>LR738713.1:872270193-872340467 GCA_902687465.1 Secale cereale
TGATTGTCTCAAGAAAAAAAAAAAAAGAATTGGTTCGCTGATTGTCTCAAGAAAAATAAAAAAAAGAATTGGTTCCCTGATTGTCTCAAGAAAAATAAAAAAAAGAACTGGTTCGCTGATTGTCTCAAGAAAAAAAAGAATTGGTTGATAAAAAAGAAAAAGGAATTGATATTAACAGTGTAATATACTTTAGTAGTCCCATCCGTTTATAAATATTTGTCTTTCTAGACATTTCTAATGGACTACAGCATAGGATGTATGTAGACATATTTTAGAGTGTAGAATCACTCATTTTGCTTGGTATGTAGTCATTTGTTGAAATCTCTAGAAAGACAAATACTCCCTGCGTCCCAAAATAAGTGACGCAAAAGTCTGTTATTCGGACGGACAGAGCGACCGAGCAGTAGGCGGCATTGGCGGTGGTCAAAGCCGCGCTTCTTTATTCGCGGCGTGGACCTCTGACCACCATGGCCGGTCGTCACGACACCCCACCTGGCACCCATCCATCCATCCGCGTAGTACTATGCTGAGTCGAGCTGCCGACTTTTATTGCACCGCACCTAACGGAGTAGAACCAACGCCGTCCAGTCCATCCATTTCCATTTCCCTTCCATGACGCGTCATCCGCTGCGCCGCGGTCTCCTCCTCCTCCCCGCTTTCCCGCTGCCCACCCCGCATCCCCGAGGGATGTATAGAGCGGGGAGGGGAGGAAAGGGGCCCCGCCACTCGTCCAGCTGCCTCTAATAAACTTTCTTTTCGTGCCCAAAGCACCCCGCCGAAGCGCCAAATTACCTTTCCCTCCCACTTTCCCATTTCCCCTCCCCCACCCGCTGCTTCTGCAGCTGGTCTCTCTTCTCTCTTCTGGTCTTCGCTTCTGCTTTGTTTACGCTACCTCCTTCCACCTCCCCCCTTCCCCCTCCCTCTCCCACACGCGACGCGCCTCCCCCTTCCTCTCTCCTGTAGGCTCCTTCTACTGTAGCGAGGGAGAAATCAATCCCCGGTGCGCTGCGGTGGGTGGGTGGGCAGTAGACCTTCGAGCCCCCTCCCGATTCGACCACCGCCGCCACCACGCCGTCCGCCGATTCGCCGCGCGGGGGACCTGAGCCACGCTCCGCGAACCCCGATCCGTTCGTCCATGGTCAATACACTCGACCCCGAGCTCCGGCCGCCCCCTCCGCCGCCGCCAGAGCCGCCGGGGATGGACGATGACTCGCACTTCCTCGGATCCATCATGGGGGTGGGGGTGGGGATGGGGGACACCGTCCTCGCCCAGCCCGCGCCCGATGCTGCTCCTGCTCCGGGCCCCACACCTGCCCCGGCCCAGGCCCAGACCCACAAGCACCACCAGCAGCTGGTGCCCTCGCCGCCTAAGAAGAGGGGGAGGCCGCCCAGGAGCAGCGCCACCGCCAACGCCAACGCCAACGGGGCGGCGCCGGTGGTCGCGGCTGCCCAGCCAGTCGCAACCACAACCCTCACCCCCGCCGCCGCGAGGCGGGCCGAGGCCAAGGCGGCCAAGAAGAGGAAGGAGGAGGAGGAGGACGAGGTCGTCTGCTTCATCTGCTTCGACGGGGGGGACCTCGTCGTCTGCGATCGGAGGTACACGCTCGCCTTCCTCCCTCCCTCTGTCTGGGATGAGGATGGAATTCAACAGAATTGATGCGCTCACACACCTGGATTTCTCACCACTAACTCTTATATTTGCTTCTTCTTCTGTGTGCGTGTGCGTGCAGAGGGTGCCCCAAGGTCTACCACCCGGCGTGCATCAAGCGGGACGAGTCCTTCTTCACCGCACGCACCAAGTGGAACTGCGGTCAGTCACCCAGCCAACCATCCACTTCCTCATGCTCACCTAGCTACCCTAATCCTACGCTGCAATAATAATAATACTAATTGCCTTGCGCTTTCTGTTATACTCACCGCTAACCAAATTAATTGACCATTTTCGGTTCCTTCTGTTGCAAAGTAACCGGGCATTTTTGGTCCCTTCTGTTGCGAGTGCAGTGTAACCAAATTAATTGGCCATTTTTCTGTTCCTTCTGTTGCAAAGTAACCGGGAATTTTGTTTCCTTCTGTCGCGAGAGCAGTGCAAGCGAATTAATTGGTCATTTTTGGTTCCTTCTCCCGCAGCAAGCAAAATATCACTTGCGGCGAGCTCACTCATCATCTGTTGCCCCTCCTTCATGCTCAGCTAGCTGAAATCATGCTGTGCCATACGACTATTAATTTTGCTTTGCATTTCTGGTTCTGGTTCTGGTTCTGGTTCTTCTGATAAGCAAATTAATTGGCCGTTTTTATTCCTTCCGTCTGTCTGCCTGTTGGAAGGGATCCAGCAAATTAATTGGCCACTTTGATTCTCTTTGTCGCGACCGAGTTAGCTCATTAATTCGATGTTTTGGTTCCTTCTGTTGGGAGCGAGTATGTATGCAAATTAATAGGGGATTCTAGTTCCTTCTTGTCGCGAGCAAGCAAATTCATCGAGACAAATACATACACGTGTCTACTGCCTACTATGAGCTGTCTTCAAAAGGAGCGTGCATTTTCATACTTTTTGATATGCACCTTCAGAGCCAAGGTTTATTTGACATTTTAAACCAAGTGTAGAGACCTATCGTATTACCACCAATGAGTATCATAGTGATAATTGTTCATTATAATTAATTAACATATAGATTTTGCAATACAAGTATTAACGAATGTTCACCTTGCTTGGGCTGTGTTTACCTCCTAATTTCTGCTCACTGATGTCTCTGCTGACTTTTTGTATATCAGGTTGGCACATATGCAGTAGCTGTGAAAAGGCGGGGCACTATATGTGTTATACTTGTACATTCTCTGCATGTAAAGTATGCGTCAAACACGGCAAGTTCTTCGCTGTCAGGGGGGCCAAGGGCTTCTGTGATACTTGCTTTGGGACTATATTGTTGATAGAAACGAAAGATGAAGGCGATGATACAAAGGTAGGTGTACCGATTACCCTCCATCAATCTCAAAAATCTCCATTTCATTTTGCAATATCTAAATAGTTTTATTTCATTTCAATTTTGGGATTCGGGTCCTTCCTGCCAACTTTAAAGAGTAATTCCTCCTTTTGAGATACTGAACTCGTGAAACAATTTCGGTGATCTGCCTTGTTTGTAGCATGTTTTTGCTGGGCCTAATTGAGTTCATCCTTACACACGTTTTTCTATATGTCTTTCCATTTCATGTTCTTGCATCTCAGCATTCCATATAATTATACTCTACACCCCAAATTCTTTATTAGATTTTTCCAGTTTTAATGATCATGTCACTCCAAGTGGCTGTACGGAAACATAATCGCTTGGAGATGCATAATTGAGATTGGACAAGCAGTGTTTACCCTGTTTTGAAATTGGTCAATGCATAACGTAACTATCTCGAGTATCTTACTAATGCTTCCAAATGGGAATATCTTACTGAAAGCAGAAATTTGCATTGTCAACCAAAGGCTTCAAGTGTTAGTGCTCAATGATCTCATGTGCATGCCTCATTATGCTCCTTAGTGAAATATAGCAGCCATGACCAAGCTGCTAGTTGGTGCCCTTCCCTTTTGGGTTTCATTGGTTGCTCATATTCTTCACCTGTCTCTTCCTTTTTCATGTGTTATTTTTTGATTGCAGGTTAGGGTTGATTTTGATGATCGATTCACCTGGGAATACCTGTTCAAGCTATATTGGTCGGATCTGAAAGGGAAGCTTTCATTAACAATGGAAGAACTAAACGGTGCAAAGAGTAGATGGAGTGCTCCGATTACTTATGCTAGGAAAGAAAAAGATGAATCATCTGATGACTTATATGACGCCAATTATGATGATGGTGCTGGAAAACGAAGGCGTGCTAACCCTTCAAGGAAAAGGGGTAAAAAACGTCAAAACCCACAGTCTGTTTGTAGCGTTACTGTCGAAGATGTCAAAGTTGCAACTGGAAATGCTGAAAAGCTGCCCAAGAAGGAACCAAGTGACGGGGTTCCTTTGCCGCTGAATACCAAATGGGCTTCACCAGAGCTACTGGAGTTTGTGGGCCACATGAGAGATGGCGACCAATCTTTTATTTCCCAGTTTGATGTGCAGGCTCTTTTGCTTGACTATATAAAAAAGAATGACCTCCGTGATCCTCGGAGGAAAAGTCAAGTTATCTGTGATTCAAGGCTTCACCGCTTGTTCAAAAAAACACATGTTGCTCATTTCGAGATGTTGAGGCTTTTGGAAATGCACTGTCCTGTAAGTGATGCTTCAACGGTAAATAATGGCAACCGTGGAGACATCAATCTTAATTCAGCTCAGATAGATGCCACTGGATATGGTGAAGTGGCAGACAAACCGTATCCTGATAGGAAGAAGAGGATGCATAGAAAGATGGAAAGAGAATCGCTGTCTAATCTCAATGATTATGCAGCAATTGACATGCACAATATAAGTTTAATCTATCTACGCCGTAGCTTGATGGAAGATCTTATTGATGATCCCACGTTCTCAGACAAAGTTTCTGGTGGTTTTGTGAGGATAAAAATTACCGATGTTGGACAGAAGCAAGATATGTATCGTCTAGTGAAAGTAGTTGGTAAGATGTTCAATTTTTTAACTTTTTCTACCTCCATCTGGAAAAAAAAGCTTCTACTTGTGTCCATCTGGAATAGGCGGCTATTTAGAAAGCGTGTGGTCAAACTTTTCTAACTCTTGTCTTCCCAGAAAAGCTTCTCTAACTTTGACTAGAAATGTATAAATGAATCTGGAAAAATAGCATCATTGATGTGTCAATAGTAAATATTTGTTTTGTAATATCATAAACCAGATTTTGTTTGTTTGTTTGTATAGGGACGCATAAGGTTGCAGAAAAATACAACATCGGGAAGAAAAAGACAAATTTTGCACTTGAGATACTAAATCTGAAAAAAAAGGAGATTATCACGATGGATACAATATCAAATCAAGACTTTACACAGGTCATATATCTCTCTCCCCCCTCTCTCATTTTTGTAGTCTGTATTTAAACATGAATGGAATATCATTAGTAATTTTATGAGTTTGCGAGTCTATTGTTGTAGTTAATCTGACCGGTCTTTCTTCTAGTTTGGATCATTGTGAACTTGATGACACAAGTGCACTTATCGTTTTTAGCTAGGTATATAATGGTCTTACTTTTAAGTGTTGTCAAGTGATTACAGTAGATCTTTAGACATGGGGTTATGTTCCTGCTCTTGCCATTTGACATAGGGCTTTTGTGTTACATGCATCTATTATTGTTTCGATGTGTAAAATTCTGTCAGACTAGATAAATGTTCTGGTTTAGTGGATTATAGTTGTGCCTCTAATTGAACGGGCATTGCTCCTTTCACCTCCTTTTCTGGCTCATTGAATTATCAATGGGTAAATATGTGCACCCATTGTTTTTGGCAAGAACCTTGAGTACCTATATGTATATTTCACACATATAGAACAATGTACATCAAATAAATTAGAAAACTCGAGTAAAACTGCGATTTTCAGGGGACTCTGTACAACCATTGTTTGGATGCTGTCTTTGCCACTGATTATCGATATTTATGTGTAGGAGGAATGCAAACGCTTGAGGCAGAGCATGAAGTATGGTCTAATCGACCGACTAAAAGTGGTACTGCATATCATATTAACACCTGATGATCTAACTGACTTTAAGGTCTATAAAGTAAGTGTAGGTCTGATATGTTGTTTGATTTGTTTTTTCAATTTAGGGAGATATTCAAGATAAAGCGACGATCTTCCAATCTGTAAGAGTGAATGATGTAAGAACAATCCTACTGAAGGAAAATCATATGTACAAATCTCTTGATTAACATTTTTTCTTCCAAAAGATTCTGATGTGTATTCTTGAATTTTTTCTAGTGGTTGGAAAACGAAAAGCAGAGGCTGGGCTATCTTCGAGACCGTGCAAATGAAACAGGACGCAAAAAGGAATATCCTTTTGAGCCCTGATCTTGGCTACAAATTTCGCATCATTTACCTTTTTCTGGTGCACATGTGCTTTGTTGACTCTAGGTGATCTGGAATGCCTTTAGACTGAAAGTGTTATTTCTTCTAATTCTCGGATCATTTATTTTCAAACATGCCGTAAAAAGATCATAATATGTTAAATAAGTTTATAGTGTGACTTGCTGATCTGTACATGCATGGATAATCATTTACTCAATGGATAGTGTTCATGGCTTTGTTAGGGGGCTCGTTTTCTTTCATGGCTTTGTTGTAGTCATCTTATGTTATTTCTAGAAATAAGGTATAGGGGTCTCAAGTTATGTTCGCTCACCCTGTTTTTACTCAAACTCCATGATAATCTAAAGCAACTCTATCTTGTCTATTTGGTGGCCCTTAACTGTATCATACACTTAGAGAGTGTGTGGAAAAGCTGCAGCTTCTCAACAATTCTGAGGAAAGAGCACGCAGAATAAATGAAGTTCTAGAAGTGCATATTGATTCCCATATGGATCCTGATTATGAATCTTCTGAAGAAATGGATGATAAAAGAGCTGGTATTTATCTGCTTGACATATTGGTGCTATATTTACTTGATTAATAAAGTATTAGAATGCAGTTAGTCATCTGGCATCCAATTGATAGGGATTTGCTCCTTAAATTCATGTGGTAACAAATATTTTATTCTGCTTTTGCATTCGAGCCTTTTCTTACTGCAATATTTCATATAATATATCTGGAAAATTTCTTTCAGTTGATCTAATGCAACATTTAAATTGAACTGCCGCAACTGTCCAAATGCATCTGATTTTTGCATTAATCTAATTTCATGTTTGATAGCATCGCTTCTTGGTTATATGCAGTTGAACAGAGTGGAAGTGGCAAAAGATCAAACGGGTTATTTTCACCAATTAAAGTGCAAAATTATGCGAAAATAATGTCTGATGCTATCCGTAATCCCAAAAGCCTATCAAGACAAAGTACAATGCCGAAATTGGGAGCTGGAAGAAGCTCTAAGAATTCCCATTCAACAACCGGTACGGATATTCCAAAATCCGGCACCAACATAAGCAGCAAGATGTGTGAAGCTGCACCCATTTCATCTCCTGGAGTAACACCATCTACTGACTTGGAGCCAGAGAAAGTCTGGCACTACAAGGATCCATCTGGAAATGTTCAGGGCCCATTTACTCTCTTGCAGCTATCTAAATGGACAGCTTACTTCCCACGTGATCTGAGAGTATGGCTCATTTTTGAGAGTGAAGAAAGATCGTTGTTGTTGACAGAAGTGCTTTCAAAACAACCAAAAGATTTCGGTCAGGTTCCATCAGTTAGAAGTAGTAAAACAAAATTGGCAGGATCTGGACAGCACAGAAACAGCTCAAATGTGGATTTGAACAGCACTCCATCCCCAGCTGGTTATAGTAGGTTTAATTCTTCTGAAACGACCGTTCAGTCTACTAAGTATTCTGTTCCAGAAAAGGCGAGTCCGCTGCACTCTTCAGATGAATTGCAACATGGTGGAGTACAGGGAAGACGCTCTGCTGAATGTAACAACGGCCACAACCGGGGTGATCGGTGGAGTCCAAGCACAACGCAGACAAGTTGTAGTGGGCAGAATAATGTAGAATCTCATCGTAATCAGCAGGCCTCACGGTCACAGGTTCAGCATAAAAGTAGTTTACAAGCAGGTTGTGTAAAGGATCTGGATTCGAGGCAGGATTATTCGCACACTATACCTACTCAAGTAACCAGGAGAGATGTCCCCAGTCCTGCACTTGCTTTGAGTCCATCCGAGTCCAGAACCGCTTCAAGTCAACACGAAAGCTCTTGCTTGAGTTCAACCAATCCATGCCTGCATGATGAACTCCATTCTTCTATTACTTCTGAAAAGACTAAGAGCTGTGCTCCCGCAACTTCTGTTGAAGACAGAGGATCTAGTTCACCGTCTGCCATGCTGGCCCACTCAGAAAGAATTCCAGTCTGCAGTCAACAGTCAGTTCCTTCCGCAGCCGTTCCGGAAATATGCAAGGTGGGGGAGGAGATCAAGAATGAGGAAAAAACACGTGAAACTGATGCATCGAATGTTTCAGTTAATCAGTCTCCTCAGTCCAAGATGTTCCCTGATTCTTCTCCTGACAACCAAGATATTGAACGTGAATACCCTAATCCAATGCAGAAATCTGAGAGTAAGAAGCCTGATGCGGCCAACTCAGAAAGAGTTCCAGTCTGCAGTCCACAGTCAGTTCCTGCGGCAGCGATTCCTGAAATATGCAAGGCGGGGGAGATCAAGAATGAGGAGAAAACACGTGAAGCTGACGCATCAAATGTTTCAGTTAATCAGTCTCCTCAGTCCAAGATGTTCCCTGATTCTTCTCCTGATAACCAAGATATTGAGCATGAATGCTCTAATCCAACGCAGAAATCTGAGAGTAAGAAGGCTGATGTGGCCCAGTCAGGGTCAAAATCAGTAAGACCTGAAACTTTGGATACTAAGATACCTGACCACTCTCCAGTTTCTTTTGTTTCGCCGAAATTTGATCTTCTAACTGGGGAAGCAGGTGCCACAGATTCAGTACCTAACCTGGAGAAAACAGATGGAAGTGGTGAAGATTTAAATACTCAGAAAGAGTGTTATAGTGAGACTAGTCTTGCGATAAGGGAGAAAGTGGTAGCTGATCCTGCTCCTTGTGCTAAGTCAATAGGTGCGTCTGATGTTCCGGAATCAGCATGTGATGTTCCAACTGGGGAAATAGGAGGCGTGGATAATGTGGAGAAAACAGTTTTGAGCGGTGAAGATTTAAATAGTCGTAAAGAATGCTACAGCAAGGCTACTCTTGTCACAAGGGAGAAATCGGTAGCTGATACTGATTGTGCGGTAGCTGATACTGCTTGTGCAGAGTCGATCAACAGGCCCGATGTTCCGGAATCAGTATCAAATTTGGAGAAGAGAGATTCCAAGGGTCAAGATTCAGATAATGAAAAAGAATTGTACAATGAGTCTATTCTTGTCAAGAGCAAGGAACTGTTAGCTGATTCTGCTTCTTGTGCCAAGTCGATTGACGGGGCTGCTGTTCTGGAAAGAGACTTAATGGGTGCTGATTCAAATATCCAAAAAGAGCTGCACAGCAAGTCTACTCTTGTCACAAGTGAGAAAATGGTGGTTGAACCTGCCTCTTGTGCTGAGAAAGTAGGCGTGCCTAATGTTTTGGGCTCAGTATCTAACCTGGAGAGAAGAGATCTAAACGATGAAGATTCAGTTATTCAAAAAGAACTGTTCAGCGAGTCTACGCTTGTCACAGGTGATAAAATGGTGGTTAAACCTGTCTCTCGCGCCGAGTCAGTAGATGTGTCTACTGTTTTGGAATCAGTATCTAACATGGAGGGAAGAGATTTAAACATTGAAGATTCAATTGTTCAAAAAGAGCTGTTCACGGAGTCTACTCTGGCCACAAGTGATAAAATGGTGGTTGATCCTGCCTCTTGTGCTGATGTCTCTGATGTCTTGGAATCAGTATTTAACCTCGAGAAAACAGGTTTCGAAGGTGGACATTCAAATATTCAGAAGGAATTGTTTGAGGAGTCTGCTCTGGTCACAAGGGAGAACATGGCAACTGATCCTGTCTCAGTACATGTGTCCGGTGTCCTGGAACCGGTATTTGACTTGGAGAAGACATATTTGGGAGGTGAAGGTTCAGATATTCAAAAAGAATTGCATGAAGGGTCTACTCTTGTTACAAGAGAGTACATGGCGGTTGATCCCGCCCCTTGTGCCGAGCCGACAGATGTGTCTTTAACAGAACAAAATCGTGGAACTTTGTGCATGGATGCGCTAGCAGCAATAGAACAATTCATGACCGCTTCACCGGAGGAAGAACCACAATGCTCTAGCCCCATTGCGTTATCCCCATGGGGCGAATCTGGTTACTATCAAGGCGACGCTGTTGATTCTGGACTATGGGGTGTCCAAGATGACACAATCAATGAAATGTGGTCATTGCTGTCACCGACGCCTACTCCGCAAAATTTATCTGGTTAGTCAGTTTGTCGATGTATAGCATGCGTCCATCTAGTCTATATTGTTAAATTTAACCATCCATTTTCTCTCCTTTGCAGGGGTTAAATCCGAGGTGGAAGGTGGTGCCCATGTTGTTAACGCGGCAACTGTTGCCCAAGGAGAGTACGATTTCTTCCAAAGAGATCCAACACCAGGGGTGCATTGGGGACTGACTGAGCAGGTACTCCCTCTGATCCATATTACTTGTCTTAGATTTGTCTAGATACAGACACGTTTTAGTATTAAATACATCCACATCTAGACAAATTTAAGACAAATATGGATCGGAGGGAGTATGTTATATATATTGCAACATCTGACCAGCATTTTGCTTCCTACACGATATTCCGTATGACATTAAGTTTTCCGTGCTACTTCAGGTGAAACCGAAAGCAACTGCTGCGCCAGGATCATCGATAGATGTGAATGTGAGCACAGGAGCATTTGGCTGGCAACCATCAGCCAGTGAGAGATCAAATGCTGCGCCAGTATCATCGATAGATGTGAATGTGAGCACGGGAGCATTTGGCTGGCAACCAGCAGCCGGTGAGAGATCAAATGCTGCATCAGTATCATCGATAGACGTGAATGTGAGCACAGGAGCATTTGGCTGGCCACCATCAGCCAGTGAGAGATCAAACGCGGGAGCCGCATGGAGCACTGGCTACAATCCAAACATGTACTCTAGCTATGGAGCAGCAGCACCCTCAGTCAGAACCTCTCAGCAAGCACCAGTGAAGCAGGAATACACCGAGCTGGACGCTGCTAATTTCGGAGGGGCCCTAAGGAATTTCGGAGGGAGCTTTGGGAACAGCAGCAAGAGCTGGAACGCGCCCGCTGGCAATGCCAACCGAGGCAGCCAGCGCCGCGACAGGTACTCTGAGATAAGCGAGTCTTGGCTCCTTAGCTCGAATAACAACCCTAGGAGTAGGACAGATGGATCATCACGGACGCCCCCGAGGGGGCAACAAAGGTAGGTGGCGGTATGTAAATTCCACGAGAGTGGGTGGGTGCCGCAGGAGGAAGGGCTCGTCTTGCAGCTCACACGTCGTTTCTACAAGAGTAGAGAAATGAAGTTTTTGAGATTCTTTGGGTCATATGTTTCCACTTTTGTATAGACTAATCAACGAATGAATCACGATGGTAGTCGACCGAGCTTAGGAGCGAGCGCGTACACGATCAATCTGCATTCAAGTGTAGTAGTAAGAGTACCAATCCAGTATATATATGTGTGTCTAGCTTAGGAGAATGATGACTTTTTGAGTGTTTCCCCAAGTGCTGTGGGGGGGGCATGCCAATATTCCACTGGAACTGCATGTGTACCGAAAACTATTTCTTTCATCTTGGCCTCGATTCGCCTCATGTACCTGAGAGTAAACTGTGATGTCTTGATCTGAAATTGTCTTGGTTTTATTGATGCTGGTGGTGGTGGCAGAATGGTTCCAGTGTTGTAATTTAGGGTAAGTTCCTGGGAGGAGAGACTGTTTTTCGACGAACTCACGGCTAGTAAATACGTACTCCCTCCGTATCAAAATATAAGACGAATTTGAACTGCAAAAACGTCTTATATTTTGGTAGAGGGAGTATGTGATGTGTCTTATATTTTGGTAGAGGGAGTATGTGATGTGTCGTGCGCGAGACATTTTTGTGGATGATGGCTTGTTTGAGCGGATCTCATTGCACAAGTAAGTTGGGCAGGTGGAAGATTGTACTGCTTTTCAACTTGTTGGTTGGTTGATTGATTGTTGTCAATGTCATGGAAAATTCTTACGGTACCTGCATACTGATTTCGTTTTCGTCGCGCATAGTAATGCGGGTGAAGCGTCGCTGTTGTTATAGATAGATGGTTGCATTTGCAGTTGAAGTGTTGATAGTTGGACAACGGTATCTCATGCTAGGCCTACCCTCCCCTCCCCTCCCCTCCTAGATCTACATCTAGCTGATAGCAACATATATGATGTAATGCAAGAGACAATCACAGCACACTAGCACCAGACGCATCAGACTGGACGTCTGTCGACCGACGACTGAGCGCTTGCATACGGCGAAAAGCTCGTTATGTTTATATATATATACAGAATATCAGACACTTCATTTTCGTCGAATTCTTTCTGCAGTGTAATTTGCATCCTTTTCTAGGCAACTGTTACACCTGTTGCTTGCTAACTGCCGTTGGTAGGGGGACGAAGACAGGATAGTAGGTGTTTAGTTCCAGGTGCTTCAGGATCAGCTGCGTGGCCGACAGGTATGAAGAGTGGCCATCAACGAGCTCGGTGACATCAACCTGTACAAAATTGTAGAAAAGTTATGTAACAAGGATAAGAAATTAAAACTCAAGAAGAGGCGATCAGAAATTTGTAGAGAAACAAATTAAAACCCAAGTAGAGGCGATCAGCACGCTTACGTTTTCGACGCCAGGGATATCGACGGCCTGTATTCCAGCCAATCCTTGAGTGAGTAGGCTGCATTCGAGTGAATCAGTAAGTCGGAGAAAAGATGGTGACCCTAAACTGTTGTTCTGTCGACGACCATCGAATTTAAAATATCATCTTGGCTCGAGAGTGCAAATTATAAGTGAAACCCTTCTTTACCTTGCGCGGAAGGTGACGCCGAGAATCCAGTCATCTTTGGAGTACACGTTCACAAACCTTCCAGCAACCATCTGCAGCAATGTCATGTAAAAATTGTGGCAAGTTTTAAGATGCTTGAGTATGACGCACATACAAACTGCACATCACAATGTTTCTGATCGCACAAATTTCGGTACCTTCCTAGCAGGCTCCCACCGCTCGCCCTTCACCGAAACCGGTGCGCCCAGGAGTACAACCCTCTCGACGAGTCCCTCTGCTTCCATCAAAACAAGTGAGCGGAACTGCAACTGACTATATAGATGGGAGGAGATAACTACACAGAAGGTACCATTGCCGCTTGATAAAGCTAGCTCCTGTAAACACTTGAATATGACACGCGCCCCTAGTGAAAACCCAACGAGGGTAACAGGCCTGGGATGATTTCGGTGTCAGGTGGGGAAAATAATCTGAGAAACTAACTGCGCTAAATAGAATGAGTTGCAGGTGGAACTATACCTGTTCCCTTGTGATCCCTTCACAAGTACTTCAGCAAGCATTTTCCCTGCCTTATCTGATCTGAAAGATTACACCACATTAGTTAAGTAAACAGATTGCTATGACAAATAAAAAAGGCTCCAATCTATGTTGAGTGTGTATAATAGCGTGTTATAACATATAATAGTGTGTTAGTGTTCCTGGATTTAAGTGCACAAATCAGCTCAGAAAATGAAGAGATTTTGCAGGTACCTGTCAATAGCAACGGACCATTTACTATCAATGAAATCCGTAGCTGCAAGCAGAGTAGCAGGCCATGCAAATGCTGCCAGAAAGCCACTTAAGACTGTTCTCATTGCGCCTTGCTTCATCAGTTCAAGAGCAAGTCCTGCATCAATAAATATACATGTAAACTAAAGGCATTCAGAATAATGCAAACTAAATGTACAAATCTACAAACATTACTTGATGTCAGCCAATCTTGTATTGCTGTACTCACTGCAATTATATGCTTAGACTCCCACTGAAGAATATACCTGCCAGTTAGTAGTCAACAGTAACTGTATAAGAATATTGTACTGCTATAACCTTAGCTTTAAACACGTGGATGAAGTACAGAAATAATGCTGAAAAAAGAGCAAGTCAAAAATCATTCTAGACCTTTCTAGGTTATCCTTCCATCCTTCCCAAGGTCTAATGTAGTCCTCCTCATCAAAGGCAAATCCAGAAACCAAGATGCCAACCGCAAGACGCTGAAAGGGCGAATGACATTGAGGCCAAATCAGTTCAATTATTATATGGATGAATGCCATTCCAGTGAACATGGAATTTGGTGAGGGATCAGAGAGAGAGAGAGAGAGAGAGAGAGAGAGAGATAAGGAACTCACACCCTGATTATGGTTCTCACCAATCGGTTTGAACTCAAATTCTTTTACACTCCCAATCCTTCTGGCCATTTTGGTGCCCGTCAAGCCAGCTCCAGCAGCTAATTTACAAAGATCATTCCAAGCATATAAGTAACCAAGTAGAATATTTCTGCACTACTACATGACTATTCTCGTTGATCCATTCCATCTCACTTTTGGGAGTTTATGAGTCGCATCATCTCCTGGCAATCCATCTAATTATCTTAATTGTAAAATGTGCCGACACAAATGAGGTGTAAAATGTAACTCACATAAACAGGGAACAAAACTTTACGTGGCATAGCATGATAGCAGTATAGGATGAAGAAACAAAAGCTCAAAATGACATCACCCACGTGATTTAGAAAGGACATTCAGACATACCCCCAAATGATGCAGCCACTGCCACCGAGCCAGCAACAGATCCCGCAGCAGTAGCCATAGCAGCAAATCCACTAGCTCCGATAACAGGCATAATTGTGCCTAGCGTTGGAGCAAGAGCACCAAATCCTGCAGCAATTGCTGGAGCAGCTAAACCTGTCAAGTAGAAGAAGAGAATATGAACCACCCAAGATTTTTAGCATCGCAACAGAATTTCCATATAAATATCTCCTACCCCCAGTAATAGCCAGTAATGCTCCTCCAGTCAATGCAGCTGCACCAATGATTCCTCCACGCTTCCACTTCGCCCATTTGCTTTTGGGCGATGCGTTTTCTCCTGACTGTTCTTGTTCTTTTGCTGCTGCCATAGCAGAGCATGCGACCATAACCTCAATGGCTTCCTACAATAGAAGAATGGCTGATCACAAGAGACAATAACAGAATGGCTAGTGACAAGATTATGTAATACAGTCTGAAAACACATTCATATGCTTCAGGTTCCTTTTTGTTTGATGATGTCAGAATGCAGTTTGGTAAAATCCTATCCATAATCATCACTAATGTATCGAGAAAGAATGTACTGTACAAACCATTTTGATCCACTTCACATCAAGCCATGTTGCCAGTAGCCGAAGAGCAACCCGATGCCGAGCATCGTAGCCCTTCCTGAAGTGTGATGACTTCCTGTCGTCTTCCTCTTGCGATACGGGTTTGTCAGCCACGCAGGCAGAGAGGAGCGTAAACAACAGCGTCATCTTCCGGTGATTAGTAGCAGGAAGATCATCCAGGGACAACTTATCGATGCCCAGCAAGTCCTCAGCGACGAAGCCTTTCTCTGAGGACTCGGCCATGCCAGCACTAGTAGAAGGCCCTTCACCACCCTCTTTGATTGGTTCAGCATCACTGCTCAAGCTCATCACCATGACATCAACTCCTTTGGCCAAGGCGTGTTCCTGGTCCTGGCTGTCCGAAGAGCTCTCGCCGTCTTCTTCGAAGATCATCCTTAGAAACTACAAAATGGAAGCGGAATCAGACGAAGTGAACCACACTACGAAACAAAAAGATAACAGCTATGTGTATTCAGTGCTTAGTCCCAATTCGACAATGGAATCCCCAAATGTGCTCTGCAACTCACTGTCTGAAACGAAATGTAAATCTAACTACGGCGACAGGGGACACACGAGGGTCGTACCGCGCCGATGTGGTGCTTGGCCTCCGGCGAGGCCGCCGTCTCCTCCAGCCCCGGCCACGCCGCCGGGTCGATCTCCAGGAACCTGAGAGTCGGCGATCCCCAACACCCGAAGCAGTAAGTGAAACTGAAGCGTTCAACTCAGAAATCGTAACCGCTGAGTCGAATGTGGGGGGCGGACCGGACCTGAAGACGGGGCGGAGGAGGCCGCGGGAGTCGTGTGTCCAGAGCGCCTTGGCGGCGTCCTCCCCGCTGCCGCCGGTGGAGCTGCTGCTGTCGCTGCCGCCGCTGGCGCTGCTGGCGCGCTCCTCGTCGTCGGCGGCGGAGGTAGGGGGGGAGCCGAGGAGGACGGACTGGTGGATCTGCGCCTGGCGGAGCGCGAGCGCCAGCAGCGCCCCCGCCGCGTAGCGCTGCGTCGGCGTCAGCAGCGCCGCCGCCATGGCTGGTGGCGCGGGGCCCGGGCTGGGCGGCAGTCGGCAGCTGGGGTTTGCTTCGAGGTAGGCGACGTGGACCTGTTTTGGTTTGGGCCGGACGCGTGGCCCGCCGGCCGGCGCCGGTGGTTTTTATACCTTGTGCCGGTCAAACTCTGGGTTGCCGACTTCTTCTTCTACTACTACTGTTACTTACTTTAACTTCACAGGAAAGGAAATCTATTTTGAAATATGTTGATGATTCTGGCAAAATTTGAGGGAACCAAAAAACTGTGCTCCAACATATTTAATGTCCGATTTGCTAATTCTCAGTTGCCTAAAAGCAAATCTTGGATCAGTCGATTTCGGACAGGAGAGAAGAGAAGGACCGACACCCGAGCTGGTGCCGCCAGCGTCGTCATAGGTGCAGACGTGACGGTACCGTAAACCGTCGGTAGTCCCGCTAGGGTGGAGCGCGTGTCTAAAGCTCCAGAAGGGATTGGACACGTGATTCAGGCCCTCATAGCTGAGCACCGAGGTAATACCGATCACGACATCGTAGGTGGGGACGTGACATAGGCGGCGGTACTAAAAAACGTCAATAGTCCGGTAAGGTATAGCGTGTGATCAGAAGTTCTAGAAGGGATCACACACACCCCGGGCGCTGAAGGAGCTCCTAAACAGACTCCAAAATGGTCGGGCACGATCTCAAACTTCTAGGGCGGCAAGGAGATTCCTCGAGAAGGACTAGTGAGGCTATAGTACTTACTATGCATAGGACTACAAAGGTGAAAAGATAGGATGTATTTCGACGAAATGCCTTAGACGTGATGTGATCGCTTCTCTGCTCCCAGCTCTTTACTCGAGTTGATGTAATCTGATCGACCAGTCTATAATCTGCAAACAATTGGCTAAGTCGCTAAGTCATTACAGACACTTGCCATCCTCTCATATTGAAAGACGAACAACGACTTCCGAGGTAAAACGGAGGGCCTCTTTTTCCATCCCCGGGGGTAGCGATTTCAAGAGTACTTGGTTTAAAACTTCCCCTTGTTCCCGAGCAAGAAAACGGATGCGCTAACGCACCCATGATACAATCTTCTTGTATGTCGATTTAGCGAACCAATGCCTTAAGCCACTCAGCCATACCTCCAAGTTGTTGATCGGAATTGGATGTGCCAGCCTACTATCTTTTCTTACAAACTCAACCAAGCCTAACCAAAACCCATGCTCGCGACATGTTTTTGCATGACAAGACTAATGCTTACATCAAGATTGGCAAAATAAGGCCATCATCCTTACTGAGTTCGACATTGTGTATGCGCCGCAGAAGGCCATTAGAGGGCAAGCGATGGCGGATTTATTCAAGCCCTCATAATTGAGTCAAAATCATGTTTGTTGCGGACTATTGTTCATATAAGTCAGAGAACAAGTGGTTCTCAATAATATGAATAACATAAGGGCCATACCTTCATTGTGAATGTCTTATATGTTATGAATCTTGAGATAATATTGACATCTATAACACTGGCGGTAAACGTCGCAAGATTTATACAAATCCCATGTGTTTGTGGCACTACCGTTGGAGTCAAGTTAGTAAAATTGCATGAAGAAACTGTTGGGGAACGTAGCATAATTCAAAAAATTTCTACGTCTTCACCAAGATCCAACTATGGATGCATCTAGCAACGAGCAAGTAAGAGTGCATCTACATACCGTTATGAAGATTGCGTGCGGAAGCTTTCAACGAAGCAAGGATGAAGTAGTTGTACTCTTCACGTTCTTCGTCACCGATGATCTAGCGCCGAACGGACGGCACCTCCGCGTTCAACACACGTACGGTGCAGCAACGTCACCTCCTTCTTGATCCAGCAAGGGGGGAGGAGAAGTCGTCAGAGATCCGGCAGCACGACGGCGTGATGACGGATGCAGTGGAGATCGCAGCAGGGCTTCGCCGGGCGCCCTGCGTGGGAGTTGGGAGGTGTGACGGGAGGGGGAGAGGCGCCAGGGCTGAGGTGCGGCTGCCCTCTCCCCCCCCACATATATATAGGGGCCAGGGGGGGGCGCCTGGACCCCCTGCAGATCCAATCTGCAAGGGGGCGGCGGCCAAGGGGGGTTCCTTGCCCCCCAAGGCAAGTGGAGCCCCCCTCCCCTTTAGGGTTTGAACCCTAGGCGCAGGGGAGGTGGGCCTCCCTTAGTGGTGCGTCAGTCCAGAGGGCTGGACACATCCCCTCGCGGCCTAGGGGCCCCACCGGGATGGGTGGCCCCACCCGGTGGACCCCCGGGGCCCCTCCGGTGGTCCCGGGACGCTCCCGGTGACCCCCGGAGATCACCCGTTGGCCGAAACTGGACTTCCCATATATCAATCTTTACCTCCGGACCATTCCGGAACTCCTCGTGACGTCCGGGATCTCATCCGGGACTCCGAACAACTTTCGGGTTTCCATGTGCATTTATCTCTACGACCCTAGCGTTACCGAACCTTAAGTGTGTAGACCCTACGGGTTCGGGAGACACGTAGACATGACCGAGACCACTCTCCGGTCAATAACCAACAGCGGGATCTGGATACCCATGTTGGTTCCTACGTGTTCCTCGATGATCTTCATCGGATGAACCACCGTGTCAAGGATTCACTTAATCCCGTATGTTATTCCCTTTGTCCATCGGTACGGTACTTGCCCGAGATTCGATCGTCGGTATTCCCGATACCTTGTTCAATCTCGTCATGGCAAGTCTCTTTACTCGATCCGTAATCCATCACCCCGTGACTAACTACTTAGTCACATAGAGCTCATTATGATGATGTATTACCGAGTGGGCCCAGAGGTACCTCTCCGTCATACGGAGTGACAACATCCCAGTCTCGGTTCGTACCAACTCAACAGACACTTTCGGAGATACCCGATGCGTACCTTTATAGCCACCCAGTTACGTTGTGACGGTTGGCACACCCAAAGTACTCCTACGGTATCCGGGAGTTGTACAACCTCATGGTCTAAGGAATAAATACTTGACACCGAAAAGCTTATGCATTATGAACTATACGATCTCGTGTTATGCTCGAGTTTGGGTCTTGTCCATCACATCATTCTCCTAATGATGTGATCCCGTTATCACCGACATCTCATGTCCATGGTCAGGAAACCGTGACCATCTGTTGATCAACGAGCTGGTAACTAGAGGCCTACCAGGGACTCATTGTGGTATGTGTATTCACACATGTATCGCTGTTTCCGTACAATACAATTCAAGCATGAATAACAGACAATTATCATGAACAAGGAGATATAATAATAATGCTTTTATTATTGCCTCTAGGGCATATCTCCAACAGTCTCCCACTTGCACTAGAGTCAATAATCTAGTTACATTGTGATGAATCGAACACCCATAGAGTTCTGGTGTTGATCATGTTTTGCTCGTGAAAGAGGTTTAGTCAACGGGTCTGCTACATTCAGATCCGTATGCACTTTACAAATATCTATGTCTCCATCCTGAACATAATTCCGGATGGAGTTGAAACGGCGCTTGATGTGCTTGGTCTTCTTGTGAAACCTGGGCTCCTTGGTAATTGCAATAGCACCAGTGTTGTCACAGAAGAGAGTCATCGGGCTTGACGCGCTTGGAATGACTCCTAGGTCGGTGATGAACTCCTTCATCCAGACTCCTTCCTGTGCTGCTTCAGAAGCAGCTATGTACTCCGCTTCACATGTAGATGCTGCCACCACGCTTTGCTTGCAACTGCACCAGCTGACTGCCCCTCCATTCAAAATATACACGTATCCGGTTTGTGACTTAGAGTCATCCAGATCTGTGTCGAAGCTAGCATCGACGTAACCCTTTACGACGAGCTCTTCGTCACCTCCATAAACGAGAAACATATCCTTAGTCCTTTTCAGGTACTTCAGGATGTTCTTGACCGCTGTCCAGTGTTCCGTACCGGGATCACTTTGGTACCTCCCTACCAAACTTATGGCAAGGTTCACATCAGGTCTGGTACACAGCATGGCATACATGATAGAACCTATTGCCGAGGCATAGGGAATGACACTCATCTTTTCTCTATCTTCTGCCGTGGTCGGCGACTGAGTCTTACTCAATCACATACCTTGCAAAACAGGCAAGAATCCTTTCTTTGACTGATCCATATTGAACTTCTTCAATATTTTGTCAAGGTATGTACTTTGTGAAAGACCAATGAGGCGTCTCGATCTATCTCTATAGATTTTGATGCCTAATATGTAAGCAGCTTCTCCAAGGTCCTTCATTGAAAAACTTTTATTCAAGTAGGCCTTTACATTTTCCAAGAATTCTATATCATTTCCCATCAGCAATATGTCATCCACATATAATATGAGAAATGCTACAGAGCTCCCACTCACTTTCTTGTAAATACAGGCTTCTCCATAAGTCTGTATAAAGCCAAACGCTTTGATCACCTCATCAAAGCGAATATTCCAACTCCGAGATGCTTGCACCAGCCCGTAAATCGAGCGCTGGAGCTTGCATACCTTGTTAGCGTTCTCTGGATCGACAAAACCTTCCGGTTGCATCATATACAACTCTTCCTTGAGGAAGCCATTAAGGAATGCTGTTTTTGTTGGGGAACGTTGCATGGGAAACAAAAATTTTTCCTACCGTTCACCAAGATCAATCTAGTAGATGCAACTACGAGGAAGGAGTGTGATCTACGTACCCTTGTAGATCGCTAAGCGGAAGCGTTGTGAACGCGGATGATGGAGTCGTACTCGTCGCGATTCAGATCGCCGAAGACCTAGCACCGAAGCAACGGTGCCTCCGCGTTCTTCACACGTACGGCTCGGGGACGTCTCCTCCTTCTTGATCCAGCAAGGGGTGGAGGAGAGGTTGATGGAGAACCGGCAGCACGACGGCGTGGTGGTGATGGTGGAGAAGAACTCCAGCAGGGCTTCGCCTAAGCACCGCGGGAGAAGAAGATATGACGGGAGAGGGAGGGCAGCACCGAGGCACGAACTGTGTTGGCTGCCCTCCCTTTGCCCCACTATATATAGGGGGGTGGAGAGGCTAGGGCGCCCTAGGGTTTCCCCCTAGGGGCCGGCGGCCAGGGCAAGGGGAGGGGGGCGGCGGCCAGGGCAGGGGGAGGCGCCCAGGCCCTAGGGTTTCCCCCCTAGGTGCCTTGCCCCCCAAGTCCCAAGGGGTGCGGCCAGCCCTAGGGGGTCCCACCCCCTTAGCCGCATGGGGAGAGGGCCCAGGGGGGGGCGCACAGCCCCCTGAGGGCTGTGGTGTCCCCCTTTGTGGCCCAATAGGCCCAGAACACCTTCCGGACCCCCGAAAACCTTCCCGGCACTCCGCCGATTTCCCGATGCTCCCCGGAACACTTCCGGTACTCCGAAACCTTTCATCCTATATATCAATCTTCGTCTCCGGACCATTCCGGAGACCCTCGTCATGTCCGGGATCTCATCCGGGACTCCGAACAACCTTCGGTAACCATGCACTCTTCTCACTAACAACCCTAGCGTCACCGAACGTTAAGTGTGTAGACCCTGCGGGTTCGGAAACCATGTAGACATGACCGAGACACTCCCAGGTCAATAACCAATAGCGGGATCTGGATACCCATATTGGCTCCTACATGTTTCTCGATGATCTCATCGGATGAACCACGATGTCAAGGATTCAGGCAATCCCGTATACAGTTCCCTTTGTCTCGTCGGTATGTTACTTGCCCGAGATTCGATCGTCGGTATCTCTATACCTAGTTCAATCTCGTTACCGGCAAGTCTCTTTACTCGTTACCGTAATACATAATCCCGTGACCAACTACTTAGTCACTTTGAGCTCACTGAGATGACGTATTACCGAGTGGGCCCGGAGATACCTCTCCGTCACACGGAGTGACAAATCCCAGTCTCGATCCATGTCAACTCAACAGACACCCTCGGAGATACCTGTAGAGTACCTTTATAGTCACCCAGTTACGTTGCGACGTTTGGCACACACAAAGCACTCCTACGGTGTCAGTGAGTTACATGATCTCATGGTCATAGGAACTTATACTTGACATGCAGAAAACTATAGCGATAACTGACACGATCAAAAGCTATGTTAACGTTTGGGTCTCGTCCATCACATCATTCTCCTAATGATGTGATCCCGTTATCAAATGACAACTCATGTCTTATGACCTGGAAACCGCGGTCATCTTTGATCAACGAGCTAGTCCTGTAGAGGCACACTAGGGACACAAAGTCTGTCTATTCATCCACACGTGTATCTGAGTTTCCAATCAATACAGTTATAGCATGGATAATAAACGATTATCATGAACAAGGAAATATAATAATAACTCTTTTATTATTGCCTCTAGGGCATATTTCCAACAAAAGTATATTTTGCAAGTTACTGTGTTTGATATAGCCAAGGACTGTATTTGGGCTATTCTCAATGTTTATGGGGCTGCACATGAGGAACAGAAGGAAGCTTTCCTTTCTGAAATGGCTAATTTTTGTAGTTATCTGTCTATGCCTTATATAATTGGAGGAGATTTTAATATACTCAGACACTGTGGAGAAAAAAAATAAAATGATGGTGGCTTCACACTACAGTGATAGGTTTAATGCCATTATCAATGCTATGTGTTTGAGGGAGATCTATGTTGAGGGAGGAAAATTCACCTGGTCTAACAATCAAAAACATCCTACTCTAGAAAAGCTGGATAGGATTCTTATGAATGATGAATGGGAAGATTTATTTCCTTTAGTCACTGCCAGAAAACTGGTTAGGGACGTTTTAGACCATAACCCTCTTCTGTTGTACACTCAAAATGCCTGCCCCCAGCCTCCTAAACCTAGAGAATTTCGGTTTGAGATGAATTGGATGAGTAATGAAGAATTTCTTCCTTTAGTCAAATTTTTTTGGCAGAAACCAGTTGGAGCTTCTAACCCTATAAATATTCTGAATATCAAGTTGAAACGCTTTAAAAATTTCTTCAAACGATGGGGGTCCGATAAGTTTGGCCATGAGAAAAAAAGAAAAAAGGCTATTAAAGAGGAACTTGCTGATATAGAACTTATGGAAGAATACGGACCTCTTGATACTGATAATCTTGATAGACGTGCTACCTTGAATGGTGAGCTACATCAACTCATGGCCAACGAGGAATTGTTCTGGCTCCAACAATCCCATGAGGCATGGTTATTGAAAGGAGACTAGAACACTGCTTTTTTCCATAGGATTGCCAATAGAAAGAAAAGAAAGAACACCATCCAAACCTTTTCGTGTGGTGATACGGTCATTGAGGGGACAGAGAACCTGATTAGACATGCTACTGAATATTACAAAGAGTTGTTTGGTCCAGCCCCAGGGAATATTTTTCATTTAGATCCTGATACTTGGGGAGAAGATGAAAACATTACTAGTGAAGAAAATGAATTTCTGACCAGACCTTTCAATGAGGATGAAGTTAAAAAGGCCTTATTTTCCATGAAAAGTAATAGAGCACCAGGTCCTGATAATATTCCAGCAGAATTCTATCGATTCTGCTTGGATATCGTTAAACAAGATATTATGAACCTGTTTGTAGCTTTTCATGAAGGATCGTTGAATGTGGAGAGATTGAATTATGGGATCGTCACACTAATTCCTAAAGTCAGCGGAGCGAAGAGAATACAAGAATTCCATCCCATTTGCCTGTTGTGATGTCCTTACAAACTCATTACCAAAGTGTTGGATAATCGAGTAGCGATGCTAGCTGACAAGCTCATCGGTAGGCACCAAAATGCCTTTATCAAAAAACGCAACATTATGGATGGGATTTTAACTCTGCATGAAGTTTTGCACCATACTAAAGATAAGAAAAAAGTTGGTATTGTCTTAAAGCTTGACTTCGAGAAGGCATATGACAAAGTAAACTGGGACTTCCTTTTGGAGTGTCATAAGATGAGAGGCTTTGATAAGAAATGGTGTGAATGGATTAGTCAAACCTTGCAGAATGGCACTATCAGTGTCAAAATTAATAATGTTGTGGGGCCCTACTTCCAAAGTAGGAAAGGAGTGCGTCAAGGAGACTCCATTTCCCCCTTCCTCTTTAAACTAGCAGCTGAGTGCCTTACTAAAATGATTCTTAATGCTCAAAAAATGGTTTGTTTGTGGGATTAGCAGCTGATCTCATCCCGAATGGTGTTGCGGTGCTGCAATACGCAGATGACACAGTTCTCTGCATAGAGGAAGATATAGATAAAGCGATAAATCTCAAACTCCTGTTATATTTGTTTGAGCTTATGTCTGGCCTGAAAATTAACTTCCTTAAGAGCGAAGTGCTTTGTGTAGGAGGGGACGATTCTGTTCTTCAGAAATATGCTGATCTTTTTGGATGCCAGATAGGGCACTTCCCCATGAGATACTTGGGGGTGCCAATTAGTTATTCCACTCTGAGAAACTTAGATTGGGAATACATTGCAGTTAGATATCTTAAGAGTTGTGAATCATGGATTGGCAATGCTGCATCCTCTGGTGGGAGGTTAACATTGTTAAATTCTTCTCTTTCGAGCATTGCATATTATTATATGTCAATGTTCCTGCTTTCCAAAACTTTTGTTGAGAGACTCGACAAATATCGTCGTAAGTTTTTTTGGTGTGGTGGTTTGGTTAAGAAACGTTACTATCTGGTGAAATGGACAAGGGTATGCAGATCTAAGAACAAAGGTGGGCTGGGTGTGAAGGATCTTCACAAACAAAACATCGCCCTATTAGCGAAATGGTGGTGGAAACTGGAAACGGGGGAGGGACTTTGGCAAGACGTGGTTAGAGCTAAATATCTTAAGAATAGATAGAGCTTTCGTAACACGCACTTGTGTTACTATATGTCCAAAAGTGTGTTACTATGCTATAGAGTAACACATTTTTGGATATGTTACATTAGGCCGTGTTACTTAGATGTACCCATTGTCACACATGATATTTGTTCCAATATGTTAAAAATTGTGTTACGGTTGAGTAGTAGTAACACGTATCATATGTGTGACTAAATGCACCAGTAACACGTTTTTATAACTATAGGAACACAAGTTGTAACATATTTTCATAGATATAGTAACACAGGAAGTAACACGTCTTTCTACGTACTGTAACATGATTGGTAGCATATTATTGTAGCTCCAGTAACATAATTTTCGTAAACTGTAACACAATAATTGATGATGGTCAACCAACCTAGTAACACATTTTATTGTACAAAAATAGCAGGCCTAATCTACCGTGCTTGAGCACATAGCTATCATTTTGCATTCGCTAAATGTCGGAAATCAGGGTTTAAATTTTCCCAGGTAAGAAAGTGAGGAAGAGACACATCCCAAAGTAGATTTTGCAATTCATAAGGATAATCCAGAGAGCATATCCACATACATAGACACATTGCACATTGAAATAAGATTTATGTCTAAAGTTAAGACACCAGTAGTGCATTATTGACACCAGAATCAGATTTGAACACAAATTTACAAACAACTTTTCAATCTTAGTAATCGTATCAAATAGAGTACTATAAGTACATCATCTTGCATAATGAATCTACTTCGTATACATCAGTATCTTCCACACTTTAAAGGAATATATTAGTTTCCTCTCCCACAGAATTGACCAGTCCGCATATCTCATTTGATTACTGCTATTATAACCACAACTTCTGCCACCTCTTGAAAATTCTCATTGAACCAACAATCCTTCACATCATTATAATATCTCCTGTCAGAGCAACACAAATAAACAATTAAAACTTTGAAAACGCAATGAAAAGCAGAAATATCATAAACTAGAAGGATGAAATATACTTTTCTTGGAATACTCATGATGATCGAAAACAATACGTACACAAATTACTAAATTAAAACCTCCAAGTTTGTGTTGTTGATTAAGATGCACACAAGTAACACCTTTAGTTAGGAAATATTTCATTTAGAATAATGCTGCAACATGGTAGTGAACATTATTTATTGTCGACACGACAGAAAAAATAAAAGGTGTTGTTCAGCATTAATGTCCAAACTGAAGAGGATTGCACAACAAATCAAAGAAACCGGTAAGTTAACTAAGAAATTGTTAATCCATACCTTTTTTAAGAGTTATTTTGTGTAGCTACAAAATAGAAAGAAAGTGCATTTTAATTTCGGAGAACATGTTCAACATGAGCTATGGGAACAACCAGCAACTACAGAAGGATTGGATGAACTTCTGGGTTGTTGGCCTTTTTTACCGAACCACAAGTGTCAGAAGCTTGAACTTGTTCCCTAACATCATGGAGAATTTTTGAGTTCCAACTGTTCCTACTGGTGATGAAACAACATAGACATGGACCAACCAACTTAAATACAGAGAACAATAAACATGGATATCCTGTTAAAACTTAAATACATAACAAACTTAGATTTCCATCATTTAATTATGGATATGAAAGTATTGGTTTATTTATGACAAAAAATGCAAACAGTTCATTGTACATTATAAGGTACCACTCTAGACTGTTAATCATAGCTGCCACTTAGGTGATTCAAAGATCCACATCAGTGGAAGAAGCCTAAGATGTAGCTTTCTTGAGCGGACTACTAGTCACTCCAATGGTCAATGGGTATTTTATTTACGAATCAGACAATGAGGTGGTAGTAGATACAGTGAGCATCTACGAACTGATGAGGTAGTTGAACCTGCAGCTGGAAATTTGAAGGATTCAGAAGGTAGGGAGAAATGGCAACAAAATGGCCTACAAACTTCAGGGATGGCATGCATACTTGTTGGTGAAACTGATTTTCTGATTTCAGAACTGTAATTAACATGTTGGTTCCCAAAGACACTATAATTTCCCAACGTTTTGATCAATGAAATGCATATCTTCTATCAAAAAATATAAGCAACGGACGGTTCAGAGATATTCACCTAGTTGCTTAGGTGCAGACTCATCTAATTGACATCCGGGAATGGAGGTGGAGTGGCGACCTGCTCCATATATTCCAACAATTTCACATTGCTTCTCCGAAGAGCATTTCCCCACCAATGACAAGCCTAGTATCATAACATCAGAGGAAACAGAGATTCAAACCCTGCAGCTATGTGACAATATGCACGGAACCGCAGATGGAAAAGCCAAAAAAACGACTTTGTACTCACCGTACTCCATCACAGATAGGTCTGATGGAGATCGAAAGCCCCATGATTTCTTGGCCTCGATGAAGGCCACCGACGACGCCTTCCTCGCCTGAGACCCGTGTCAACGGTGCGCCGTCTCTGGAGATCCAGGCCGCGTCTATTGAGGACGAGAACGAAGAGATCGGCGGCGCTGCGCTCGCTGCTACGAGAGAAGGGCGACTCACCATCTTTGACGGATCTGGACGGCAACGTGCGAGTATGCGCTGCAGCAGGCTCGAGAAGGAATAGGAGGGTGAGGACTGAGGATGCGGGGCGGCGGTGGCGGCGGCGGCGGCGACGACGGGAGGGGCGGCACAAAGAGTGGGAAGCGGGCCGGGTTAGGTCTTGCGTTCGATGTTAAATCGATCGAAATTTGACACCCCGCGTAGGGGACTCGAAATCTTGCATCCCCGCGCGCTTCGCCCTCGCCGATTTTTTCACATTGGTATTTTGTCCTTCATTGGTTGCTGCTGGGACCTGCTTTATGTTGGCCCCACGTGACATACTCTATGCAACATTTAATTAGAATTCATAGTTTTTTAACATTACATGTACTTGCAGTAAAAGAACAAAAACACTTAAATGACCCTTGGAAAACCATAGAAAAATTAGAGTCCAAATCTATGCGCTCACAAACAATTGATAAGCTTGTACGTAGGTCCTAAAATATAATTATATTATGTATTGTAAAATATTACTTGAGATACATATTATTATTGTTGTACAAACAACGACACACACGCAATAGCAACATAATATCAGTAGAGGGTGTGTACGACGGCCTTCGTTTGCTCTTATAGAGAAGGTCGTACACTAACAAACATTGACACAAGGGTGTTTTTTTTCATATGTTTCGTGGCCTCGTTGGAGCGCGACTTGGTCCTATGTTGGGAAAGTGTCAAGGGAGACTTGGTAGAACGCCACGGGTCGTAATCGACTTTCAAAATCCACCTCATATACATTCTTCCCAAATGTTGATGTGAGTCGTACTCAACTTTTTGGATCCGATGCTAGGATTCACAAACTTGTCTTGGAGCACTCATAGTGCATGTCCACATGGTTGCTTGTAGCATAGGGATACTTGGCAAAATGACCATGGATATCCTTTAGATGATAGGTGGGAGAGGTAGTGGAGGTAATCTTTGGTCCATGAGTCCATGATGGATTTGGCAAAATGTATGACGCATTGTCTACAATGGACTATCCCACATATCCAACATGTGGTTTTCTCTAATTGGGCCTTATGAAGCTATATAGTAAACATATCTATTGTGTTCCCCAGAGTGATTAATGTACAAGATTCACACACTAAACATTTTTAAAGGTTAAAATAGAGCAAAGAAACATTATTCAACAAACTTCTCAAGCACAAAAGACTATCACCCGGGAGAATCCCCTTTGGTTGCTCAAGAAGTAGGAGAAAAAAATTATGACATAACAAGTGGCAATGTAAATTCACATTTGTCATTACAAAGGTGAAAGAAAGGTGCAATCAATTTTTTTTCCTATTTTAACGAGCGGAATATAACTGTGTTTGGGTATTTATATCTAAGCCGCGTGAAAAAGTGACTGGGAAAATATTCAAATCATTCCTCTAGTGGTGTGCTGATGGTGAGCATGAGACTTAATTTTTATTTTACATGTTTATATATTATTTTAGCATTTAGATATTACATATACATCCAGGAAATTCCTTAGATTTATAAGTGAATATTTTACTTATTCTCTTTTCGTTTTTGCAGTTTGGGATGAATCTCTTATGAATCCAACACTTTGCTGCATATTCTCGCTCTTATGAAATTCCTATACTGAGGGAAATGCAGAAACATGGAGTGAATTGGCCGGAGCCATTGTTAGCTGTACGAACCTTTCATGTTCCCCTATTTTTATTTCTTTTATATGTTTTATGGGTTTTTTTGCTTTTACTTTTTAATAATTTATTTCAAGTTTTATGTTTATCTTCATTACTTTTTGTACGTGTTACTTTTTCAAAAATTCAAAAAAAATCAAATCTACAAGAAAAAACTGCATTTCAAGAATTCCTCCCTTTATTAAAAATATATTTTTATATTTAAAATAAAATTTAGTTTTGAAAATGTTCAGATATCTCTATATTGTCCGTGTTTTTTTAAGAAATTGCTTCTTCAAAAAATTTGGAAAATTACAAAAACATGTTCAAATTTAAAATTGTTGTTCATGTTTCTTAAAAACGTTCAGGATTAATATATTTGTTCACTTTTTCCATAATAATAGTTAAGATTTTTTATTTATGTTATTAGATTTTTTTTTAAATTACACAATTTTTTTTCAAGTTTTTCTAAAAATGTTCATTTTATTGAATAATGTCAGAAATTCCAAATTCTGTTCGTGTTGCGGTACAAACACCGCTGATTACTGGGCCACTCCCACAAAGCAAGCTTCCTTGCGTTTCTTGGCAATTTAACGCCATCATAAATATGAAAAAAATCTGCTTACTGCCCAAACTACTCGGTCCGCTTAGCTTTAGGCTACTGGCCCATTCGTGGATGACAAGAAATGCATTGCTACCGTACCCCAACTGCCCAGCCACGTATATAAAACTGATAACGAGGCATTTGCTCAGTAATTCTTGCTTGGTTGGATGGTTAGGCTCGTTTGTTGTTGGGTCATTGTCCTTGTGTCGACTCCTGTTGCCAACATGTTTTTTTGGAGTTTGAATTATGTGTCATGATGTTCCTATTCGTGTCCTAGTTGATAAATAATCAAATATAAATAAACAATTTAATGTTTCTACTCCTACGGCCAACATGTTTTTTTGCCGTTCGAATTATGTGGCGTGTTGTTCCTGTCCGGGTCCTAGTTGATGAATAAATCAAAATAAAATTAAATAATCGAATGTTTTGACTCCTATGGCCAATATGTTATTTTGCCGTTTGAATTATGTGCTACGTTGTTCCTGTTTGGACCCTAGTTGATGAACACATCAAAATAAAAATAAATAATCTAATGTTTCGAGTCCTATGGCAAACCGTTTGAATTACGTGTCATGATGTTCCTGTTCGGGTCCAAGTCGATGAATATGTCAACATATAAGTAAATAATCTAATGTACACAAGCGGGTCCTATATGTTATATGACTTATTAATGTACTTAATAAATTCTTCGCCATGCCGGCCCCTAAGAATTTGTAACACTAGTTACCAACATACAATTTTGTGTTACTGCAATCATATCTTGTAACGCATCTGCAACAACACAAATCTATATGTTACCGTTGTAATATCCTTGTAACACCTTTTCAAGTCTTACCAAGTATGTGTTACCGTACCGCCAGCAACACAAATGATATGTTACTACAATTTTACTTGTAACACGCTTTGTCATTTGTTACATCATTGTGTTACTTAAAATATGTTTTGTTGTAGTGTCTGTCGCCAGTGTAAAACCAAAATTCCATGACTCCCCTGTGTGGAAAGCTTTACTCAAAGTTAAAAATATGTATATGACTGGGAGGAAAGTGGTTGTCAATAATGGTAATATTGCCAGGGTGTGGCAAGACCCGATTGGCACTTATCCCCCTTTTTGTGATTTATATCCAGAGCTGTTTAGTATTGTCTATCGTCAAGAGGATACTGTTGTTCAGTTTAGAAGTCGTGCCTGTGAAGTTACTTTCAGGCGTAGGTTGAATACTGATCTTAACACTCAATTTGATGAGGTCAAGAGAGTGGTGGCCAATGTTGATAGTTCTGCTGGTCCTGATGAAATCAAATAGGCTGAAGGACCCAAAGGCATATATACTACTAAATCTATGTATGCTTATTTAGAGAAAAACCTGGCTGGGTGCGACTATAGATGGATTTGGAAGGCCAAATTACCTGTTAAAATACAGATTTTCCTTTGGCAATTGTTTCAAGATGCAGTCCAGACTAGAGACGTCATGAAACGGCGTAATTGGGCTGGCAATCCCAGTTGTTCTTTCTGTGACTGTAGGGAAACATATCAACACTTGTTCTTTCTCTGCCCAGTGGCTAGAATTACATGGCGTACAGTGGGGGCGATGCTTGGGACAGATTTATGCCCCAATAATCTCTGCCAGTTCTACTCTTGGTGCTATGCTTTTATTCCTCAAGGGGAGGCGCATTTTACTGTGGGACTGGCGGCTGTCTGTTGGGCTATTTGGAATCGTAGAAATCAAGCTACGTTTGAGTTCAAGAAACTATCATCTCCTTTTGAGATTGTTTTCATCGCTTGTATGTATCTGTCATATTGGGCAGGGCTTCTGAAGGACCGGAAATAATCGGAGCTGGAGCATGGCGCGAGGATTCTGAAGGAGAATGCTAAAGAGATGATGAGACTCTGCGCGACTGCACATACTGGCGAAGTCGTGGAGTGATCGGCTGGAATATTGCCAGATGCTGAGAAGTACCTCGAGTAGTTTATTTTGGTTCCCTGTCTTTGTGATGTCCTTTGTGTGGACTGTAATGTGGCATAAAACTCTGTTGAACTCGATGCGTAGTGATGGTGCTCCAGGGTTTTCGCCTCGTAGTGGTCGTTTCGATTGCGAGCGACCACAGCGGGTTTCCCTGGAGTGCTTGAACTCGCTTTTTCGCTTTCCCTTTGGTGTGTGAACTTGGATTCAGCTGTATTTCCGTTATGCTTCAATGGAAAGGGGATTAGCCCGGTTAAAAAAAAACGACGCACGTCCAGAGAGAAGACTTGCCGGCGCCACATCCATCCGTCGCCGGCGCACTCATCAGCCACCAAGCACACATCCATCCAACGCACTTCGCCAGCCACCACATCCATCCATCAAACACACGGCAAATCCCTTAACAAAACACCAGAGGCAAAACGCATATTGCAGGAACCGCAGCCGCAACGGAGACCGGCGGCCCTCCGTGCAAGGGCGGCAAGGACTTCGACGATCATGTTTCCTGATGGTGAGATGATTGTCTAATTTCTTTTTCTCTTGCCTCTCTTCCTCCCATCATGCATGCACTACACCGAGAGTATGTGCCGGACACCGGAGAGGACCCTTGTGTGACCGCGTCATCGTCGCCGCCAGAGACGACTTTGCCGGACCAGAAAACTACACCGACACCGTCGGAGTTTGTGTGTGCCAAGCCCATCATTTTCAGGTGTCATGTTCTTGGCTGGAGATTACTCGGGAGCAGCCGGAGCTCTTCAGCAACGCAGCCCAACCGCTAGCCCCGACGTTCTACCATGGCGGCCTTGATGGCGCTTGTCGAATGGCCCATGGTGTACAGGTCGCGGCGCACAGATTGCGACGAACAGGACCATGATGAACAGGTTCATGGCGAAGGATATACATGCGTACAGGTGCTGCCTCACGTTCTTGGAGGAGACGGCATGGCAGAACCTGAGCTCGCCTTTCCCTTCATGGTGTACAGATTCTCGACGGAACCAGTGTCCGCAACGACGTAGCCGACGATCAGCTCCTCCTTCATAAGGTGCACGTCCCTGACGGATAGGTCAATGGAGAACATATTACAGGCGTACATGCTTTGCACCACGTTTCTTACAGGAAACGGTGCGGCGGAATCGGAGCTCGGTGACGACGCGGCCCGGGACTCGCTTCCCCCTTCGTGACGTACAGATCTTTGGCCGAACCAGAATTTGTAGCGACATAGTACAAGACCGGTCCCTCCTTCGAGAGGTGCACCTACCGTGGCGAACAGGTCCTTGGCGTACAGGTCCACGGTGTCGCCGGCGTACAGGTCACCCTTTAGCATAGCACCAGCCCAAGGCGACGCGGCCTCTACAACGCCACCTTTCCACGGCCTCGTGAGGCGGCCCTCTTTGTCTTGGCGGACCGCCGAATACTCGGCGTCTAGCCAAGACGAGGTGCCAACCACCCCGGCCACGCCCATGTGAGCGCGCGTTAGTTTTTACACTGATGCCGGTCTCCCCAAACCATTAATCCCGCAAGGTGTAGTCCCTTGCACACCCCGACGAAGCAACTGGTCGTCGAGAAGTCCAAACCGAGCGCGACCCATGCTAGCCCAACAACAACTACTCCAACGGCGCCAAGACCGACGAGGCACGGCGAGGGCGGGCACGGGCACCGCAAAGGCCACGCTACTTGCGGCGCGTGTACCGACGAGGACACGGGCTCTGCCGCCGCCCACACACACACATCATCATCATGCATGGAGAACGCGAAGCAAAGACGACGAAGACGACCACACAGCTTAATCGGAGGTATCTCGCGAAGCAACCCGCGGGAGTAATTAACCGGGAGCCTTCCGAGGCCCCGGGAACCTGGAGACCACAATCGCCACAGTCAGGCTGGCCGCGCTAGTAGGCCATAGAGCGTAATTTTTGTTTACGGGATCTTGTAATTTTGTTTCTCCAATGAGATTAATGAAATACTCGTTTCCCGCATCCTTTTATTTGTGTACTATGGTACACTGGCACGCCCGCATTTTTACTTTTCCCTTTCCCGGCGTACAAGAGAAACACACCCTTCTTCCGTTCACCTCGGAGTCCTAGATGTTTTTCTCGTATCAAACAATTTCCTTGAACAACATGCCTTATGTCAACTTTATCTACATAACGAAACCTTACGGTTGAGTCATACATACATTTTTAACTAAGCCAACACAATAATATGTTATAATAATAACACAAGCGTCACAAAACTGACTGAGGAGCTCATAATTTTCTTCATGTATGGCAACAAGGCACTAAGATGATAGTCACACACATTATCAATCACAAGGAAATTGTTAAGGCTTAGTACTAGTTGTTGCATTAGCAATTTCATCTCAACTTGCCTGATGCATATGAACAACAATCTAATGAAGGTATCCTTAAGATTCATGTTCATATGATCCAGGTTCTTCATAATCGCTTTAGAAGATGGACAAATAAATCCAAAATCCTTATGACAATCATGTCAGCTCTAAACCACAACACCGTTGGGTAGAAGATGGAGAAGAACTTCATGAGTTGCGACACATGATTATAAAACAACGTTGGTTAGAAATATAACCATGTGCCACATGATACTGACAAACTTGCCATTTGAGTGAAGTGTGACACGTGATTATAAACGACGTTGGTCAAAAATATAACCACGAGTCACAACATAATCAACATTAGATTAGCAAACTTGCCACTTTAACATTCATGTGTGCTTCATAATTCTCATAAGGGACCAATTTCATGTAATTCTCATAAAAAAAGGAGTCACGACATTCATGTGATCTTTCATTCACTCTAATAATTCATTCTCCAAAATAAGACTTCTCGTTGGTTCCATCCTACTCGGAGAGTTGATACATTCATCACTTTCGATATTCAATGAGACATTCCATTCCCCCTTTCGAAATGTGGTAAACATGACCACAATTTCGACGAGGTCTCATTATTCACTTACATATTAAGATTGACATGGCACATATCATTATTACAAATAATTCATTCATAAATATTCTCACCACATGGTAAGACCATCATCAAAATGTTGCATTAAGAAGAACAAAAGGTTTATATGAATACACAAAATGTCTTCTAACGCTTTATTCTGTATTGTCCTCATAGCAAAACACCTTAAAGCCCGTCTTCAATGGGAAAATATCTCTAAAGTGTTCCTCAACAGAGGCGAAGTACACATTCGCGTCTATAAGACAGGAATTGCGTTCTTTATCTCAGAGGAGATGGTATGCTTCATGATAAGGAGTCAACATCGACTCGACTTCGCTCACTTCATAGTTTCTATGTCATACTTTTCCTTCTATTTGACGGAATTCACAATAGGAACTCTGGGCGCATGATAAAGGTTAACATTATGTATCACGATAGAGAGTCCTTTCCTTCCATTTGTGAAGATCAGCCCGTTATGATAAATGAACTCAATTTTGAGGTCCATTACAAAAACAAGGGCATTCATTATTTGAACATCAAACATAATAAAACTTGAATGATCTAAATCAAAACAAGCTAATCGTGTTCTAATTCTCATCACCGTTGGGCTAAAAAAGGAAAAGAACATTATCCATTCAAGAATGCGACATGACAATATTCAATGTTGATCAGAATAATGTCATATACCATAAATCATAATCAAAACTTCATGTGTTCATTGTGACTAGGAAAACTTAAAATCACATAATCACCAGTAAACACATTCACTAAATTAATAGCAAACATTATCATAAAGCATAGATACATGATGCAACCCAATGTTTTATCAAACACATGGATTCCATAATTTATCACTGGTCATCTTGCATTAAACTTTGACATCATAATTTCATGGCCCATCAACACGGCCCTGCTTCATCGACCCGGATGCCTGAGGACCCCTGAATATAGCACTCCCTCAGTCTTCCTGGGGCGATCACCCTCAACATCACAAGTGTCATCTCGTCTGATCTTATAGCACAATGCACCGCATACCGGACATTCATTATCATTCTCGTACTCCTCATCGCGGTAGAGGATGCAGTCATTAATGCATGCATGTATCTTCTGCACCTCTAATCCTAGAGGGCAGAGAACCTTCTTTTCTTCGTGCGTACTGTCAAGCAATTCGTTATCCTTTGGAAGCTTCTTCCTCATCATTTTCATTAACTTCTTAAATCCCTTGTCAGATAAACCATTATATGTCTTCCATTGCAGCAATTCCAGTGTAGCACCAAGCTTTGTGTTGCCATCTTCGTAATTTGGGTACAACAATTTTTTGTGATGCTCTAACATGCGCTCTAACTTCAACTTCTCCTTCACTTTTGCATTCTCTCTATGCATCAACAATGACCCAGCGAAGATCATCAGTGGGCACATCTGGTGCCTCTTGATCTTCAGCTTCCCCCATTGCAGAATCACCGTATTAGGGGAACATAGGATAGTTGTCATCATCCTCTTCTTCTTCATTGTCTTCCATCATAACCTCTCTTTCTCCGTGCTTGGTCTGTTGGAAATATGCCCTAGAGGCAATAATAAAATGGTTATTATTATATTTCCTTGTTCATGATAATTGTCTATTGTTCATGCTTTAATTGTATTATCCGGAAACAGTAATGCATGTGTGAATACTTAGACCACAACATGTCCCTAGTAAGCCTCTAGTTGACTAGCTCGTTGATCAATAGATGGTTACGGTTTCCTGACCATGGACATTGGATGTAATTGATAATGGGATCACATCATTAGGACAATGATGTGATGGACAAGACCCAATCCTAAGCCTAGCACAAGATCGTGTAGTTCGTATGCTAAAGCTTTTCCAATGTCAAGTATTTGTTCCTTAGACCATGAGGTTGTGCCCCGGATACCGTAGGAATACTTTGGGTGTGCCAAACGTCACAACGTAACTGGGTGGCTATAAAGGTACACTACGGGTATCTCCGAAAGTATCTGTTGGGTTGGCACGAATCGAGACTGGGATTTGTCACTCCGTATGACGAAGAGGTATCTCTGGGCCCACTCGGTAAGACATCATCATAATGAGCTCAATGTGACTAAGGGGTTGGTCACGGGATGATGTGTTAGGGAACGAGTAAAGAGACTTTCCATGACGAGATTGAATAAGGTATCGGTATACCGACGATCGAATCTCGGGCAAGTACTATACCGATAGACAAAGGGAATCGTATACGGGATTGATTGAATCCTTGACATCGTGGTTCATCCGATGAGATCATCGTGGAACATGTGGGAGCCAACATGGGTATCCAGATCCCGTTGTTGGTTATTGGACGGAGATATGTCTCGGTCATGACTGCATGGTTCCCGAACCTGCAGGGTCCACACACTTTAGGTTCGATGACGCTAGGGTTATAGGGAATGTAGTATGTGGTTACCGAATGTTGTTCGGAGTCCCGGATGAGATCCCGGACGTCACGAGGAGTTCCGAAATGGTCCGGAGGTAAAGATTTATATATGGGAAGTCCCATTTTGGTCACCGGAAATGTTTCGGGCGTTATCGGTAACGTACCGGGACCACCAGAAGGGTTCCGGGGGTCCACCGGGAGGGGCCACCAGCCCCAGAGGATTGTGTGGGCCATGTGTAGGAAGGGACCAGCCCCAGGTGGGCTGGTGCACCCCCCCCCCCACCAAGGCCAAAGGTGCAGGGAGAGAGGGAGGGGGCAAACCCTAGGTTCAGATGGGCCTTAAGGCCCACCCTAGGGCGCCCCTTCTCCCCCCCCCCTCCTGGAGGGAACCCTAGATGGGGGCGCAGCCCCTCCCCTCCCCCTATATATATGTCGGGTTTCGGGGCTGCCAGATGCACGAGTCCCTCTCCCTCTTGGCGCAGCCCTACCCCTCTCTGATATGACCATATGTAAATTAACTACGCCGTCCAGGTCTACTATTCAACATGCTACAGAAGTTGTCCAAGATGAAGATATACTAAGAAAGATGGGCGTTGTTCATTGATACGTCCAAAACGTATCTATAATTTCTGCTTGCTCCATGCCACTTTTGGGTGATATTGCTATGATATTCATACACTTCCATACACTTTTGATCATATTTGGACTAACTTACTAATCTAGTGCACCCCAGTGCCAGTTTCTGTTTTCGGCTGTTTTTGTATTTCAGGTTTTCACGTTTCGAGAACTGCCCAGAAAAATCCAGAAAAATTATATAAAAAATCAGCGTTCCGGAAACAACACTGCGTCCGAAGGGCAGCCTGGGGGAGGCCACCAGGGCTCCAGGCGCCCTGGCGGCGCGCCCCCCCTGGGCCGCGCCGGGGGGGGGGGCGTCTGGGCCCCCCGAGGATCCCCCGATGCCCTACTTTGGCATATATTTAAAGGACCCTCCGTAACCCTCAGAAAAGGAACTATTTTCGCGATCCCATCTCTGTTCCGCCGCCGCCGCCGCTTCCATGATCGGGAGCACCAGGAGAACTCTTCCCGGCACCCTGCCGGAGGGGAGGATCACCACCGGAAGCTTCTCCACCACCATGGACGCCTCCCGGATGACTTGTGAGTAGTCTCCCTTGGACCATGAGTCCATGACCAGTAGCTATGTGATGTTCTCCTCCCGTTCTTGTGCTTCACTAATTAGTCCTCGTGAGCTGCCCTACATGATCGAGGCACCTATGTAATCCTTATGCTGTTGCTATGTTGAGTTTGCTGGGATCCGATGGATTATGAGATTATGTTCAGATTGATCTTGAGTAATATATTTGATTCACCTATTTTATATTTTAGTTCATAAGTAATTCTTGCATGTTCTCCGTTGTTATTTATTGCTTTGGCCGAGTAATAGGTAGTGACTCCAAGAGGGAACGTTATGCTCGATTGTGGGTTCATGCCCCTCGATGACTAGCTTGAGTGACAGAAACATGAGTCTAGGGGATATGCTGATGCCACAAGGGGGAAAACAACGGTGCTTGTGCCCGCGGGTGCAAGGATTGTTTACTTTACGCAAAGTTCTTTTAATGCAGTTGTCTGTTGCATTGAGTTTACACTATGGGTGGGACTCGCGACTTAATACCAGCGAGATGTTCTGGATAGATATCTCAAGGTAGATGATTAGTAGTAGATATTGATGGATTTCGGTCTACTTACTTTGGCGTACCGCCCATGCTTTGAACCTCAACCTTTCTTGCAATGTAGTCAGCATTGGTTTGCGTTCGTGGTCCTGTCAATTGCCCAGCTGTAATTTGTTTACCTCACATAGCTGTTTTATCATCTTTTGGGAGAGAGACATCACTAGTGAACATCATGAGACTCCGGTCCATATTACCATCATTGATCACATCCACTATTTACTTTCCGCTATTTACTTACTATTGCAAAAACTATCTATCACTACTATCATTGCTTTTAACCCTTTGTGAACTACAAGGCCGGAGAGATTGACAACCTCTCTGTACTCGTTGGGAGCAAAGTTATTTTTATCTGTGTGCAGGTCCACGTTGATTGCTACTAATCTGGCGCCGTAGCAATTGACACCTACTTGTTGAACCTAGGAGTCTCTGGGGATTCGATCCTTGGCATCTTTGCTAAGAGAAAACACTTCTACTTACTGCATCTTACACCTTCCACTTGGGGTAACCAACGAGCGGTTCGAGGCCCATCAAGGAGTATTTTCTGGCGCCGTTGCCGGGGACTCCACTCTTCAAGATAGGGGAGTTGCATGCTATCTTTTACCTTTGCTTTTTAGTCTTGTTAGTTTACCTTTCATTTTTGCTTTAGTTCCTTTTATCGAAAATCACAAAAATAGTTATCTTGCTTGCTTGCTACTATGGGTTCCACCGAGAACACCAAGTTGTGTGACTTCACTAGTCACAACAACGATGACTTTATCAGCACACCTATCACTACACCTGCCACTTCAGCACCTTCTTACGAAATTAAACCTGCTTTACTGAACTTAGTCATGAGAGAACAATTCTCCGGTGCTGGAGATGATGCTACTTTACACTTGAACAACTTTGTAGAACTTTGTGATATGCAAAAGTACCAAGAAATAGATGGTAATATTGTTAAGCTTAAGCTTTTTCCTTTCTCCTTGAGAGGAGGAGCTAAAATCTGGTTTCAGTCTTTGCCTAGAAATAGCATAGATTCATGGGACAAGTGCAAAGATGCTTTTATCGGAAAATACTATCCACCTGCTAAAATTATCCAACTTAGAAGTAACATAATGAATTTTAAACAATTGGATAATGAACACGTTGCCCAAGCTTGGGAACGTATGAAGTCTCTTATCAAGAACTGCCCTACTCACGGTTTGACTACTTGGATGGTCATCCAAACTTTTTATGCAGGCTTGAACTTTACCTCGCGGAACTTGTTAGATTCGGCCGCGGGAGGAACTTTTATGTCAACTACACTTGGTGCTGCCACGAAGCTTCTCGATGAGATGATGACCAACTATTCCCAATGGCACACCGAACGCGCTCCAACAGGTAGGAAGGTAAACTCTGTCGAGGAGATTTCCTCCCTTAATGAAAAAGTTGACTTGATCATGTCTCTACTTTCGAAGCAATCTACTGTTGATCCTCGTGATGTTCCTTTAAATTCTTTGATTGCTCAAGAACAAGTAGATGTGAACTTTATCTCTAGAAACAATTTCAACAACAATGCTTATAGGAGTAACTTTGGTAACAATCCGAGACCGTTCCCCTCTAATTCCTATGGGAACAACAATGCTTATCCTAACACCAAGAACTCCTTCCAAAAAGATAGAGATTTGTCTGGCTATGAGAAACTGCTAGAAATAGAGAAGGCCACTAAGAATTATATGCACACCCAATATGAACAAAACAAAACCTTCTCGAGGCAACTAAATGAGCATACTGCTATTTTGCAAGACATTAGTAGACGATTAGAGAACATAAATATTGAGATTTCTATCCTCCAGACTAGACTCACTATCACTGAGACCCCAGTTTCCAATATGTCCCACACGCAAGCTACTTTGATAAACCAAATGGCAGCTAAACCCGAAGTGGTTGCATCCCTAAGGGAGGAAGAGGAAAGAATTAAGAGCCTTCCTACCCACCACACTGTTGCTACTATCCAAGTTATTGAGGATGTTCACACTCTTAGCACCCAATGTACTCCTGGTCCCAATGGACCTATTAATGGTGATGCTATAACTATAGAAACTACCAACCAAGTGAACCTTAAAGACACCACTACCACTTTACTTGATGCTCGTGACCTTGATTTTGATAATTGCACTCTTACCGAAGTTATTGATTTCCTTCACAAGATGTCTAGAGATCCCCGCACTAGCACGCTTAACCTTGCCTTCACAGAGCATATCACTAATGCTCTCATCAAAGCTAGGGAGGAGAAACTTAGAGTAGAAGCCTCCATACCTAGAAAGCTAGAAGATGGTTGGGATCCTATGATAAAAATTAAATTGAATGACTTCTCTTGTTATGCATTATGTGATGTTGGTGCTAGTACCTCTGTTATGCCCAAAAGGATATATGATATGCTTAAATTGAAACCTTATGATTCTTGTTCTTTTGATGTTCGTCTCGTTGATTCTTCCATAAAGAAACCTTTGGGGAGGATCGACGATGTTCTAATTGTTGTCAATGATAATTATGTGCCCGTTGATTTCACTATTATGGATATTGAATGTGATCCTTCTTGTCCAATTATTTTGGGACGTCCCTTTTTGCGCACCGTTGGTGCTGTCATTGACATGAAAGAGGGTAATATAAAATTTCAGTTTCCTCTCAAGAAAGGTATGGAACACTTCCCTCGTAAGAAGATCAAGTTACCTTTTGAGTCCGTTGTACGGGCTAGTTATTCTTTTACTCTTGATAAAACTTGATCTATGCATTATGCCTAGCTTAAAGGCATAAAAGAAAGCGCTTTTGGGAGGCAGCCCACATGAATAAATTTTTTGCTTTTGTTGTGTCTTGATGTTGTTTACTTCTGTAGCATCATCATTGTATCTTTGCTTTTCATATTTGTGCCAAGTATAGCCTCTGATTGCTAGAAAGTTCAAAAGTTGTGAGGTGCTGTCCAGGAAACAGATTCTGTCCTTGGATAGAAAAATTCGTATAAAATCACCAGGTCATCTTTTTGGTCTGAATTTTCTCGACAGCGTTCTCTATATAATTTTCTTTCGTGCGTCAGTTCTGAGTTTTTTGATTTGAGTTGCAGAAGTATCCCGAACAGATCAATTACTGCCTGCTGTTCTGTTTTTCACAGATTCTGTCCTGTTTTGCCTTACCTTCACTTTGCAAATTAAGAACTTGTTTTTTTCTTTGCAAAAACCTTTTGGAAATCTTGAGAAACAGTAGAACTTCAAGAATATCCTTATTTCCAGCAAGGTATAATTATTTTATTAAGGGTACTAACATCGCTAATCAGATTATGATGAGTTATGTATGAAGGGAGTTTTCAAGTGTGCGAGGGAAGATGATAAAAAGATTCAGGAGTGTCAAGCGCTCAAGCTTGGGGATGCCCCCGTGCACCCCCAAGAAATATTCAAGGAGACTCAAGCGTCTAAGCTTGGGGATGCCCCCGTGCATCCCCTTCTCCATCGACATTATCAGTTCGTCTTTCGTTTCGCTATATTTTTATCACTTCATGTGTTATGTGCTATGCTTGGAGCGTCTTGCTTTTAGTTTTCTTTTTAGTTTTTCATAACGAGTCGGAACTCAGCATTCCTTTATGTGGGAGAGAAACACGCTCCACTTCTACCTAGAACATAACATAGAATTTTCATGCCTATCTATGCTGTGTGTGTTCTTTGTCTTTTAATAGCTATTATCGTGCTCTGCTCTTAGTATTCATGCTTCTCTTTTCAAGAGCTTTTATTTAGTTGGTTGCTTGAACTCTCTTTAATTACCATGCTCACCTTATTAAGAGAGTTTGCTTCCGTTGCATTGGTTAATGTGTCTATGATAAAGATGCTACTTGCATGATGGTGCTTAGTAGTTCAGGTTTTCTTATGGTTAATCTCAAATAGCTGGGGGGTTCCCAATGTGTTATTGGAGTACCAACTTGGTTTGTTTGCCTATGATATGGTATGGTTTAGTAATATCTTCCTTCGAGAATTTACTTTGATTGACTTGGCGTATGCTCACGCATATTCAAGACTGTAAAGAAAGTCTGTCAAGCCTTGATGATCTTTTATTTCTGAGTAGCGATATAACTATCATGCCTGATTCAATATTGCTTTGTCGCTCTGCATGATTATGACCGTCATTGCTCTCTTAGTTGGTCGCTCCCAGTCTTTTGCTAACCTCCACCTGTACTAAGCAAACTAACCATGCAATACATAGCTCATGGGAAAGTAGCCTAAAAACTATTGTGGTAAAGAATATGTTGCTTATGTATCTTATTTCTTATAAGTTGCTTGCTGAGCGGTAACCATGTTTCTGGGGACGCCATCAACTGTCACACTTTTGTTGAATATCATGTGAGTTGCTATGCATGTTCGTCTTGTCTGAAGTAAGGGTGATTTACCGTGGGTTGAATTAATATGCATATTGTTAGAGAAGAACATTGGGCCGCCAACCAAAGCCATGCATCATGGTGGAAGTTTTAGCTTGGACCTTAATCCTCAATCTCTCATGAGAATATGCTTATGCATTAAAGAGGAGTCCATCGTCTATTTTCTATGTTGTCCCGGTATGGATGTCCTCAAGTTGAGATCTATCAAAAACGAGAAATCAAATGCGATCTATCTCCTTGGACCTTTGTACAGGTGGCATAGAGGTACCCCTTTGTGACACTTGGTTAAAACATATGCAATGCAATGATAACCCATGGGGATCCGAGCTAATTAGGACAAGGAGCGAGCACTATTGGTATTCGATGCATGAGGCTTGCAACTTATAAGATGTTTTATACATGACACATATGAAGTACTACTACCGTTGACACAATTGCTTCCATGTTTCAAAATAAAAAGCTCTAGCACTTTAAGCACCAACTACTGAGAGCATGATTGTCATTCTGAGTGTAATGTGCATTGTCCCAAAGTAGCATTGTCTTTTGCATGATTGTGATATCGTTTATTCTGAAATGATTGTATCTAGTCATCACTTAAACCTTGAAGGTGCCCTTGCATTTATGTTTTGCATCACTAAAGGGGGGCAAGCTAGATATCACTTGATCATATTTGCACATCATGTTCATTGCAAATCTTTTTGATGTTTCAGTTTCATGTTGTAAAACTTTCAGTCATTTGTGATTTTCTCTTGAGACAACTTAATTACTTTAGAATCATTGTCTCGGTAAGCTTTTGTCATAAGACTATGAGAAAGTCCAATATGGTTAATAGCATGTCACCACAGAAATTATTCTTTTTATCATTTACCTACTCGAGGACGAGCAGGAATTAAGCTTGGAGATGTTGATACGTCCAAAACGTATCTATAATTTCTGCTTGCTCCATGCCACTTTTGGGTGATATTGCTATGATATTCATACACTTCCATACACTTTTGATCATATTTGGACTAACTTACTAATCCAGTGCACCCCACTGCCAGTTTCTGTTTTTGGCTGTTTTTGTATTTCAGGTTTTCACGTTTCGAGAACTGCCTAGAAAAATCCAGAAAAAATATATAAAAAATCAGCGTATCGGAAAACAACACTGCGTCCGAAGGGCAGCCTGGGGGGGCCACAGGGGCTCCAGGCGCCCTGTGGGCGCCCCCCCTGGGCCGCGCCGGGGGGGCGCCTCGGCCCCCCGAGAGCCCACCGGTGCCCTACTTTCGCATATATTTAAAGGGTTCCCTGAAACCCTTGAAACAGGACTTCTTTTCGCGATCCCATCTCTGTTCCGCCGCCGCCGCCGCCGCTTCCAAGATCGGGAGCACCAGGAGAACTCTTCCCGGCACCCTGCCGGAGGGGAGGATCACCACCGGGAGCTTCTCCACCACCATGGACGCCTCCCGGATGACTCGTGAGTAGTCTCCCTTGGACCATGAGTCCATGACCAGTAGCTATGTGATGTTCTCCTCCGGTTCTTGTGCTTCACTAATTAGTCCTCGTGAGCTGCCCTACATGATCGAGGCACCTATGTAATCCTTATGCTGTTGCTATGTTGAGTTTGCTGGGATCCGATGGATTATGAGATTATGTTCAGATTGATCTTGAGTAATATATTTGATTCACCTCTTTTATATTTTAGTTCATAAGTAATTCTTGCATGTTCTCCGTTGTTATTTATTGCTTTGGCCAAGTAGTAGGTAGTGACTCCAAGAGGGAACGTTATGCTCGATTGTGGGTTCATGCCCCTTGATGACTAGCTTGAGTGACAGAAACATGAGTCTAGGGGATGTGTTGTTGCCACAAGGGGGAAAACAACGGTGCTTGTGCCCGCGGGTGCAAGGATTGTTTACTTTACGCAAAGTTCTTTTAATGCAGTTGTCTGTTGCATTGAGTTTACACTATGGGTGGGGCTCGCAACTTAATACCAGCGAGATGTTCTGGATAGATATCTCAAGGTGGATGATTAGTAGTAGATATTGATGGATTTCGGTCTACTTACTTTGGCGTACCGCCCATGCTTTGAACCTCAACCTTTCTTGTAATGTAGTCAGCATTGGTTTGCGTTCGTGGTCCTGTCAATTGCCCAGCTGTAATTCGTTTACCTCACATAGCTATTTTATCGTCTTTTGGGAGAGAGACATCACTAGTGAACATCATGAGACTCCGGTCCATATTACCATCATTGATCACATCCGCTATTTACTTTTCGCTATTATTTACTATTGCAAACATTATCTATCACTACTATCATTTGCGTTTAACCCTTTGTGAACTACAAGGCCGGAGGGATTGACAACCTCTCTGTACTCGTTGGGAGCAAAGTTATTTGTATCTGTGTGCAGGTCCACGTTGATTGCTAATATCTGGCGCCGTTAGCAGTTGACACCTACTTGTTGAACCTAGGAGTCTTTTGTAACACCCCCCTTGTAATGATCACTGTGATCAACTGCTAATGATGCCAAGTCATCTTCATTTACTAAGCTAATCACAGTGGTTAATCATAGCAACTCAAGTAGCCCCTGAAAATTCAAATTCAAACTTCAAATGCAAAATGAAGTTGCTCCAAAATTTTTGGAGAAATGTTCACCTTGATGCAAATAATCCAAAAACAAATGCTGTTGTTGAAAATAGCATCAACAGCAACCCCAAATGAGGACTAGGGCATTAAACAGTGCCCAAAACAGCACTTAAAATGCCATTTCATTTTTGGAAAATTCAAAAGAAGTCCAAAAATGCCCACACCAATTTTTGGTGGTGAGGGATATTGCAACCTCATTTTTGGGCCAACTCACAATATTTGCAAACCTCCTTTGATAGCCCTACTTTTTCCTTTTTCCTTTGCTGTCGAAATAAAAGAAAACAGTAATTAAATAAAGGAAAAGGGCCAGGAGACTTACCTGTTACTGGGCCAAACCGGCCCAGCCCATCTCCCTCACCTGCTCCCCGTCCTTCTCCTCCTCGTGTTGCCGCCTCCATGGCCGCGCGCGCCACCGCCGCTCGCAGCTCGCCACCGCTGCGGGGCAGGTGGGCTGAGGGGATAAGATCGGCCGAGCCGTCTCCCCTGGCCTTCCCCAGCCATTCCCCCCCCTCTCTTCGCTCTCTCCCTCGCACCTCCTCCCCCTCCAGATCCGGCCTCGAGCGCCGTCGTCGCCGTTCGTCGTTGGTTTCCGCGGCCACCGACGGTTCCGCACGTTGCCACCGTGTCCAGGGGGTCCGCCGGAGTCGACTACCTCGTCCGGTGCTCGCAGCTGGGACGGGGAGGCTCTGCAACTGCCGCACGACGCCGCCCCCTCCCTCTCTGTCTCCGGTGCTCGCCGGCGACCTCGAGCTCGACTGCTGCTACTAAGCTGCCACGGGTCTTTCTTGACCGCGCGGTGAGCTCCCCTCCTTCCTCCCCGTCGTTTTGCACTGTCAATCGCCGCCCGTAGCCACCGCGCCATGACTGCCCGAGCGGAGCTCCGCCGCCGTGGTTGCTGCCGTTGCTGCAGTCGCTGTCGAGCTCGTTTGAGCTCGCAGTTGTGCTTGCCATCGCCGTAGGAGCCGAACGCACCCGCTCACGAGCCTCCCTGTGCCCTCTAGCCCCTAGCTCGACGTGCTCCCGAACGCGCTGCCGCCAAAGCTCGTCGCCGGCCACTTTTCCGGCGACCATTTGGTCCGGCTCCACGACCAAACGACGCGGCACCTTCTTGCCGTTCGAACGCGCCCAGCCGCGCGCCGAACGGTGCCCTGTACGCGATTTCCGGCGAGGCCCGAGCGCCTCCGCCGTGTTTTGGCGTCGCCGGCGGCGAAACGCCGGCCACCGTCGCCGTGGCTGACCTGGGGCCACCCCCAGGGTCGCTGCCAGTGGCCCCCACGGGCCCCGTTGACTGGTTTGACCAGTCAACGTGCTGACTGGGCAGCCCCAGTCGCTGACACGCGGGCCCCACCGCCCAGTTAATTAACCAACACGTTTTAAAAATAAAAATAAGTTAATTAAGTTAATTAGTCACCGACAGGTGGGGTCCAGTAGCTAAATAGGTTTAGTTTAGATTTAAAATAGCCTTGTTTAATAACAGAGGCTGACATGTGGGTCCCACTGGACCCACAGGTCAGGTTTGACTGGTCAGCCGTCCTGTTGACTTGCTGATGCCAGCATGACATCATGCTGATGTCATATTTCCTTTTTCTGTTAATTTTAAATAAATCCAGAAAATCATTTAAACTTTGAAAAATCATATCTTTTAATCCGTAACTCCGATGAAAATAATTTATATATGAAAATTGTTCAGAATTTCGATACGAATCTAGATACGCCCTCCGTATTCCCGTCAGATGTCCCTAGCTAGATGAACATGGAACTTTCGGCCTGTTTTCGATAAATGAATAGTGCTCAACTTTAATAAAATGAATCCAAACAATTTCTTAAAAATAGCTAATATGACCTAGACATGTTTTTAGGCAACCCTGCACTGCACGTTAGCCTAGCACGCTCTGTGTTGCTTATGCTTGTGTATTTATCTGTTTCTTCCCCCTCTTCTCTCTCGGTAGAGCCCGACGCTGACGCAGATCCCGAGACCGACGCCGTCCCGGTGATTGGTTCCCCCTCCGACGATCTTGCTTTTGCCACCGAGCAACCAGGCAAGCAACCCCCCTTGAGCATTTCCGATATCGCCTATGTCTATTCTCTCTTATTCTTGCATTAGAATTGCTGCTACTGCTACTGCTCCTATTACTGTTGCATAGCCTGTCTTTGCTAAATTGTTGATACCTGTCTTTATTCATAAACTGCTTAGTGTAGGTTGGGTAGCACTGCTATGGACCCACACTCTCGTGGTTGCCTCGCATAGTACCCTTGCCTCGATCAACCGATCGAGCCCCTTCCCCTGACCTTCTTCACATCACCACACAAACCCCCCTAATATGCTCGACTCCGCAGAGTTAACATCGGGTGACGAGGGTGATACCTCTGAACTCACTTTCGATGTTGTCCCTGTTGTATAGCTAGCTCGTTGTGGGTTACCGAGGGTGATTCCTCTTCCCACTTCCGACTTAGCTTTTGTCGTGCATCCGCTATGGTGAATACCGCCGAGGGTGATTCCTCCGGTACCACCTTAACGGGACTTGTCGTTTAGGGATCCAACGAGGGTGATTCCTCGGATTCCTCATCGGCATTGAAACCACACGGATGCCCTGTTCACCACACCGTGTTTAAAGACGTATCGATCCCCGAGGCCGGACGTCGCCAGGAACAAAGGCGTGCGGCCAGAGGTATCGTGCGTCTGAAGGCACTCTGAAGTTACTATACCGTGTTTAAAGACGTATCGATCCCCGAGGCCGGACGTCGCCAGGAACAAAGGCGTGCGGCCAGAGGTATCGTGCGTCTGATGACACTTTGAAGTTACTACTGCACATGTTGGATGGAGGCGGGTTGACCCAGAGGGGAACCCGCGAGTGCCTTTGAGGCGTGAGCTGTGGAGTCGGGTGACCAGTGAGGGTACCCGCGAGATAACTACGAGGCGTGGCCGGTCTTTTCCAGTCCTTGTCACAAGTCCTCGAGACGGGACGACGGGGCCAACAGTATCGTCGGCTCTGCTCGTTACCGCGCGCTCCCAACACACTAAGCGATTTGGATATTTGATCCGAGAGGCCTCCGGGCCGATAGCACTAACCACCACGTGGGTGTGAGTGGGTGCTCTGCGTCGTATACATCAGCCGGAGTCGTCACGACGTCAGCGATTGAGCGGACCGTTCGGATTGGACTTAGGATGCAACTGCGCTTGTATAAGGGGTTGCTAGGTCTGCTACCGAACGGCCACGTAACGTGCAGGAGCGTCCGGGGCGATGGCCAAGACCCCTGGGGGCATAGGTTAGTCCGGCGTGCTCGATCCTCTCTGGCGGTATCCGGTCGGGTTGCGTCGTATTGTTTAGCCGAGGGCGGGCACGACCTGATGGTGTGTCCGGCCGGAGTTAAGCGAGCGTGGTGGGTAACTTGGTGCACCCCTGCAGGGAAGAAACAATCTATCGATAGCCTGTCCTACGGTAACGGACACTCGGAGTTGTATCCACTTCGGTACAACTAGAACTGGTGACTTGACTATGTGATATGAAGATGATGTTGCTGCAAACACTATACATTATTATGATGAACTATTCTGCTCCCCCCTTAATTGCTGCAAGACGCTGAAGATGCTAGTCTTCGTCAGGACTAGGCTTTCCCCTCTCTACTCTGGCTTTCTGCAGTCTAGTCCACCCACATAAAGCCTCCTTTGAAAATAATGCATTGCTAGTATAGATCTGATGTAAGTCTTGCTGAGTACTTTGGATGAGTACTCACGGTTGCTTTGCTTCCTCTTTTGTCCTACCCGCTTGTTAAACCAGACGACGGAGCCATGGTGCCCGCAGCCCCTGTTGACGACTACTACTACCAGCCCGAGGCTGGCTACTACTACTACCCGGCCGGCGAGTACTACTACGAGGAGCCGGCGGACGACGACCAGGAGTAGGATCGGAGGTCCCAGGCAGGAGGCCTGCGCCTTTTCGATCGTAGTTTTTCTTTTGCCCCGCCTCGTATGAGGCCTATCTGAACTTGTGTTCTATGTCTGTACCCAGACATCTAATGCTTCCGCTGACTATGTGTATGACATCATGTTATGTATTCGAGCCCTCGAGGCCCCTGGCTTGTAATATATGACTTGTATGTATTTATTTATGTTTTAGAGTTGTGTTGTGATTCCTTCACGTGAGTCCTTAGGCTTGATCGTGTGCATTTGCGTGTATGATTAGTGCACGATTAAGCCGGGGTCGTCACAGACGCTTGATGTGCTTGGTCTTCTTGTGAAACCTGGGCTCCTTGGTAATAGCAATAGCACCAGTGTTGTCACAGAAGAGAGTCATCGGGCTTGACGCGCTTGGAATGACTCCTAGGTCGGTGATGAACTCCTTCATCCAGACTCCTTCCTGCGCTGCTTCAGAAGCAGCTATGTACTCCGCTTCACATGTAGATGCTGCCACCACGCTTTGCTTGCAACTGCACCAGCTGACTGCCCCTCCATTCAAAATATACACGTATCCGGTTTGTGACTTAGAGTCATCCAGATCTGTGTCGAAGCTAGCATCGACGTAACCCTTTACGACGAGCTCTTCGTCACCTCCATAAACGAGAAACATATCCTTAGTCCTTTTCAGGTACTTCAGGATGTTCTTGACCGCTGTCCAGTGTTCCGTACCGGGATCACTTTGGTACCTCCCTACCAAACTTATGGCAAGGTTCACATCAGGTCTGGTACACAGCATGGCATACATGATATAACCTATGGCCGAGGCATAGGGAATGACACTCATCTTTTCTCTATCATCTGCCGTGGTCGGCGACTGAGCTTTGCTCAATCTCATACCTTGCAAAACAGGCAAGAATCCTTTCTTTGACTGATCCATATTGAACTTCTTCAATATTTTGTCAAGGTATGTACTTTGTGAAAGACCAATGAGGCGTCTCGATCTATCTCTATAGATTTTGATGCCTAATATGTAAGCAGCTTCTCCAAGGTCCTTCATTGAAAAACTTTTATTCAAGTAGGCCTTTACATTTTCCAAGAATTCTATATCATTTCCCATCAGCAATATGTCATCCACATATAATATGAGAAATGCTACAGAGCTCCCACTCACTTTCTTGTAAATACATGCTTCTCCATAAGTCTGTATAAAGCCAAACGCTTTGATCACCTCATCAAAGCTAATATTCCAACTCCGAGATGCTTGCACCAGCCCGTAAATCGAGCGCTGGAGCTTGCATACCTTGTTAGCGTTCTCTGGATCGACAAAACCTTCCGGTTGCATCATATACAACTCTTCCTTGAGGAAGCCATTAAGGAATGCTGTTTTGACATCCATTTGCCATATCTCATAATCATAGAATGCGGCAATAGCTAACATGATTCTGACTGACTTCAGCATCGCTACGGGAGAGAAAGTCTCATCGTAGTCAATCCCTTGAACTTGTCGATAACCTTTAGCGACAAGCCGAGCCTTGTAGATGGTCACATTACCATCCGCGTCTGTCTTCTTCTTAAATATCCATTTGTTTTCTATGGCGTGCCTGTCATCAGGCAAGTCCACCAAAGTCCATACTTTGTTTTCATACATGGATTCTATCTCGGATTTCATGGCTCCAAGCCATTTATTGGAATCTGGGCCCGCCATCGCTTCTTCATAGTTCGAAGGTTCACCGTTGTCTAACAACATGATTTCCAGGACAGGGTTGCCGTACCACTCTGGTGCGGAACGTGCCCTTGTGGACCTTCGAAGTTCAGTAGTAACTTGATCTGTTTCTTCATGATCATTATCATCAACTTCCTCCCTTGTCGGTGTAGGCATCTCAGGAACAGTTTCCTGCGCTGCGCTACTTTCCGGTCCAGAAGGGGTGACTGTCACCTCATCAAGTTCTACCTTCCTCCCACTCACTTCTTTCAAGAGAAACTCTTTCTCCAGAAAGTATCCATTCTTGGCAACAAAGACTTTGCCTTCAGATCTGTGGTAGAAGGTGTACCCAATTGTTTCCTTTGGGTATCCTATGAAGACGCATATTTCCGATTTGGGTTCGAGCTTTTCAGGTTGAAGTTTCTTGACATAAGCATCGCAACCCCAAACTTTTAGAAACGACAGCTTTGGTTTCTTGCCAAACCAAAGTTCATACGGAGTCGTCTCAACGGATTTCGACGGAGCCCTATTTAAAGTGAATGCGGCAGTCTCTAAAGCATAACCCCAAAAAGATAGCGGTAAATCGGTAAGGGACATCATAGATCGCACCATGTCCAACAGAGTACGATTTTGACGTTCGGACACACCGTTACGTTGAGGTGTTCCGGGCGGTGTCAATTGTGAAACAATTCCACAGCTTCTAAGGTGTGTGCCAAATTCATGACTTAAATATTCACCCCCACGATCCGATCGCAAGAACTTTATTTTTCTGTCACGTTGATTCTCAACCTCATTCTGAAATTCCTTGAACTTTTCAAAGGTCTCAGACTTGTGTTTCATCAAATAGATATACCCATATCTACTCAAGTCATCTGTGAGGGTGAGAACATAACGGTAGCCTCCGCGAGCCTCAACACTTATTGGACCGCACACATCGGTATGTATGATTTCCAACAAGTTGGTTGCTCGCTCCATTGTTCCGGAGAACGGAGTCTTGGTCATCTTGCCCAAGAGGCATGGTTCGCACGTGTCAAATGATTCATAATCAAGAGACTCTAGAAGTCCATCTGAATGGAGCTTCTTCATACGTTTGACACCAATATGACCAAGGCGGCAATGCCACAAGTATGTGGGACTATCATTATCAACTTTACATCTTTTGGCATCTACACTATGAATATGTGTAATACTACGTTCGAGATTCATCAAAAATAAACCATTGACCAGCGGGGCATGACCATAAAACATATCTCTGAAATAAATAGAACAACCATTATTCTCCGATTTGAAAGAATATCCATCTCGCATAAGACGAGATCCAGAAACAATGTTCATGCTCAAAGCTGGTACTAAATAACAATTATTCAGGTTTAAAACTAATCCCGAGGGTAGATGTAGAGGCAGCGTGCCGACGGCGATCACATCGACCTTGGAACCATTCCCGACGCGCATCGTCACCTCATCCTTCGCCAGTCTCCGTTTATTCCGCAGCTCCTGTTTCGAGTTACAAATGTGAGCAACTGCACCGGTATCGAATACCCAGGAGCTACTACGAGTGCTGGTAAGGTACACATCAATAACATGTATATCATATATACCTTTGACGTTGCCGGCCTTCTTGTCTGCTAAGTATTTGGGGCAGTTCCGCTTCCAGTGATCCGTTCCCTTGCAATAAAAGCACTCTGTTTCAGGCTTGGGTCCATACTTTGGCTTCTTCCCGGCAACAGGCTTGCCAGGCGCGGCAACTCCCTTGCCGTCCTTCTTGAAGTTCTTCTTACCCTTGCCTTTCTTGAACTTAGTGGTTTTATTGACCATCAACACTTGATGTTCTTTCTTGATGTCCACCTCCGCTGATTTCAGCATCGAATACACCTCGGGAATGGACTTCTCCATCCCCTGCATATTGAAGTTCAACACGAAGCTCTTGAAGCTTGGTGGGAGCGACTGGAGGATTCTGTCAACGACCGCTTCATCTGGGAGATTCATTCCCAGCTGAGACAAGCGGTTGTGCAATCCTGAAATCTTGAGGATGTGCTCACTGACAGAACTGTTCTCCTCCATCTTACAGCTGTAGAATGCGTCGGAGACATCATATCTCTCGACTCGGGCATGAGCTTGGAAAACCATTTTCAGTTCTTCGAACATCTCATATGCTCCATGATGCTCAAAACGCTTTTGGAGCCCCGATTCTAAACTGTAAAGCATGCCGCACTGAACCAAGGAGTAATCATCACTACGCGACTGCCAGACGTTCAAAACGTCTTGGTCCGCATCGGGAGCAGGTGCATCACCTAGCGGTGCTTCTAGGACATATGATCTCTTGGCAGCTATGAGGATAATCCTCAGGTTACGGACCCAATCCGTATAGTTGCTACCATCGTCTTTCAGCTTGGTTTTCTCTAGGAACGCGTTGAAGTTGAGGGAAACCTGAGCGTGGGCCATTTGATCTACAAGAGATATTGTAAAGAATTTAGACTAAGTTCATGATAATTAAGTTCATCTTAATCAAATTATAATGAACTCCCACTCAGAATGACATCTCTCAAGTCATCCAAGTGATACACGATCCGAATCGAGTAGTCCGTGTCCGATCATCACGTGAGACGGACTAGTCAAAAACGGTGAACATCTTCATGTTGATCGTATCTTCTATACGACTCGTGTTCGACCTTTCGGTCTTCCGTGTTCCGAGGCCATGTCTGTACATGCTAGGCTCGTCAAGTGAACCCTAAGTGTATCGCGTGTGTAAATCTGTCTTACACCCGTTGTATGCGAACGTTAGAACCTATCACACCCGATCATCACGTGGTGCTTCGGAGCAACGAGCTTTAGCAACGGTGCACAGTTAGGGAAAACACAATACTTGAAATTTTAGTGAGAGATCATCTTATTTACTACCGTCGTTCTAAGTAAACAAGATGCAAAAACATGATAAACATCACATGCAATCAATTAAAGTGACATGATATGGCCAATGTCATCTTGCTCCTTGGATCTCCATCTTCGGGGCACCATGATCATCTTGTCACCGGCTCGACACCATGATCTTCATCATCATGATCTTCATCATCGTGTCTCGAAGAAGTCGTCACGCCAACTATTACTTCTACTACTATAGCTAACGTTTAGCAATGAAGTAAAGTAATTACATGGCGTTATTCAGTGACACGCAGGTCATACAATAATAAAGACAACTCCTATGGCTCCTGCCGGTTGTCAAGTTCATCGACATGCAAGTCGTGATTCCCTATTACAAAAACATGATCAATCTCATACATCACATATATCATTCATCACATCTTCGTTCTTGGCCATACCACGTCACAAAACACATGATGCAAAAACAAGTTAGACGTCCTCTAATTGTTGTTGCAAGTTTTACGTGGCTTCTATAGGATTTCTAGCAAGAACGTTTCTTACCTACGCCAAAACCACAACGTGATTTGTCAACTTCTATTTACCCTTCATAAGGACCCTTTTCATCGAATCCGATCTGACTAAAGTAGGAGAGACAGACACCCGCCAGCCACCTTATGCATCTAGTGCATGTCTGTCGGTGGAACCAGTCTCACGTAAGCGTACGTGTAAGGTCGGTCCGGGCCGCTTCATCCCACAATACCGCCGAATCAAGATTGACTAGTAACGGTAAGAAAGTTGAACAAGATCATACGCCCACAACTGCTTTGTGTTCTACTCGTGCAAGATGCTACGCATAAAACCTAGGCTCAGATGCCACTGTTGGGGAACGTAGCATAATTCAAAAAATTTCTACGTCTTCACCAAGATCCAACTATGGATGCATCTAGCAACGAGCAAGTAAGAGTGCATCTACATACCGTTATGAAGATTGCGTGCGGAAGCTTTCAACGAAGCAAGGATGAAGTAGTCGTACTCTTCACGTTCTTTGTCACCGATGATCTAGCGCCGAACGGACGACACCTCCGCGTTCAACACACGTACGGTGCAGCAACGTCACCTCCTTCTTGATCCAGCAAGGGGGGAGGAGAAGTCGTCAGAGATCCGGCAGCACGACGACGTGATGACGGATGCAGTGGAGATCGCAGCAGGGCTTCGCCGGGCGCCCTGCGTGGGAGTTGGGAGGTGTGACGGGAGGGGGAGAGGCGCCAGGGCTGAGGTGCGGCTGCCCTCTCCCCCCCCACATATATATAGGGGCCAGGGGGGGGGGGCGCCTGGACCCCCTGCAGATCCAATCTGCAAGGGGGCGGCGGCCAAGGGGGGTTCCTTGCCCCCCAAGGCAAGTGGAGCCCCCCCTCCCCTTTAGGGTTTGAACCCTAGGCGCAGGGGAGGTGGGCCTCCCTTAGTGGTGCGCCAGCCCAGAGGGCTGGACACATCCCCTCGCGGCCTAGGGGCCCCACCGGGATGGGTGGCCCCACCCGGTGGACCCCCGGGGCCCCTCCGGTGGTCCCGGGACGCTCCCGGTGACCCCCGGAGATCACCCGTTGGCCGAAACTGGACTTCCCATATATCAATCTTTACCTCCGAACCATTCCGGAACTCCTCGTGACGTCCGGGATCTCATCCGGGACTCCGAACAACTTTCGGGTTTCCATGTGCATTTATCTCTACGACCCTAGCGTTACCGAACCTTAAGTGTGTAGACCCTACGGGTTCGGGAGACACGTAGACATGACCGAGACCACTCTCCGGTCAATAACCAACAGCGGGATCTGGATACCCATGTTGGTTCCTACGTGTTCCTCGATGATCTTCATCGGATGAACCACCGTGTCAAGGATTCACTTAATCCCGTATGTTATTCCCTTTGTCCATCGATACGGTACTTGCCCGAGATTCGATCGTCGGTATTCCCGATACCTTGTTCAATCTCGTCATGGCAAGTCTCTTTACTCGATCCGTAATCCATCATCCCGTGACTAACTACTTAGTCACATTGAGCTCATTATGATGATGTATTACCGAGTGGGCCCAGAGGTACCTCTCCGTCATACGGAGTGACAACATCCCAGTCTCGGTTCGTACCAACTCAACAGACACTTTCGGAGATACCCGATGCGTACCTTTATAGCCACCCAGTTACGTTGTGACGGTTGGCACACCCAAAGTACTCGTACGGTATCCGGGAGTTGTACAACCTCATGGTCTAAGGAATAAATACTTGACACCGAAAAGCTTATGCATTACGAACTATACGATCTCGTGTTATGCTCAAGTTTGGGTCTTGTCCATCACATCATTCTCCTAATGATGTGATCCCGTTATCACCGACATCTCATGTCCATGGTCAGGAAACCGTGACCATCTGTTGATCAACGAGCTGGTAACTAGAGGCCTACCAGGGACTCATTGTGGTCTGTGTATTCACACATGTATCGCTGTTTTCGTACAATACAATTCAAGCATGAATAACAGACAATTATCATGAACAAGGAGATATAATAATAATGCTTTTATTATTGCCTCTAGGGCATATCTCCAACAGAAACACCATAGTGATGGATTTTAGTGTCATCTTGATTTTGAATCATTTGACACTTGAAAACTTTTGCTAAAGGATAAAATGACTAAAACGCCGTTCATAGGCCATAAGGACATACAACTAACTTATTAGTAATCATGCATAGCAATGAGTGTAATTTTGCAATGTGGATTCTTCTACTTCATTACTTGCAATGACAATTCAAGTGTACATATGAATATTTACTTAATGAAATATAAATCTGTAACATTTAAAAAGTTCAAAAGGTTTCAGAGTGAAGTAGAAAATTCCCGTGACGAGATAAATTAAGTTTTCGCAACTGGATTGCAGAAAGAACATTTAAGTTACATTTAGCGAACGTCTTATGAGTCATGAAATTGTTTCATAACATGCACCTCTCGGTTTTGCCATTATCTTTTTGGGTTATGATTTAGCGACTGTGACTTTTACACTGAAAAGATGGCCACCATATTTGTTAAAATGACATCATACACGAACGGGCCAAAGGGTGTCATGAAAAATGGTTTTCATGTTCTGATCCATTCATCCGCCTTCTCTGTGCTACCTCTGACAGTGATGTTTCGTTTGGGACTGACATCTACAGCTGTAGGTAGACGTAGGACGACAATCCCATAATTTTACGTGTGCCGGCCTTCCTGGAAGAGTGTGTTTTGTAGTCACTATGGAATGAGGCAACCTCAAAGCATAAGGCTTTTAAACGGAAATTGTCTTCGTCCCCGAAGACAACCTCGGGTGATATTTTTCCGGGCGGTTGCACCTTTTTTCCAGGGATGAAGCCGTGCAAGCCGTTTGGCGAGGGGCATACACAGGATTTGGAGATTACATCTTTGCTAGTGCGTCGAGGAAGAGGATATTGATTGTGCTACCCCCATCCATGAGTACTTTGGGCAGGCGTTAGCCACCAAGGACCGGAAGCATCACATTGAGGATGTGATCCGAGTGATCGGTTCGATCCAAGGCGGTGGTGGAGTCAGACCACTTCAGGTATTTTGTATTGACGGGCGCGGTTTCAAAAAAAATCATGGGATCAGGCCCTAAGGGAGCTGCCGTGGTGAACGCTCGGTCTTGCGTGCCGTGGTGACGGCGGGTGGTGTCCTACTCGGAGAACGGTAGCTTTGGGCTCTTGCTCGAAGGAGCCGAGATGATGAAGGGTGGTGAGTTGGCTTAGAGTCGACCCGTCTCATCGGCGGTGAAGGTGAAGGAGCCGGCTTGGGGTTTAGATCCAATCCGGGTAGCTCTTTGATCAACGCATCGCGTGCCTGAGGGTGGTGAGTTGGCATAGAGTCGACCTGTCTCATCAGCGGTGAAGGTGAAGGAGCCCGCTTGGGGTTTAGATCCAATCTGGGTAGCTCTTTGATCAACGCATCGCGTGCCTGGCATGCCAACTGACGTTATTAAAACCCGTCAGTAGTTCCGATAGGGTGGAACGCTTGACCGAAAGTTCTAGAAGGGGTCACACACGAGGGGTTTACCCAGGTTCCGGTCCTCATGGTTGAGATACCCTACTCCTGCTTTTGCTTTGATTGATCATGGAAAAAACACCTGGCGCGAGGGGGTTACAATATGTGTGGATATGAACTATCGAGCGATGACTAGATGTCAGATGACCTCGATCTAACTCCTAGCCTCGCCATATAATGGGGGACGAGACATAGGGTTACACGTCCTACAAACCGACTTGGAGTCTCAACCTGCAAGAAGCCCTGGACTTGTACGCCAAGGTAAGCTTCTTCTGGAAGAAGGGTTCCCTGCGCAGCCGAAGGCTCTTGGAGACACCCGGGCCTAATGGGCCCTAAGGCCGACCCATCACCTGGCTTACCCATCGATGGGCCACCCCAATGCCATACACTGTCAAGAGGCTTGACAACTTAGGTTCGGGGTTGGCCGCCAAAGTCGGATAAGGGAGAGGGTTATAGAGGGGTGGTTGGGGGCAGCGACATCACGCCAAAAGGAAGCAACATAGGTTGATGGTTAAGCTTAGGTTCGAGGGCGGCACATTGGACATACGCTGACAATTAGGCTTTGGTTGGAGGGCGGCACAATGGGAGAACTCGATGGGTGAGGATGAATAAGGTGGAGTCAATCCAACGGTTAGAAGTACAAACCAAAGTACACGATCAATCGTGCGGTTTCGAAATAGGCTCTCGCTCCATTTTATAGATAAAGTATAAACCAAAGTACGCGACCAGCCCTACGCTGCAGCTAGCTTTTCATGAGGAAGGAAGGGGTCGGCTGCACATATGTGTTTGCAGAGGTTGGATTTAAACGTGTTACACATGTTTACTCCTTTTTTATTTCTCTCCTCTTCCTTTGCCGGGGCCACGGACGTGTGACCTTTTTTTGTTGTTGTGTAAGGGTGCAACGTTTTCTTACATCTGGAAGTCTAAAATCTTACAAAAATTCATAGTTTTCAAGTTGAAAGTTTCCAAAATGCAAAACCTGAATGTTCATTTTTTTTGAAACTTAAAGACCAAGTAGCATATAGGTACAAGAAAGTATTAGCCAAAAAAATCGATTGAAATCACTATCAGATTGAAAACCAAAAAAGTTAATATATTTATTTAAAAAGATGCAAGAAATGTATTTCTGTTCTTCAATTTTGAATGCCGAAGACCTAAACAACCAAATACTTGTATTCTTGGAAACATTATTTATACCATTCAGCATGGATGGTGAGTGGCTAAAAACAATCAAACAATGGAAACATGACACTTTGTTACTTCAGTTTTTGAGGATGTTACAACCATTTTTCCTCCTGACCATACCCATCCCGTGCCAAGAAAGGAGGCATCAACGAGATAGGCAGAAAGCTTGGACGCCGACGAACAACAATAGGAGAACCATCATCACGCAAGCTACCAGGTCCCTCAATCCAAGAAGGTGCCCTTTCACGAACGTTCTAACCCTCACCTTCCAGCAGGCCCCATGGTACCGATTAAGCTCATCGATCACTCTGTCCAAAGCCGGCACTCTCGTCAGCCTCACCGATCGGGTCATCCCGTTCCACAACTCGGCCACCTCCTGGTCACTCTTGAGGTGGTTCAATATGATCCCGTGTTCCCTCAGCAGCCGGGCATCGCCGTCGGTGTCGATGATCCCGTTCATGAGCTCGACGTACCGCGCGAAGACCAGCGCCCTGGACCCGATCGACGCCTCGTAGGCCACCAGGTTCCGCATGACGACTTCGGTGGTCATGTCGATGCTGATTACCGGGAGGTGCAATGTTGCGGTTTTCGTGCAAAATTCGATTGTGGAGATGCCGCCGACTGTCGGGGTGAACGTGACACCCACATAGGTGAGCTCGGCGATGGAAGGCACCGCGATCTCCTCAAGTAGAGGTGATATGTTTTTGTTATGAACGTCGGATGCACCCTTGGGTTTAGGGACACCTCGTTGAGAAGTTAGCTGCTCGATGGGTTGCCTGACCATTGACAGGCATGGAAGACTGGCTAGGAACTTTAAGAACATGCTCACCATGAAATCTGTCACCAATGATGCCAACTTCAAGCCACGCTTCATGAGCAGTTCTGTTATTGAACTCAGAGTCGATCTCTGCAGGTGATCACTCAACCCATCTTCGGCTTCTTCCATTGGACCATCCGACTCTTCCACACAACCACATGGTAACATGTTAGAGTATAGGAAATCTAGCAAGTGGGCATGTCGTGTGGCGTCGGTGCATGGAGAGCTTATCCCCTTGAGCAAGCAAACCTCCTGAAACAACCCAGACAACATGGAGCTCAGATTAGGCTGTTGAGCACTATGGCCTGACGAGCACCACATCTCAACTAATTTTACGAGAAGAAACATGGGAATCTGGTTCTCCAGCATCAGGATGTCACATAGCAGCATGCTGTGTACAGATGTCCTATGAGACGGGTCAACCAGATGCGACATCCTCGAGGGCATCCTTTGTAGCATCCTCTGGTTTTTGGTCTCGCAGAAAGTCTGAAGGAACTCGAGAAGAAATGACACGTCGATCGCCATCATCCATGCCAGTGTCTCGTTGGTGAGATTGAGTTGCCTACAAGAATTAAACATAAAACAATTAGTAACGATCAAGATTTCCTTTGGTCATGCAATTAAGATAGATTTATTATTTTGCATTCAAACCTGTGATAGTGAGAACGAATCCGGTGCTCGAATGTGGCAAAGACCCCCACAAGTTGTTGGAAGTTCATACTTGGCAGGTGGCTTTGGGCTCTCTTGGCTGCGGAGAGCTTGTACATCTCCATGTCACGGAGTCCTTCACGGCAATGGTGGTAAGGACCCAGGGCCACAAGCTGAGGCACATATGCTTCGGGCTTAGTGCACAAGAGGGGCTTGAGGACATCAAATATGGAGATGGGCTGGTCATCGCCTAGCTCGATCTCCTCTTCAAGGATTCGACGAATCCGGATGATCCATTGCGCTTCATCGAATGGGAGGTTTGAGCATGTCACCATATGGCCTGTCATGTGGGTTTTACAGGTCATTTTATTTGAGAGCATGCATGCCGGCATTATCAAAGGAGGGACAGAGCAAGAAGTGATCTAAAATGGTCATCGGTTAGATTGAAAAGCGTACCACTTATGAAGCTTATATTTATTATTTTAGCATTACAAGGGTAACTGAGGCATTTTGGAAGCAAAAGAAACCGAAGCAGGGTAGAAAGTTATTACTGCCCCCCCACAAAACAGGGAAAACCTACTTGCGTTTTTTATGACTGACCATAGGTTACCATTTACTATCTCGGTTTCAGAATTTACAAGTGAAACACCTTCTTTTTTTGTGAACTTTTTTTTTGCGGGTAATTTTTTTTTTTTTTTTGCATTTTTTTTTTGTAAACTTTGAGTGAGGGAAACACTTTCTTGTATCTAAAACCTTTGCATGACCAGTAATACCTTTTCAACCAAAACAAAAAGAATGCATGGTGAGATGCATTTAAACGGTTATATGAAAATTGTTCGCAAAAAATAAACGGTTATATGAAAATGCATGCGATTAGTTGATTTCTGACGACTTTTGATATGGCTAGACGGTTCACTGCTGAGCGTAAATACAGGTACTCCTACAAGCTAGCTGTGACGAGACGATTTGCTGCTGACTTGTTGACACGTGTCCGTTGCCGGCTGCCATTCTTTCGTACTCTCGATCAATTTGTACAGTTGACAAATTGTCACTACACAAAAAACACATTTTGCGGGTAGTGCGATGGGAGCAGCGAGTAGCTTCTCCGAGCGCCGGTGCTCGTTGAGGAGACGGGCTGCCACTCCTCCAGCACCAAGTCCGTGTAGTGGGCACGGGTCTCGCCCATGGTGATACCGGCATGGACTAGCGAGGAGGATGGTGCCGGATCATCGTCTTCCGCGTCCTTCATTGGGTCGTCCGCATCGCCGGCCTACCAGCCGGCAACAATAATCATGACTATCTCCTTCTTCAGCTCGGACAAAAGGCTGTCCCAAATGGATTTGGAGCCCAGGAAGGCCATGCCGGGCATGGTGTGGAGAGTAGAAAGGGAGCGAAGGACGATGGATGCGGCTATGACCGGGGCTGGATTTTAAATAGCCGGCGGATAACAGGGCAAGCTGCTAGGTGGTTAATGGTGGGCGGCAGATAAACAGACTTGTGGCGTGAGAGTAGGTTCCATGACAACCACACATGTTTAATAGAGGGAGGTGGAATGAGGGGCTATTGTTTGAACACGGATTAGTCGCGTGCATCGTGAGCGGGAAACGGCGAGGAGGGCACTCTCAGCCGGCGCGTCGCTTCATTGCCAGAGCACCAGTGAGAGGTCGTGTCGCTTTAAGCTGGCATGAATGCGGCACTCATGCTCTGGAGCGACGATGACTGCTTCGGGCGGAATGGGCCGGGGGCGTAGGGAGAGGTTTTTTTGATGGGCCAGGGCAGTCAGAAGTAGGCGTGCACGCAGTCTGGACATCCGCAAAACCCCCTAGTTTATCTCCGGTTTGCAGAAAAATGCATGTCCGGACCGGCCTGCCGACCGATACAGGTCCGATTGAATGGCAAAACACATCTGAAACAGGTGGTCCGAACACTTGTCGCGGTTTGAGGGTAGGCATTGGTGATGCCCTGACTACTCTCCTCCACTAGAAACAGATGGATTTTCTCTCCCTCATGCACAAGTAACACACGCAGTTCCTCTTTCCTTTAGTCACTCGTACACCGGGTTGAATGTTACTTCCTCTGTCCCATAATGTAAAACGTTTTTTGACTCTAGTGTAGTATCAAAAATCGTCTTACATTATTAGACGGAGGGAGTACTTCTTTTCCAACATCATTATGTTTCACTTATCAGCTTTATATTCTCTGTACTATTTTCACTTGTGTGCAGACAATTAGCTTAATTTTAGTTGAATTGCACAAGAATAACCTTTCGTGACATCTGGTGCCCGGAAGAGGGGCATGAATCACACGGAATGCATTGCATTATGCTACCAATTTATTGTCAAGTACATATTGTTGTTGCCAAACCCTAATCCTAGCTCGCCCTAGCTATCTCTCCCTCTAGCTCTCACTCTCCCTGGCTCGAACCGAGGAGGTAGAAGGAGGAAGGAAGAAAGATACACGGTGGACACAGGGAGTTTCTCTGGCGCACGTACGGCCCGCCGCAACGATGGCGAACCTTTTTCTTTTTCTCTTTTGAGCACGAACTCAGTCACTAGAGGCTGCAGTTACAACGATTGGCTCGAGGCTTTATATAGCCGGGCCTGCGCTGGGCACGACCCACACGCTCCCACCCTAGCTGGCGCCCCAATCGGCCCGCTCCGTTCGTGGCGACCCCGCAGCGATCACGCCCACCTCGCGATCCCACAACCACCTAGCCGATGCTACGCACGCCTGCTGGGTTCGCGCGCGTGCGCGCGCACACACACACACACTCCAGCCTAACTCACGCACGCACCCCCTTGCCATGGACCCGACGCGGTCTGGTTCGCTCCCGGTGCGCGCACACGCTCCCGTCCCGCTCTGGCCGTGGCTTATTGCCAACACATATATTGTTAGCTGTGATTGAGAATTTGTGTGTATGATGCGTGAGATGTATGGTGGACCTCAAAGCAGAGTAGCAGACCATGAAGCATCATCAAGCAACTAGGAACATAGGATTACAGGCTTTTACAACTTTCATACTTTTTCATATGTTATCATTATCATGTGAATTTGTAAAACTTTTGTACTATGGGTACTGCAATGAAAGATATATTATCTTTGTACCTTTTGTATTACAGTGTTTCATCTAACTATCAATAGCAGTGTTAGATATGTAATAGAAAATAATTAGAGCCCTGGCATAATAAATGGAGGTCATTATTTGTATGAAATTGCATGGGGCACATAAAGCATTCAGAGGGGTTACAAATTGAAAACCGCTTGCAGTGTCCATAACATTGGAGGCGGTGTCTAAAACTGCCACGTAAGCTTTGAGGCGGATTTGGAAACTGCCGCTGGTCCATGTAACGAAATCACCTCCAAAGCCCTATTCTGTACTAGAGGGACACAAAGGCCGAGATCAAGAACATACCCCTGAGGTCCTTGACTAGGAGGCACCTTGTAACCCAGGGTCAACCAATTATATAAGGCTAGTCAGGGATCTTCCCCAATGAGAGAGGAGAAAGGTCTTGTGAGCGAACGGTTCACTCTGTATGTTTTCGATAAAAGTAAGCATACATCAGTGTGAAAAAAGAATCTAGACAATGCCATCGAAGAATGTGAAAACAAAGAGACAAAAATGCAGTACATATACAAAAGTAGAGTGGTAAGACGAAAGTTACAACACTGATAGCTCAAAAACAACACACGCGTCACGGCGAAGCTACACGCATGGTGCCACATAATGCACATGCCGCACGACACATCTGGGTATAGGCGTATAGCTAAAAAGCCAGTGTCGTTGGTACCCTGGGTCCAGCCGTATGATTTGGAAACTGCCGCTGGTGCATGTAAGGAAATCACCTCCAAAGCCCACCAGTAGAAAACAGGGCTTTGGTCCAGGCCTGTCCAGCCTATTAGCCCCGGTTCAATCTAGAACCGGGTACAATGGGGGCACTGGACCCGTTTCGTGAGCCCAGGGGGCCGGACGGGCCACGTGGGCCATTGGTCCCGGTTCGTCTGGACCTTTTGGTCCCGGTTGGTGCGACGCACCGGGATCAATGGGTTTTGCTCCTGGCCCATCACCATTGGTCCCGGTTGGTGGCATGAACCGGGACCAAAGGCACCCCTTTAGCCCCGGTTCGTAGCACCAACCGGGACCAATGAGGTGCCTATATATACCCCCTGGCGCAAGAGCAGAGCACACTGCTCTGTTTTTTTTTTCTGACCGAGGGGGAGAGGGGTTAGTGGTGCTCTAGCTCACCTCCTATGCACACAACGTGTTCGATGGAATGCCCGAGCCACACTAGTTAAGCTTTTCTCCTCTCGAAGCTCTATTTTCTCCGAGATTTGTCTAGGTTTAGCAGTCCGTCACGTCCCATCTCCGTCTTCGCCGCCGTCGATCGCCCCCGCCGATCTCGTCACCGGCACCACCGTGGTGAGCCTCTTGTTATGTCCATACTTTTCTTACTTTTATTATTGCTTGTTATTATTGCTTTAGATAGATATTTGTCTAATTTTCTTACGTTTATTATTGCTTGTTATTATATAGTGCGATGGTTTTGATATCCGCCCACGTGGGCCCTCGTCCTGTCTACGATTCGGATGTGGTATATTATCTTTAATTTATAACTATTTGTTTTAGTGTTTATGATAGTTATGCCGACCAACCTGACATGCATAGATGTTTTATTATGTCTAGGAGGTAGTTGAACCGGAAATTCCAACCGACCCTCTTGTGGAGAGGTTAAATTTAGTTGAAGAGGAAAACATTTCCTTAAAGAAAAAATTGGAAAAAATGGAGGAGGAGAAGATGGAATTGGAGTTGCATGTTGCGGAAGTCGTCGATGATCACAAGATCAAGATGGACCCTATTGTCGAGAGGTTAAATTTAGTTGAAGAAGAAAACAAATTCTTGAAGGAAAAAATAAAAAAAATTGAGGACGAGAAGATGATATTGGAGTTGCATGTTGCGGATGTCGTCGATGATCACAAGATCAAGATGGATGCAATGCGGTGGAAGATTAGAAAGATTAGAAAATATGCCATTCATACCGAGGCTTGGTATCATTATGCCGTTGGATCAATTGTTACCTTGGTTGCGATTATGATCGCATTTGTTTTCGCATTGAAATGTTTTACATAGTTTCGATGTGTATGGAGAGCTATATGTTGTTATATGAGAATTATATATGTATGTACTTTGGTTTTAATGTGACGATGAACTTCTATTAATTTGGTCACTTAATCATCTATTTATGATGTTCTGTAATGGTTTTTGACACACTTAATTATATATAATGCACGCAGATGAACCGGCAATGGATGTACGGTGACAGACACACCTCCGAGTATATTAAGGGCGTGCATGCGTTTCTAAATGCGGCTGAGGCAAACAAGCAGAATGGTTTTATGTGTTGTCCATGCACTAAATGTGGGAATACGATGTCTTACTCTAACCGGAAAATCCTTCACTCCCACCTGCTTTACAAGGGTTTCATGCCACACTATAATGTTTGGACGAGGCATGGAGAAATAGGGGTTATGATGGAAGACGGCGAAGAAGAAGAGTACGATGACAACTATGTGCCCCCTGAATACGGTGATGCTGCAATGGGGGGAGCTGGTGAAGATCAAGAGGAACCAGACGATGTGCCCAATGATGCTGCAATGGGTGAAGCTGCTGAAGATCAAGAGGAACCAAATGATGATCTCCGCCGGATCATTGTCGATGCAAGGACACAATGCGAAAGTCAAAAGGAGAACCTGAAGTTCGATCGCATGTTAGAGGATCACAAAAAAGGGTTGTACCCCAATTGCGAAGATGGCAACACAAAGCTCGGTACCGTACTGGAATTGCTGCAGTGGAAGGCATAGAATGCTGTGGCTGACAAAGGATTTGAGAAGCTACTGAAAATATTTAGGAAGAAGCTTCCGAAGGATAACGAATTGCCCGACAGTACATACGCAGCAAAGAAGGTCGTATGCCCTCTAGGATTGGAGGTGCAGAAGATACATGCATGCCCTAATGACTGCATCCTCTACCGCGGTGCATACAAGGATCTGAACGCATGCCCGGTATGCGGTGCATTGCGGTATAAGATGAGACGAGATGACCCTGGTGATGTTGACGGCGAGCCCGCCAGGAAGAGGGTTCCTGCGAAGGTGATGTGGTATGCTCCTATAATACCACGGTTGAAACGTTTGTTTAGAAACAGAGAGCATGCCAAGTTGATGCGATGGCACAGTGAGGACCGTAAGAAAGACGGGAAGTTGAGAGCACCCGCTGACGGGTCGCAGTGGAGAAAAATCGAGAGAAAGTACTGGAAGGAGTTTGCAAAGGACCCAAGGAATGTATGGTTTGCTTTAAGCGTGGATGGCATTAATCCTTTCGGGGAGCAGAGCAGCAACCACAGCACCTGGCCCGTGACTCTATGTATGTATAACCTTCCTCCTTGGATGTGCATGAAGCGGAAGTTCATTATGATGCCAGTTCTCATCCAAGGCCCTAAGCAACCCGGCAACGACATTGATGTGTACCTAAGGCCATTAGTTGAAGAACTTTTACAGCTGTGGAATGGAAACGGTGTACGTGCGTCGGATGAGCACAGACAGGAGGAATTTGACCTAAAGGCGTTGCTGTTCGTGACCATCAACGATTGGCCCGCTCTCAGTAACCTTTCAGGACATACAAACAAAGGATACCACGCATGCACGCACTGTTTAGATGACACTGAAAGTATATACCTGGACAAATGCAGGAAGAATGTGTACCTGGGCCATCGTCGATTTCTTCCGACCAACCATCAATGTCGAAAGAAAGGCAAGCATTTCAAAGGCAAGGCAGATCACCGGAAGAAGCCCGCCATGCATACCGGTGATCACGTACTTGCTATGGTCAATGATTTACACGTAATCTTTGGAAAGGGCCCCGGCGCACTAGCTGTTCCGAATGACGCTGAGGGACACGCACCCATGTGGAAGAAGAAATCTATATTTTGGGACCTACCTTACTGGAAAGACCTAGAGGTCCGCTCTTCAATCGACGCGATGCACGTGACGAAGAACCTTTGCGTGAACCTGCTAGGATTCTTGGGCGTGTATGGAAAGACAAAAGATACAGCTGAGGCACGGGAGGACCTGCAACGTTTGCACGAAAAAGACGGCATCCCTCCGAAGCAGTATGAAGGTCCTGCCAGCTATGCTCTTACGAAAGAAGAGAAAGAAATCTTCTTTGAATGCCTGCTCAGTATGAAGGTCCCGACTGGCTTCTCGTCGAATATAAAGGGAATAATAAATATGCCAGAGAAAAAGCTCCAGAACCTAAAGTCTCATGACTGCCACGTGATTATGACGCAATTGCTTCCGGTTGCATTGAGGGGGCTTCTATCGGTAAACGTCCGATTAGCCATTGTGAAGCTATGTGCATTCCTCAATGCAATCTCTCAGAAGGTGATCGATCCAGAAATCGTACCAAGGCTAAGGAGTGATGTGGCGCAATGTCTTGTCAGTTTCGAGCTGGTGTTCCCACCATCCTTCTTCAATATCATGACACACGTCCTAGTTCATCTAGTCGACGAGATTGTCATTCTGGGACCCGTATTTCTACACAATATGTTTCCCTTTGAGAGGTTCATGGGAGTCCTAAAGAAATATGTCCGTAACCGCGCTAGGCCAGAAGGAAGCATCTCCATGGGCCATCAAACAGAGGATGTCATTGGGTTTTGTGTTGACTTCATTCGTGGCCTTAATAAGATAGGTCTCCCTAAATCGCGGTACGAGGGAAGACTGACTGGAAAAGGCACGCTTGGAAGGGACTCAATAATATGCAGGGACGGATATTCTTGGTCTCAAGCACACTACACAGTTCTACAGAACTCTACATTGGTGACCCCGTATGTCGATGAACACAAGAACAGTCTGCGCTCCAAACACCCGGAGCAGTGCGACGACTGGATTACATGTGAACACATCAGGACTTTCAGCAGTTGGTTGGAAACACGTCTCAGAGGTGACAACACTGTTTGTGATGAGTTGTACTTGTTGTCCAGGGGACCATCTTCGACTGTATTGATTTACAAAGGATACGAGATAAATGGGAATACATTTTACACGATTGTCCAAGATCAAAAGAGCACCAACCAAAACAGCGGTGTCTGCTTTGATGCAACAACCGAGAGGGGAAATGACACATATTATGGTTACATAGTGAACATATGGGAACTTGACTACGGACATGATTTTAAGGTCCCTTTGTTTAAGTGCAAATGGGTCAATCTGTCAGGAGGCGGGGTACAGGTAGACCCACAGTACGGAATGACAACAGTGGATCCGAAAAATCTTGGATACACTGACGAACCGTTCGTCCTAGCCAATGATGTGGCACAGGTTATCTATGTGAAGGACATGTCTACCAGACCGAGAAAAAGAAAAGATAAGGAAGCGAATACATCATACGATGAGCCAAAGCGCCACATAGTTCTTTCAGGAAAAAGGGACATCCTGAAAGTGGAGGGCAAGACAGACATATCCGAAGATTATGAAAAGTTTCATGAAATTCCTCCCTTCAAAGTCAAGGCTGACCCAAGCATCCTGATAAACGATGAAGATTATCCATGGTTACGGCGCAATAAGCAAATGACACAAGCGAAGAAAAAGTGAAGACTTTTTTCCGCAACTATTATGATGATACCATGCCAACTTTGTAACAGACGAGTATGATACCATTGTCCGTTTGTACTATTCAAATTTGAATACTACTTGCACTAACAGAAAGTTTGTAATTGGTTTTACCAGAAAGAATTAAAAAATAAAGGAAAAAACAAAAGAAAATAAATAATGCAGAAAACAAAACAAAAAAACTTGCAAAAAAATAAAATAGCAAAAATAAGTATTTTGTTGTAAGTAGAAACAAAATAAAATAAATAAAGCGACAAAGAAAACAAATAATTTCAAATTTAAACTATTCAAATTTGAATACTACTTGCACTAACAGAAAGTTTGTAATTTGTTTTACCTAAAGCAATAATATTCACAAAGAAACTCTAAATACAGCAAAAAACAACTTAGAAATAAATAAAGCAAAAAAGAAAAAAAATAAAAAAATTGGGCGCTGCCCAGTGAGCCTGCAAGGCCTACAACCCATGATGCATCTGGACTATAAGGCCCAACAAGCTCACAGGGCAGCGCGCAGAGTTAGGCCCAGAAGCCTGCAATTGAGAGGAGCTCAACACAGCCAACGCAGTGGGGTTTAGAAACCACTCCGAGCCCCTGTCAACTAGCGAGGTGGGACTAAATATTTGCGCCGCGGGGCAGGACAAGGGCTTTGGTCCCGGTTGGTGGCACCAACCGGGGCTAAAGTGGGGTATTAGTCCTGGTTCGTGGCACCAACCGGGACCAATGCCCCCCTTTAGTCCCGGTTGGTGCCACCAACCGGGACCAAAGGTCCCTCCTTCCCGCCCTTTGGGCTGCT
>LR738713.1:872341271-872367274 GCA_902687465.1 Secale cereale
GAGGGGTCGAGAGGTTGCCTAGCTAGTGTCAAAGTATTGAAGAAATCCATGCCTTCATCATTTGCCAGAAGTAACCGGGGCATGTTGGTACGGAGTTCTGCAAAGTTATTTTGGAACGGAGTTCCTGATAGGATAATCCGTCTTTTGTTACGAATTATCCTATCTGGGACTCCGTTCCAAAATAACTTTGGAGAGCTTCGTACCATCATGCGACTGTTACTTTCGCCTAATGATGAAGTATTGGTTTTGTTGAATCCTTTGACACTAGACAAAATGTGACATGAGGGGGTCTAGGTTTGTGGATCGCCGAGCAGTCGAGGGTCGAGGGGTCGAGAGGTTGCCTAGCTAGTGTCAAAGTATTGAAGAAATCCATGACTTCATCATTTGCCAGAAGTAACCGAGGCATGTTGGTACGAAGTTCTGCAAAGTTGTTTTGGAACGGAGTTCCTGATAGGATAATCCGTCTTTTGTTACAAATTATCCTATCTGGGACTCCGTTCCAAAATAACTTTGGAGAGCTTCGTACCATCATGCGACTGTTACTTTCGCCTAATGATGAAGTATTGGTTTTGTTGAATCCTTTGACACTAGACAAAATGTGACATGAGGGGGTCTAGGGTTGTGGATCGCTGAGCAGTCGAGGGTCGTCCAGGGGTCGAGGGTCGAAGCTAGTTCTACTTTTGCCATTAATATATCCATATGTCATGTTTGAATAATAATTGGCATGTTGTAAATATTTGTAGAAACTATGGACGACAACACCCGAGACCTAGCACAAGAAGCGATGTTGATGGACATAATCGCAGACGGACAAGATGCCGTCTTGTCGTTTCTCAACGACACCAATGAGCTGGTGGAAAGAGAGCTGCTGGAAGATCTAGGCTATGATATTGATGGCTCCGGTGACCCAATGCACATGGAAGAAGTAGACCGTGAGGACGGCTCCGGTGACCCAATGCCGGTGCAAGAAGGAGACCGTGATGCTGGCTCCGGTGACCGAACCGAATCCGGCCAGGAGGTATATATGTTAGTTAAGCCTGTGCTGACTAGTTAATTGATGCATTCATTAACTCTCGTATTTGTTCCTTTTTCTAGCCCTCCGGATCGAGCAAATCTTCGGTAAAGAGACGAGGCGCGAAGAAAAAGTTGAGGCCGGATGAAAAGTTTGAGATCTCAGAAATCTCGCGCTCCGGCGAACCGATTGAACCCATCCGGACAAAGAACGCATTTGTTAATCAGTGCGGGGTTCTGGTTAGGGACAAGATCCCGATCAGCATCCATCAATGGTTAAAGCCGGCTGCAAAAGACGCTCAGGTGTCTTATGTCACTGATATGCAGAAAGAAGATCTTTGGACTGAGCTGAAGTCAAATTTCATCCTACCGCCAGAGGATGATCCGGCGAATCCAGTTAAAGAGGAATTAATCAAGTCTGCTGCTCTTACGAAGATGGCAGACCAATTCAGGGCATGGAAGAAAAAACTGAATAAGTTTGTCCGCGATAAAGAGACTCCAGAATTCGTGGGCATATATGAGAAGATCAAAGATGGCTGGCCCGCATTTGTGGCCTATAAGACATCGGAAAAGAGTAAGAAGATGTCGGTGACAAACCAGATAAATGCTGCGAAGAAGAAGCATCACCATCGCACGGGGTCAGGTGGCTACCTCAGAGCCCGGCCTAAGTGGGCCAAGGCTGAGAATGATCTGCTTCAGAAAGGGATCGAACCAGAGACAATGCAATGGCCAGACCGTTGCCGGACTTGGTTCTTCGAGGCTGGCGGAACCTTGGACCCTGTACCAGGGAGGTGCATTTGGACGGACAAGCAATTGGAAATACCACTCAGGAAGCTTCGGCACTATATCAAAGCAGCGCAGCAAGGGACGTTCTTCCCCGACAGAGAGAACGACGAGCTGACAATGGCCCTCGGGAATCCTGAGCACCCTGGACGGACACGAGGCACGCCAGGCTCCCTTCCGTGGAGTGCTGGGTTTCCGGACGCAGGCGGCTACAAATGCCACGAGAGGAGGAAGAAAATGCAGCATACCGAACTACAGGCGCTGCGGGCCAGAATACAAGCGATAGAGGAACGAGAAGCAAATTGGGACAAAAGAATTGCCGAAGCTTCCCCCGAAGCTACCCCGCCATCTCAGCGGAGAAGCAGTGTGGCTTCCACCGAGCTGCTTCAGCTGGAGCATGTCTTGACGGCTACTGCCAGCTATCCCGTGGATGCTATCACGGAGGTACAAAATTGCCACCTTATGACGCAGTGGATAAATATGAAGGTCAAGGCGGCTGCTGGCTCTGTTTATCCTACTGGACCCGGCGCAACTTTTCACTGCCGGCCGATTCCAGAAGGATATGCTAGGGTGATGGTGGATGAAATTACGGAGGGATTTGAGGAGCTCCAGCTTGACCACCCTACCGGTGAAGGGGAGACTCGGCTAGGTACTTCACTGAAGACTCCATGCCTATGGCGGAAGGACCTCATCAACATTCTCAACTGAACGCCTCCGCCTCCTCCTCCTCCTCCTCCGGCGAGTCAGGGCACTCTGCCTCCTCCACCGCCTCCTCCTCCGGCGAGTGACGATCAGGGCACTCCGGCTCCTTCTCCGGCGCGTGGCGGCACTCCGCCTCGTTCTCCACCTGCGCCGGCGCACCCGAGCAGCCAGCATCCTCCTTCTCCGCTTGTTGGTGCTAGTACCTCTATTATGCCCAAAAGAATATATGATATGCTTAAATTGAAACCTTTTGATTCTTGTTCTTTTGGTGTTCGTCTCGTTGACTCTTCCATAAAGAAACCTTTGGGGAGGATCGACGATGTTCTTATCATTGTCAATGACAATTATGTTCCCGTTGATTTTACTATTATGGATATTGAATGTGAACCTTCGTGTCCAATTATTTTGGGACGTCCTTTTCTACGCACCGTTGGTGCTATCATTGACATGAAAGAGGGTAATATAAAATTCCAGTTTCCTCTCAAGAAAGGGATGGAACACTTCCCTCGAAAGAAGATTAAGTTACCTTTTGAGTCCGTTATACGGGCTAGCTATTCTTTTACTCTTGATAAAACTTGATCTCTATGCATTATGCCTAGCTTAAAGGCATAAAAGAAAGCGCTTTTGGGAGGCAGCCCAATGAATAAATTTTATTTTGCTTTTGTTGTGTCTTGATGTTGTTACTACTGTAGCATCATCATTGTATCTTTGCTTTTCAATTTTGTGCCAAGTATAGCCTCTGATTGCAAGAAAGTTCAAAAGTTGTGACGTGCTGTCCAGGAAACAGATTCTGTCCTTGGATAGAAAAATTCGTATAAAATCACCAGATCATCTTTTTGGTCTGATTGTTTTTGACAGCGTGCTCTATATAATTGTCTTTCGTGCGTCTGTTTTGAGTTTTTTGATTAGAGTTGCAGAAGTGCCCCGGAAAAATCATTTACTACCTGCTGTTCTGTTTTTCACAGATTCTGTCCTGTTTTGCCGTTCCTTCATTTTGCAAACCTAGAGCTTGCTTTTTCTTTGCAAAAACCTTTTGGCAATCTTGAGAAACAGTAGAACTTCAAGAATATCTTTATTTCCAGCAAGGAACAATTATTTTATTATGGGTACTAACCTCGCTAATCAGATTATGATGAGTTATGTATGAAGGGAGTTTTCAAGTGTGCGAGGGAAAATGATAAAAAGATTCAGGAGTGTCAAACGCTCAAGCTTGGGGATGCCCCCGTGCACCCCCAAGAAATATTCAAGGAGACTCAAGCGTCTAAGCTTGGGGATGCCCCCGTGCATCCCCTTCTCCATCAACATTATCAGTTCGTCTTTCGTTCCACTATATTTTAATCACTTCATGTGTTATGTGCTATGCTTGGAGCGTCTTGCTTTTAGTTTCCTTTTAAATTTTCTTTAGCTTTTCATAACGAGTCGGAACTCAGCTTTCTTTATGTGGGAGAGAAACACGCTCCACTTCTACCTAGAACATAACATAGAATTTTCATGTCTATCTTTGCTGTGTGTGTTCTTTGTCTTTTAATAGCTACTATCATGCTTAGCTCTTAACTTTCATGCTTATCTTTTTAAAGAGCTTTCGTTTAGTTGGTTGCTTGAACTCTCTTTAGTTATCATGTTTATCTTATTAAGAGAGTTTGCTTCCGTTGCATTGGTTGATATGTCTATGATAAAGATGCTACGTGCATAATGGCGCTTAGTAGTTCAGGTTTTCTTATGGTTAGTCCCAAATAGCTGGGGGGTTCCCAATGTGTTATTGGAGTACCAGCATGATTTGTTTGCCTATGATGTGGTATGGTTTAGTAATATCTTCCTTCAAAGAATTTATTTTGATTGACTTGGCGTATGCTCACGCATATTAAGACTGTAAAGAAAGTCTGTCAAGACTTGATGATCTTTTGTTTCTGAGTAGCGATTTAACTTCCATGCCTGATTCAATGTTGCTTTGTCACTCTGCATGATTATGACCGTCATTGCTCTCTTAGTTGGCCGCTCCCAGTCTTTTGCTAACCTCCACCTATACTAAGCGGACTGACTGCTTGTGCATCCACATCCTTTTAAACCAGTTATGCCATATGAGTCCACCATACCTTCCTACATGGTATTTACCTGCCATTCCTAACGGAGACTTGCATGTACCATCTCGAAATTATTCAAAGAAAAAAGCATTCCTATTTTGTGCCTCTATTGTAAGTTCATGAGGAAGTAGTAGTTAATTCATGATCTTTTTAAGTTGGACAAGCTTCACCCCGGGATTGCATGTATAATGTGCAAACCCATAATACGAGAAGGAACTGGCATTGAGTGCGCCCGGCTCAAATTTAATATAACAAACAAACCCTCCTTCACGCTTTATTCATGAGAAATCAGAAAACTTTGGCAGTGATAAACAAAGGAGATTAAGAGGATGTGATCGTCCTCATTCGGGAGCCGTTCCTCGAAACTTGTCCATCTCAAGAAGTGATTGAGTTGTCTGCTAGCATTCGTTGACGAAACATGCATGATCAAAAAAATAATTGTTATCTCTGTTTTTAAAACCAAGAGCTCTGGTACATGTTTTGTCTTTGTTTCCGACTATGGGTTTTCAACCTTGCCAACAAAAGCCACGGTTCGAGAGTCTCCACCTTCTTTTAAAGCACCAACTACTGAGAGCATGATTGTCATTCTGAGTGTAATGTGCATTGTCCCAAAGTAGCATAGTCTTTTGCATGATTGTGATATCGTTTATTCTGAAATCATTGTATCTAGTCATCACTTAAACCTTGGAGGTGCCCCTGCATTTATGTTTTGCTTCACTAAAGGGGGCAAGCGAGATATCACTTTATCATATTTGCACACCATGTTCATTACAAATCTATTTGGTGTTTCAGTATCATATTGTAAAACTTTCAGTTCTTTGTGATTTTCTCATGAGGCAACTTAATTACTATAGATTCATTGTCTCAGTAAGCTTTTGTCATGTGACTATGAAAAAGCCCTATATGGTTAATAGCATGTCACCACAGAAATTATTCTTGTTATCATTTACCTACTCGAGGACGAGCATGAATTAAGCTTGGGGATGTTGATACGTCCAAAACGTATCTATAATTTCTGCTTGCTCCATGCCTCTTTTGGGTGATATTGCTATGTTATTTATACACTTCCATACACTTTTGATCATATTTGGACTAACCTATTAACTCAGTGCACCCTAGTGCCAGTTTCTGTTTTCGGCTGTTTTTGTATTTCAGGTTTTCACATTACGAGAACTACCAGAAAAAATCCAGAAAAATTATATAAAAAATCAGCGTTCCAGAAGCTACCAGGCACCCGAAGCACAGCCGGAGGGGGGCCACCAGGGCCCCAGGCGCCCTGGTGGCGCTCCCCACTGGGCCGCGCCGGGGGGGGGGGTGCCTGTCCCCCCCGAGCCTCGTCTGATGGCCCCCTTTGGCATATATTTAAAGCGTCTCCCGAAACCCTCGAGACGGGAACTCTTTTCGCGATCTCATCTCTGTTCCGCCGCCGCCGCCGCTTCCAAGATCGGGAGCACCAGGAGAACTCTTCCCGGCACCCTGCCGGAGGGGAGGATCACCACCGGGAGCTTCTCCACCACCATTGACGCCTCCCGGATGAGTTGTGAGTAGTCTCCCTTGGACCATGGGTCCATGACCAGTAGCTATGTGATGTTCTCCTCCCGTTCTTGTGCTTCACTAATTAGTCCTCGTGAGCTGCCCTACATGATCGAGGCACATATGTAATCCTTATGCTGTTGCTATGATGAGTTTGCTGGGATCCGATGGATTATGAGATTATGTTCAGATTGTGTTTGAGTAATATATTTGATTCACCTCTTTTATATTTATGTTCGTAAGTAATTCTTGCATGTTCTCCGTTGTTATTTATTGCTTTGGCCAAGTAGTAGGTAGTGACTCCAAGAGGGAACGTTATGCTTGATTGTGGGTTCATGCCCCTCGATGACTAGTTTGAGTGACAGAAACATGAGTCTAGGGGATGTGCTGTTGCCACAAGGGGGAAAACAACGGTGCTTGTGCCCGCGGGTGCAAGGATTGTTTACTTTACGCAAAGTTCTTTTAATGCAGTTGTCTGTTGCTTTGAGTTTACACTATGGGTGGGACTCGCAACTTAATACCAGCGAGATGTTCTGGATAGATATCTCAAGGTGGATGATTAGTAGTAGATGCAGATGGATTTCGGTCTACTTACCTCGGCGTACCGCCCATGCTTTGAACCTCTACCTTTCTTGCAACTTAGTCAGCGTTGGTTTGCGCACATGGTCCTGTTAATTGCCCAGCTGTAATTCGTTTACCTCACATAGCAGTTTTATCGTCTTTTGGGAGAGAGACATCACTAGTGAACATCATGAGACTCCGGTCCATATTACCATCATTGATCACATCCGCTATTTACTTTCCGCTTTTTACTTACTATTGCAATTATACCTATCACTATTATCACTTGCGTTTGATCCTTTGTAAACTACAAGGCCGGAGGGATTGACAACCTCTCTGTACTCGTTGGGAGCAAAGTTATTTGTATCTGTGTGCAGGTCCACGTTGATTGCTAATATCCGGCGCCGTTAGCAGTTGACACCTTCTTGTTGAAACTGGGAGTCTCAGGGAAATCGATCCTTGGTATTGCCAAGGGAAAACTTCTGCTACACTGCATCTCAAACCTTCCACTTGGGGTAACCAACGAGGGGTGAGAAGCCACCTAGCAAGTGTTACTGTCTTGTGCATATTTGGTTTCCCTTATATATCAGTCAAGGTTATAGTAATGTAATTGATGAGTTCATGCATGCGTGCGCAGCTTCCACTATATTCTCTTAGAGATTAAGCTTGAGAAGGGAGTAGTAACTGTCTTGGACTCTAAACGTAAAGATCCCGAGGAGTATGCGGACATGACTCAAATGCTCGACAGGTAAGTTAAATCGATCAATATTATCCACCATGCATATCAGCAACTTTGTTCATTTTTGATATCAAGTAATTGTTTTCTTTGTCAGGCAGGGTTTGGAGAAAATTCACCAAAAAAGCTCCGGGACTGCCGAAGAAGTTAGAATTTAGACACCCGAAAGTAAGTACTATATAGTAGCATGTTCCGCGCATCTCCTATATCTTGATTCAAGCTCTAGTTTCATCAATACCATTTGGCATTCTTGCTTATCAGTTTGATTGACCTCTATTTCTTGTAAAGTGATTGTGGCAGGAACCCGGGAATGATTTCTGTGGATACTACATTTGCGAGTCCATCCGCCACACGACCTGCGAGCGGGGCTACTCTGAAGCACAATTCGAAGTGCGTAAGCAATTAATAATATTCACAATTTTATTTCATTACCATCATTTGAAATGCGTAAGCAATTAATTAATAATATTCACAATTTTATAGCATCATTTCATGTATTGACCCCCTTCTTCAAATTAGATGTTTCGGATGCGGGATGAACTCCTAGCACCAGATCGTCTGCGAGCAATTCAAGAGGAATTGGCGGCATTCTTCCTTGAACACGTGATCGCGCCAGACGGAGAATACTATGTGGACCATGCGTCCATCGTATAGGAGATTATATTTGTAAGAGATAATTATTGTATATATGTACCCGGTAGTGTCGGATAGATATACGAGAACTTGTTGTTCGACCAATCTCTCGAAGAAGGAGAGGTGGTCGATATTACTTCTCTCTGTATGCATATATATATGTTGATTACGATGTTCTGTTTCCTTCGTTTGCTTACTAGCTAGCTAGCTAGCGTGTCTAGTCCTCTCTATACGTATGTGTAGTACGTAGCGTCGACCAAGCACGGACATACGAGAGGATACTTATCTCTATTAATTAGCTAGCTAACACAATATGAAACACCTAAATTAACCCCCCAAAACCTCCAACCCCCTCCCCTTAAAAAAAAAACAAAACCACAGTCACAGAAGTGCTGACGCGTGGAAGCCTTTTGGCCACCAACCGGGACCAAAGCCCCTCCTGCCTGGGCTCCGCGCACAGGCCACGTGGAGACCCATCTGCCCCGGTTCTGGATTGAACCGGGACTAAAGGGCCAGGGCATTAGTACCGACACTTTTGTCCCGGTTCAAGAACCGGGGCTAAAGGCCCTAACGAACCGGGTCTGATGTCCCTTTATCTACTAGTGGCCCTATTCTGTACTAGAGGGACACGAAGGCCGAGATCAAGAACATACCCATGAGGTCCTTGACTAGGAGGCAACCCTTGTAACCCAGGCTCAACCAACTATATAAGGCTAGTCAGGGATCTTCCCCAATGAGAGAGGAGAAAGGTCTTGTGAGCGAGCGGTTCACTCTGTATATTTTTGATAAAAGTAAGCATACATCAACGTAAAAGAAAAATCTACACAATGCCACCGAATAATGTGGAAACAAATAGACAAAAATGTAGTACGCAGACAAAAGTAGAGCAGTAAAACAAAAGTTACAACACGGATAGCTCAAAAACGACACATGCGTCATAGAGAAGCTACATGCATGGTGCCACATAATGCACACTCGCACGACACATCTGGGTATAGCTAAAAAGCAAGTGTCGTTGGTACCCTGGGCGCAGCCGTACGACTTGTCACACGATCATGGCGCCAAGGGCCATCAGAATGCCCACTGCGTTCAGCACTCCGTGGAGCTGTTATACATGACATGGTTAATTACAATCAGCAAAATGAAATTGTGCTCAAAATCAATAAGAGAAACATTGGCCCTTCATGACATTCGTCGGGCAGAATTTCAAGCTAGCCTACCAAAACGTCTTATATTTGGTATGGAGGTGAGTCATTAGTTCCAATCTTCAACGATAATAATAGTAAGCAGTTGCGTTGTTTGAATACAATCTTAGATCTTTGCATACATAGAATGGAAGGTTGGATCCAGAGTCTTGGTGTGTCATTAGCAGTTCACGATATTAGATCACTATGTGGCATAAAATTGTAAATTGCAAGAACTAGACGCTTGATCGTTTGTAGCCCACATGTTGGACCTAAGGGCTGCGCGCGATTTGTGTAGATACAATTATGACGATCTAGTGTCTATGATATGTTTAGGTACAACTACGAAGATCTAACTCCCCCTTTAACAAAAACTATGAAGATCTAACGGCGGCCATAATCTGTTTAGTTACCGTTATGAAAATCTATTTTTTTTTAAACGGGTTATGAAAATCTAATGGTTGTGACATGTTTAGATATGCTTCTGTCCTTTCAAAAAAACATAAGCTTTTGTTTATACTGAAATAAAGCAAAAGAAGCGAGGGATTAATTAAATTATGCAATTAAGCTGGGAGAGCAACAGGTTGGAGGCGCAATTTAAAGAGAAAAGAAAAGAGAAAGGTGGAGAAAGAAACTCACAGTGGTAGGACGGTGCAGCCTGGCGTTGGATTTGGGGGCGGCGGGGGTCTGACCCGGACCCGGACCCGGTTGGTCGCCGCCGCCGCTCTTCTTACCGTCGTCGAAGTCCATGTTCAGGACGCTCTTAAGGTTGGCCCCGCTCCTCGGGTGCGGCAGGACGGAGCCGCCGCTGCTCGGCCCGGCCTGCCACACCGTGTTGTGCTGCGTGGACTTCCCCGGCAGCGCAACCGTGGCGTATATGGTGTAGGCGCCGCTCGTGTAGTCGGCGCTGGCCGGGACGGGCACGTCGAACTTGAGGGTGGTGTTGTCGAGGGCGGGGGCCGTGGTTGCCAGGACGGTGGTGAGCACGGAGACGGCGCCGCTGGCGTCCTGCGAGGCGACGAAGACGTTGCTGCCGGCCATGCCGGTGCCGTCCGGGTTGATGCCCCAGGCGACCCAGCCGCTGGCGGGCGACTGCGCGCGGAACGCGATGTCGGCGGTGCCGTTCTCGGGGTGGTACGTCCAGTGCAGGCTGGCGCTGAGCACGGGGAGCGGGTTGCACTTGAGGAAAGTCCGCCCCCCCTGGAACGTCGCCGAGAGACAATCCTGCGCCGCCGCGCCGGTCGCCAGCAGCAGCAGCGCGAGGAGGAGCCACGCGGGGTGCCCTGGCCTCGCCGCCATGCTGCTAGTCCTCTCCTCTCCCCGACCTCGAGCTCCGGGTGGAGGTGGAGGTGAAGGTGAAGGCGTGAAGCAGGAGCTGCTGGTGAGAGGAGAAGGCAGATGGAAAAGCTATATGTAATGGCGACGTGAAGTGAGCCGCGCGCGCGGTTGGTGTGTGGGAACTGCGACGGCAGCTCGCCATATGTTTGCCTGCAGCAGAGATGCCAGGAAATGTGGAAGAGGATTGGGTCCCCGGAAACCCTAACGGCCCACGACTTGTTATTGTTGAAATGTCTTTGCACTCCACCAACTCAAAGTACACATGTACTGCTACCCTTTCTCTCTTCTAGGCAGTACACATGTACTGCTCTCCTGCTTTGTACTTCAGTGCTGGTACCTAGAGTACTGCGGTTTAGGTTTGTTCACTCTCTCTTATATTCAAATAATCAAAACATCTTATAATTTGAAACCAAGGCAGTAGTGCCTTTTTCGCATTTAGCTTGAAAAACATCTTATAATATGGGATCGGAGGGAGTGTTTATTGCATAGTGGATCCTTTTTAATTAACCTACAAATTCATATTCTGATACATAAAAGTTATATAGGAATCGTAATAGTCTTTTATTTTCTTTTTAGGTGGCACGATTATGTGCTTAGTGTGTGGGAGGGCTTTCAACCGTTTTTTGAACACAGTACAGACGTAGACGCTTGCATATGCACATACACTCACTCATATGAACGCATGCACACACATCCTATCTCTATGAGCACCTCTGAAAGACTGAGCCGACATATCATCTTGAAATTGACGAAGTCACCACATATGGCTTCGTAGCTCACATCACTGGAAGGCTTGAAATAAATCCATAAAAAAAGTAAAAAAAGTGCCATTTTATATATAAAAAAGTAAAAGATCGACTATATGGTATATGCTGCAAGCGCCCAACACATAGACCATATCCATGAGAGCACAAAATGCAGTGCCAAAAAATATTGTGACATGGCAGTGCTGCATGGTCATGCTCCCTCCGTTCCCAAATATTTGTCTTCCTAGACATTTTAAATGGAGTACAACATACGGATGTATGTAGACATATTTTAGAGTATAGATTCACTCACTTTGTTTCGTATGTAGCCACTTGTTGAAATCTCTAGAAAGATAAATATTTAGGAACGGAGGGAGTATATTTTTATACTCCCTCCGTCCCAAAATAAGTGACGCAAAAATGACTCAACTCTGTACTAACTTTAGTACAAAGTTGAGTCACTTATTTTGGGACGGAGGGAGTAGCATATAACTTACATGCATGGCTTGCTGATGTGACATGATTGCATGGCTAGAAAAATAAGTAGTGGGTTGTAGCTATTCAGTAATAGAGAAAAAGAGTGTCGTTTCTATAAAATGTGCAGGAAACTATATTGGTATGACCCAAGCGCTCAACATATATACCATGTCTATGAGAGCACAAAATGTGATGCAAAAAATCAACCGATGACTAACATGCATAAAATGATGATATGACAGTATTGCATCGATATGCTAATGTAAGAAATGTAGCTTATAACTTTACATTCATGGCATCCTGATATGGCATGGTTGCAAGGTTAGGAAAAATAGGTAGTGGGTTGTGTCATAGTTAAATCTAATGTGATGTAAAACTTACTTAAAATACACTAATGCATGTTGCATGCTAGATGATTCTTATGCATAGACATGATGGATGCCATCAGCTCTAGCTAGTAAATCTAGCAGCTGCAACTATTTTTCCTCTGCAACTCGTAGTTGGTAACGATTCAAACTAACCTTGTATGCATCTTCATAATGATCCTGAATTTTTTGTTTTCTAATATGTTTCCCAAAAATGCTAGTCCTATGGCTGGTATAAAAATGTGAAAAGGCTACGAAACTTTCCATAAGACAACTAATCTCTCCCTTGAATTTTAAAGGCCTGGGCTCTCTCCCTTTTCTTTAACATAGTACAATCGCACATGCTCACATACACGAGGTCATTATAGACGCCTCGCAGACGACAGGAGCATCTCCTCTCACCGAACAAACATTGCCGGAAAGTTAATAAATTCAGAAAAATACGACCAGCAGTGCAAAGTTCTAGGACTTAAACTTCGAGCACAGAGAACGTAACCATCTAAGAGCATGTACATCTTGACTCCCCATTAAAGTGACCGGACAAAGAACCATTGACCGGACATGAGAGCGAAAGAAAAAGTTGACCCAACCAGACTCCTCAAAACCTCCTAAAATACCTAGGCTGTCCGACACACCTCAATATTGCCCTCATATATGAGATGAGTACAAGGAGTGCCCGGCCTGTCCAGCCAGTGATCTTGTGTCCGCCACATAGGATTTGGTCCACCACAAAACATCCCTTTTCTTTTATTATTATTTTGTTTCCCTCTCTCCTTCTCCATCAATAGCAAGTATGTGACCGGATGTATATGGAAAAGAATGAAGGCATGGCCGCGTAGACGGGCAAATAGCTAGGGAGTCAAACGGACACGCCCAGGCACTGACCGCGTTGATGTTCGAGGGGTCAAGTTTGCCCAATCCCAATGTAGATGCCCTAAGCTACACTCAGTTTGTCTCTTCCCCCTTTCCAATCAAATCTTCCCATCTAAGCTTACCCGTATAGTACATAATATTTTTATTAATTATTAGATAGACGTAGGGTTACTCGGCAATCAATCACACATGGGAACCACGTGACATATGTGGTAAGCAACCTACATAAGAAAAACATGCTCGTTGAGAGGTAAGAAAATAAAAATAAAAAAACCCACTACTTAATGCTCTCTTTGGCTAACTCAGGAGCAATCATCTACTGCAACGATCCCCTTGAAGCAGAGCTACATGCAATCATGCAAGGCATGGCCCTGGCGGTGCTGCACTCGGAGCAGCCGGTAGTAGTGCAATCTGATTCATCGGAGGCCCTGTCCAGTCTATCATCCAATGCCCTCCTCCGCTCTTCTTATGGTCAGATTATCCAGGAGATCAAGTCATTTTTAGTTAATAGGGAGTTTTTGCCTCAAAAAATTTGTAGAACTCAAAATAGAGTTGCCGATCGGTTGGCTAAGTATAGCCGCACCGAGCGTGCTACAGCAGTTTGGCTCGGAGTGGCCCCACCTTGTATTGATGACTTATGGCCTCTCGACTGTAACTCTATAAATTTGCAATAAAACTCCCTTTATCTCGCAAAAAAAAAAAAACTCAGGAGCAATGCCAATGTTGGCTTCCCAGAAATTACCAACGACCGGAACCTGCTTGCGTTCAACAGCTCAGATCTATTTTGTTCCTCCCATGTGAAAAGGGAAGGTAAGAGAGGGCATGTTAAAAACCTTGAAAAAAAAAATCACAAGCCGGGCCCTGGAATATAATCCAAGGAGCGAAGGGGTCATCGTGGACAGCGAAGCCTGTGGCGTGGAATCATTCGCCGTCCCCCCGCTGCCGCTGCAGTACAACTTGTACTCCATCCCATTGGAGTTGGAGCCCCCGAAGCCGTAGTACAAGCCCGTTCTGGACGCAACAGCCCTCAACCGTGTTCTTGCACTAGCTAGTACTGCTCCGTCTTCCCGGGCGAAGTACAAATAGGCTTATGCCGTCCACCATTGGATACAGATACAGGCAGCTACCAGTTCAACACAGTGTGTGAGAGAGAGAGAGAGAGAGAGAGAGAGTTTTGGCTTGGCTTGAGCATCAGCGGTGGAAGGGGCATGCAGAGGAGCAGGCATGGGGGGCGGGCTTGGCTCCATCGGCCTAAGCTAATTTGCCTCTCCCTCTCGCTCTCTCCTCTGCCTGCCTCTTCCATTCCTGCTGCTAATGGCCGTACGTGTTCGGCCATGGTAGGTAGGAAGAAGAAAACCTGCCAACTCTGAATCCGTCGGTGTAAGTTCATTGCTCAAGCTCTTAAGTCCCTCACCCTCTCTGTTTTTGCTCGTTTCAGTGCACCTTACGGAGTTGCACACATCATCTCTGAGTTTCCGTACTCGTTTCGTCGGGTAATTAAGGACGTACGAGAAATACACATGGATCTCCAGCGCCGGCTGATTTGTTACGTGTTGCTTTTTTCCGGGAGCAGTTTTAGCATGGTCCCTCTTACCCCATCTTTTCACATGAGATGTAAGATTATGTAGTAGATCTGAGTCGTTGATCACATTAATTAGTGGTCGGATTAACTATTACCTTCTTACCTCATATGTAAAAATAAGGGATAAGAGGGAGCATGTTAAAATTTGCTTTTTTCCGGTGTAATTTGACTTACTCCTAGCCCTATATGGACAGCAACCCGAGCATCATTTGTATGTCAAGATAGGGAGTGCCGCTTGCCGAGCGCGGACCAACAAGTAGGACATTGGTACTATAATATTGTAATGGAGATAATCTCAGCATTTATACATATATCATAACAATGTTCTTTATAGAGAGTAAATTCTTCAAAACCATCACATTTGTGGCGACAGTAACGACTTACAACCATTTTTTGTCAAAAAGCATACTTAAGGATGTCAATTTTACCCATGCGTACGGGTACCCGCGGGTACCATACCCACATGAGCAGGGTATGGGTATAATTTTATACCCACGGGTAGTACCCATACCCTACCCGTTAAGTCATGGGTAGGTCTGTTTATATACTAACATGTGAAACTTACCCGTGATTCACAAGTGTATCTATGTTAAATTTGTGTCGTGTTCTTGTGAACCTTGTTAAAGTTGTCATCAATTGTTAATTTGAATTGAGATAGTTATCATGTACTCATCTATCTCTTATTGAGTTTAGATCAAAGTTTTTGTTCTCAAATGTGCTATATACGAATGTAAAATTGTGAATAACCTGTGCGCTGTCTGATCTACCCTTTGGGTACCCAATGTATATAGGTACCCGTCGGGTATGGGTACGGGTAAAGTTTCATACCCGTGGGTACGGGTATAGGTAGAATTTTATACCCATTGACTACACGGGTATGGCTATGGTATTGCTCTACCCATCTCATACCCTACCCATTGCCATCCTTAATCGCACTGATTCAAAATTGAGTTGCATCTAACAGCAAAAGTGACGGGTGGGACCCGTCTGTCCAGGCTGATGTGGAGAAGACTAGTAGTAGCCGACATTTGACCTCCTTAGGTGGACAAAGGTCCCACCTATCCCCCCTCCTCCCATCTCTTCCCCTCTCTCTGTACAAACTGTTGAGGTCAATGGCGAGCACGTCTGTCTCCCCGCGGAAGCGGATGACCTCAATGGCTTGAACGATTGATTTGAAGATTGCTTCCCGCCCCTGCTACGCAGTTGAAAAGTAGTTAAGCTGAAAACAAGTTTTTCAATGAATGAATGCAATTCATGATATATCATATCCTGTTCATATGTAACACGTCTATATATAACTATTATGGGTATGTTTTTCTAGTGCATTGAACCTTATTTTAGAGTTTGGCACGGGGCCCCTTATTTTGTCGGCCCGGCCCTGGCCACCGCCAATGCCATACACCGTCAAGAGGCTTGATGACTCAGGTTTGGGTTAGGACGCCAAAGCCAGATAAGGGAGAGGGTTATAGAGGGGTAGTTGGGGCAATGACATTACGCCAAAAGGAGGTGCCATAGGTTGTCAGTTAGCCTTGTTGACGTACAATGTGCTGCCTAGTCTCTTCCATCAGATCGGTCTTTTGGTTGCATTGGCTAGAGCATGCACTTCTATATGGTATACATAGCCTTCTTCTTCCCCACATCTAGCCATCTCCTACCTTGTTGCTGCATCCGCAAAATCCATCTGCCACCACCATGTCTTCCTCCACCCAAGTCATCTCCACCAGCCTCAACAACAGTACCTCCGAGCCTCTCTCCCGAACCAACTACATCCTATGGCGAGCCCAAGCTCGTTCCCAGATCATGGGAGCGGGACTATTTGGGTACATCGATCAAACTGTCCCGAACCATCCAAAACCATCACCACAAAAACCTCTGAAGGGAAAGATCAGATTGCTCCCAATCCTGCATATAACCCATGGCTGATCTAGGATCAGCAGATTATGGCCTACCTCCTTCGCAACCTATCCAAAGAAGTGCTAGTTCAGGTAGCCTCGCTTGAAACATCCCATGCAATCTGGTCCGCTTTATCCAACATGTTTTCTGCCCAATCCCGCTCCCGTGTCAACAACTGTCGCCAAGCTCTGACCAACGCCCAGAAAGGCTCCCAGAGTGTCGTGGCCTTTTTTGGGCAGATGAGATCCCTGTCAGATGAGTTAGCTGCGGCTGGCAAACCCATCACTGAAGACGAGCTCATCTCCTTCATCCTCGGTGGACTTGACATGGATTATCAGCCGCTGATCTCAGCCCTCGACGTCCGCACCGAACCCCTCACCGTGGATGAACTCTTCGGCATGGTCTCTAATTTTGATCAGCGCGTTGAGATGTTCAACGGTACAGGGGCTGGGGCGTTCAAATCTTCTGCCAATGTCGCCTCTCGAGGTTGTGGTGGCCCTGCCAAGAACTACATGAACTCCTCGAAAGGAGGCTGTAGTGGGGGCTATCGCGGCGGTGGCTACCAGAACGGCGGCGGTGGTGCCGGAGGTCACTACCAGAGCGCCGGCGGCGGTGGCTACCACCATGGCAGCGGTGGCGGCGGCCATCAGAACGGCGGCGGTGGTGGCGGAGGCCACTACCAGAACGCCGGTGGCAACAACTCTCAGCGCCGCTCCTACAACAACAACAGAGGGCGTCCCTTCCAAGGTTATGAAGAGTATGAAAATAAGTGCCAAATTTGTAAAAAAGAATAATCATATTGCAAAGGATTGTGATTGGCGTTACACCGAAAACAATTCTCAACGAAAAAAAGTTGCAGCAGCTGCAGATACTTCATATGGAGTTGACACAAACTGGTACATTGACTCCGGAGCTACCAACCACATCACTAACGAGCTAGAGAAGGTGACAATGCACGAGCAATACCATGGCCACGACCAAGTTCATAATGCCAATGGTGAAGGTATGAAGATTAATCATGTTGGTCATGCAATTGTTGAAACTCCTCATCGTGATATTCATCTTAAAAATGTCTTACATGTGCCAGACACTTCAAAAAATCTTCTTTCCGCTCATCGCATAGCCATTGACAACAAAGTTTTTCTAGAGTTTCACCCTTATTTCTTTTTTATCCGAGATCAGGTCACGAGGAACATTCTCTATTGAGGTAGATGTGTGCATGGGCTCTATCCGTTGATTCCCAAATTTAGAAGCTTCAATAAACAAGTTTGTGGCGTCATCAAACTTTCATCGGAACGGTGGCATGCTCGTTTAGGCCATCCTTCTTTTCCTATTGTTCAATAAGTGCTTAGAAATAATCAGCTCCCTTGTGTTGGTGAGCGTAGTTCTAAAACTATATGTGATTCTTGTCAAAGAGCAAAGTCTCATCAATTGCCATATCCTGTTTCTACTAGTATATCTACCAAGCCATTGCAACTCATTTTTTCTGATGTATGGGGGCCATCTCCTCCTTCTGTTGGTAGACATACATATTATGTTAACTTCATTGATGATTACAGCAAATACACCTGGATATATCTTCTTAAGAAACGTTATGACGTTTTTCAAGTTTTTCATCACTTTCAAGCACTTGTTGAACGTCAATTCGATAGCAAAATTCTCGCCGTCCAATCTGATTGGGGCGGTGAGTATGAGAAATTAAACTCTTTGTTTCAAACCTTGGGAATTTCCCACCATGTTTCATGCCCACAAGCACATCAACAAAACGGTTCCGCTGAACGTAAGCATAGGCATGTTGTTGAGGTGGGACTCGCTCTTCCTGCCGGTGCCTCTATGCCTCTCAAATTTTGGGATGAGGCGTTCCTCACTGCGGTTCACCTCATTAACATGCTACCTAGTCGTGTCATCAACAATGAAACACCCATGCAGAGACTCCTTCACACTCGACGCGATTATCATTCCCTTCGTGTGTTTGGTTGTGCTTGCTGGCCCAACCTTCGTCCCTACAATTCACGTAAGCTCATGTTTCAATCCAAGCAATGTGTGTTTCTTGGCTATAGCGCTCAACACAAGGGGGTCAAGTGTTTAGATGCTCCAACCGGTCGTGTCTATATCTCACGTGACGTCGTTTTCGACGAAACCATCTTCCCCGTTGCCCATCTCCATCCTAATGCCGGAGCTCTTTTGAGGAAGGAAATTCTCCTTCTTCCCTCTCATTTAACCGGTTTTAATTCCGAGGATAACAATTGCACTGACAACATGACTAACTCTTCTCACCATGCAAATGAAACTTGTGATGATGCAGGGTCAATTCCTAGAGCAGCAAAAAAATTTTGATGCCAAACAGTGAAGGAATCATTTACAATGGGCAACATCTCATGTGCTCCCCGGCGCGTGACACCACACCCCCTAAATCAGCCTCAGGATCCTCCCGGGCAGTGCGGCGCGAATCCACTCCAGGATCGCCGCCTCATCCTGAGTGCGGCAGAGGCGAATCTTCTGGGGCAGCGGTGGCCCGCCAACCTCCTGTCGACACGCGTTCGCCTGGGTGCGGGTCCGGCGCGTCTCCATCGGGGGACAGGGCGGCCGGTCGCTTCGGTGCGGACCCACGGGTCTACGTCAGGCGCGCTCCACGCCAGACTGCGGGTGCAGGATCCCAGCCGGATTCGCCCGCATCGCCAGGATCTTCTGCACCGTCCAACGTCATTTTCTCTGGAGAACAGGTCACAGAAGATCCGACAGATTCCCCTATTGTCAGTTCTGCTTCGGGATTGCCTGGATCTTCTGCACATGGATCTGTTTCAGCCACTCAACAACCGATTACTCCACCACATACCAGACTTAGAACAGGGGCAATTCAACCTATGAATTATAAAGTTAAATTTGGTGGTCTGGTTTGTTCGACGAGAGAACCCAGCACATTCCAAGAGGCATCTACAGATCCCAAGTGGAGAAAAGCTATGGAGGAGGAGTTTCAAGCACTTCAGAAAAACAGAACTTGGCACTTAGTTCCCTCTCCCAGAGGTAAAAATTTAATTGACTGCAAATGGGTATTTAGAATAAAGAAAAAGTCAGATGGTACCATAGACCGTTACAAAGCAAGACTTGTTGCTAAGGGGTTTAAGCAAAGGTATGGCTATATTATGATGATACTTTCAGTCCTGTAGTTAAAGCTGTCACTATCCGTCTTGTTCTATCTATTGCTGTGTCCAGAGGGTGGAATCTCAGACAACTAGATGTGCAGAATGCGTTTCTTCATGGTGTTCTGGAAGAAGAAGTGTACATGAAGCAACCTCCTGGGTTTGAAGATAAAAATAAACCGTTTCATGTGTGCAGGCTTGATAAATCTCTTTATGGATTGAAGCAAGCTCCTAGAGCGTGGTACTCTCGGACGAGCACCAAGTTGCAAGCACTTGGTTTTATTGCTTCAAGGTCTGATACGTCTCTGTTTATTTACAATAAGTTGAATACATGCATCTTTGTGCTCATATACGTTGATGCATCATTGTTACAAGTTCATCCAATGAAGCCATAACTGCTTTGCTTAAGGATTTAAATTCAGAATTTGCTCTCAAGGATCTTGGGGACTTGCATTACTTTCTTGGTATTGAGGTCAAGAAGAATAGAGAAGGTGGTCTTCACTTGTATGCAACTAATCTTCTAAGTAAAACTGGATTGCAAAACTGTAAGCCCTCACTTACACCACTATCTAGTTCTGAGAAACTTTCTCTCACTGAAGGAGAACCGTTGAGTCATGAGGATGGCACCAGATATAGGAGTTTGGTAGGTGCACTTCCGTATTTGACACTTACTAGACCTGACATTTCCTTTGCTGTAAATAAGGTTTGTCAGTTTCTTCATGCACCAACTACTGCTCATTGGACAGCTGCAAAACGCATACCGAGATATGTGAGAAATACTTCAAGTGTTGGTTTAACTTTTAGTAAATCATCATCCACCCTTGTTAGTGCTTTTTCTGATTCAGACTGGGCAGGTTGCTTAGATGACAGACGGACAACAGGTGGGTTTGCAATTTTCTTTGGGCCAAACTTGATATCCTGGTGTGCAAAGAAACAAGCAACAGTTTCAAGGTCAAGTACTGAGGCAGAATATAAGGCATTGGCAAATGCAACAACAGAAATCATTTGGGTTAAGTCCATTTTGAGAGAACTTGGAATATATCATACTCAAACTCCATGTCTTTGGTGTGATAATCTTGGTGCCACATATTTGTCAGCTAATCCTATTTTTCATGCAAGGACCAAGAACATAGAAATTGATTATCACTTTGTGAGGGAAAGGGTTGCTAATAAAGAGTTGGAGATTCGTTTTGTTCACTCAAAAGATCAAGTTGCTGATGGTTTCACAAAGGCATTGTCTACAAAAGCATTTGAAGAATTCAGGCCTAATCTAAACTTGGCAAAGTTTTGATTAAGGGAGGATGTTAAACAACATGGTTTGGTCATGTTGTGGTGCGCCAGGACCTGGTCTCTGCCTTGTGTATCAAGTAGGTTAGGAGTAGAGATAGACTTTAATTTGTTTCGAAATCTTCTCTATCTCTATCCTCTTGTATTCTCTCACAGTTGGACTCCTCCCAAAACCGAACTCTGTAACCACCACGAGATTACATCTCGCCAATCAATATATAAATATGCGGGCCTCCATGTATGGAGGTTTGAGATGCCTCATACACTTTTGACATGGTATCGGAGCCAAGAAGTCTTGAGTTCAAGACCCGGCTGGCGCAATTAAATTGCAGCCCACTTTCAGTCCACGTTTAGGCCTGAGGGAGCCACACGTGAGGGGGAGTGTTGACGTATAATGTGCTGCCTAGTCTCTTCCATCATATCGATCTTTTGGTTGCATTGGCTAGAGCGTGCACTTCTACAAGCCTAAGGTTGGAGGGCGTCACATTGGACATAGGCTGAAATTAGGCTTTGGTTGGAGGGCGGCACAATGGGAGCGCTCGATGGGGAGCACTCGATGGGTGAGGATCAAGGTGTAGTCAATCCAATGGTTAAAAGGACAAACCCAAATACATGATCAATCGTGCGGTTTCGAAATAGGCACTCGCTCCAATTCATAGATAAAGTACAAATCAAAGTACATGAGCAGCTGTGCGTTGCAGCTGGCTTTTCATGAGGACGGAAGGGGACGTCCGCATACATGTGTTTGCATAGGTTGGATTTCACGTGTTACACATCAAGATGACAACGGGGACAAAACCCATCAGGTTTTGCCTTTCCAAACCTATCCCCACGAGAAAATCGTAAATCCATCCCCGTCCCCATCACCGTGTGCGGGGCTAGTTTTCCGCCCGTCCCCTAAACCCATCGGGTTTCGGGGAACCCACAAGAAAATCAAAATATTTAAACAAACATAGTGGCAACAAAGAATAACATTTCAGCACGGGGAACCCACTAGAACTGAACTTCAAGACTAAAAAAAAACTAGAATTGAACTTCAAAGAAGATTGGCTCAATGTTTTACCATTGCTATGGACCTTCTTCATAATACAAGCCGCCAAATGAACATGAAGATGCTTTGTCCCATTCTTTGATTCCCCTCCAAGTTTCTTCTTACAATGACGACATTGTGCCTTCCATCTCCCACGGACCTTCACTTTCTTGAAATCAACCCAAACAATTGATGTGAGCTTTCTCTTGGAACCAACTGCATGTCCTTCCTCAGCCCCATCTTCCTCTTCATCCTCAACCCAACTGCATTTCACGGGTATTGCCGGGTTTAGGGTTCGGGGACTACCGAAACGGATGTAAACCCACGAAACATGCCGGGTTGTATAATGTGTCCAACAACAGCCCCGCGGGGATGAAACTCATCCCCGTCCCCTAATAATAGGGTAATACCCACGGGGACGCGGGTTTTGGGGCCCCGTTGCCATCTTGAGTTACACATGTTTGCTCCTTTTTCTTATCTCTCCTTTTCCTTTGCCAGGGCCACCAATGTGTGGCCTTTCTTTTTAGTTTTTTTTATAGTGTAAGGGTGTAACGTTTCCTTACACGCAGGAGTCGAAAATCTTACAAAACATCATAATTTTCATTTTCAAAGTTTCCAATGCATACCCCGAATGTTCAAGTACTAGCATATAGGTACAAGAAAGTATTAGCCAAACAAATTGATTGAAATCACTATCAGATTGAAAACCAAGAAAGTTAATAAATGTATTAAAAATAGGCAATAAATGTATTTATGTTCTTCAGTTTTGAATCCGGAAGATCTGAACAACCAAATACTTGTATTCTTGCAAACATTATTTATTTGCCCAATATCACAAGACCACTTTATTACTTCAGTTTTTCAGGATGTTACAACCATTTTTTCTTCTGACCATACCCATCCCGTGCCAAGAAAGGAGGCAGCCACGAGATAGGCAGAAAGCTTGGACGCCGACGAACATCAAGAGGAGAACCATCATGGCGCAAGCAACCAGGTCCCTCGATCCAAGAAGATGTGCTTTCACGAACGTCCTGACCCTCACCTTCCAGCAGGCCCCATGATACCGATTAAGCTCATCAATCACTCTGTCCAAAGCCGGCACCCTCGTCAGCCTCACTGACCGGGTCATCCCGTTCCACAGCTCGGCCACTTCCTGGTCACTCTTGAGGTGGTTCAATATGATCCCGTGTTCCCTCAGCAGCCGGGCATCCTCATCGGTATCGATGATCCCGTTCATGAGCTCGACGTACCGCGCAAAGACCAGCGCCCTAGACCCGATCGATGCCTCATAGGCCACCAGGTTTCGCAGAACGACTTCGGTGGTCATGTCGATGCTGATCACTGGGAGGTGCAGCGTCGCGGTTCTCGCGCAAAATTCGATCGTGGAGATGCCGCCCACTGTTGGGGTGAATGTCACACCGACATAAGCGAGCTCGGTGATAGAAGGCACTGTGATCTCCTCAAGCAGAGGTGATATGTTTTTGTTCTGGACATCAGATGCACCCTTGGGTTCAGGGGCGTCTCGTTGAGTTATACGTTGAGAAGTTAGTTGCTCGATGGGCTGTCTGACCACTGACAGGCAAGGAAGGGTGGCTAGAAACTTTAAGAACATAGTCACCATGAAGTCTGTCACCAACGACGCCAACTTCAAGCCACGCTTCACGAGCAATTCTGTTATTGAACTCAGAGTCGATCTCTGTGGGTGATCACTTAATCGATCTTCGGCGTCTTCCGTTGCACCATCCGACTCTTCAACACAACCACATGGTAACATGTTAGAGTAGAGGAAATCTAGCAAGTGGGCGTGTCGTGTGGCGTCGGTGCATGGAGAGCTTATAGCCTCCTGAAAGAACCTGGACAAAATGGAGCTCAGATTAGGCCGTAGCACGCCATGGCTTGACGAGCACGACATGTCGACTAATTTTACGAGAAGAAACATTGGGATCTGGTTCTCCAGCATCACGATGTCACGTAGCAGCATGCTGTGTACAGATGTCCTATGAGACGGGTCAACCAGATGCAACATCCTCGAGGGCATCCTTTGTAGTATCCTCTGGTTTTTGGTCTCGCAGAAAGTCTCCAGGAACTCGAGAAGAAATGACACGTCGATCGCCATCATCCATGCCAGTGTATCGTTCGTGAGATTGAGTTGTCTGAAAGAAATAGACATAAGGTAATTATTAGTAACGACCGAGATTTCTTTGGCTATGCAATTAAGATAGATTTATTATTTTGCACTTAAACCTGTGATAGTGAGAACGAATCCGGTGCTCGAATGTGGCAAAGACGTCCACAACTTGTTGGAACTTCATACTTGGCATGTGGCTTTGGGCTCTCTTGGCTGCGGAGAGCTTGTACATCTCCATGTCACGGAGTCCTTCACGGCAATGGTGGTAAGGGCCCAGCGCCACTAACTGAGGCACATACGCTTCCGGCTTAGTGCACAACAGGGGCTTGAGGACATCAAATATGGAGACGGGCTGGTCACCGCCTAGCTCGATCTCCTCTTCAAGGATTCGACAAATCCGGATGATCCATTGTGTTTCATCAAATGGGAGGTTTGAGCATGTCACCATTTGCCCTATGATGTGGGTTTTACATGTCATTTTGTTTGAGAACATGCAAACGCACTAGTTATGAAACTTATATTTATTAGCATTAACATAGTAACCAAAGCATTTTGGAAGCAAAAGTAACCGAACAAAAGAGGCCAATACTGCTAGAGTAGGCTGGAAAACCCTACAGAAGGAAATAGAATTACCGCTTGCGTTTTCTATATAACTGAGACCACATGTCACCATTTAGTACCTCCGTTTCAGAATTTACTAAGGTAACACTTTTTTTGTTAACTTCGACTGAGGACAACACTTCTTTTTTTCTTAACTTTGACTAAGGGAAACACTTTTTTTATATTAAAAAAACCTTGGAACCATTGTACCTTTTCAACCAAAACCAAAAAAATGTGTGGTGACATTCCTTTAAACGGTTATGACCAAGGTAAGTGAAAAGAGACCAGCTTTTCTACTCTCGGGTGTAGGTACACCCGAGTTTGGAAAAAAAATAGAAAAACATGATAACACAATGTCAAAAAAATCTGAAATTTGAGGACATGAAACTTCATCGAATGTTCAAGCTTTCTGCAAAAATTCACAGAAAAATAACATCAGAGGAGCTCTCGGCAAAAAAACAAAATCAATGCTCTATGTTTGTGCACTGTTTGAGCATTGATTTTTTTTTTTTTGTGAGAGCTCTTCGGATGTTGTTTTTAGCTGAAATTTTGCAAAAAGTTCAAACACTTGATGAAGCTTGTTGTCTCGAAATTACAGATTTTTTGGACCTTGTTTTATCGCATTTTTCAAAGTTTTTCAAACTCGGGTGTACCTACACCCGAGAGTAGTCACAACTTTCCCAAGTGAAAATGCATGCATGCGGTCAGTTGTTGATATGGCTATCTAGACGGTTCAGTGCTGAGGTAAAAATTGAGCGACGAGAGGATTTGCTGCTGACCTGTTAGCGTGTGTCCTCTGGACTTGTTGTTGCCAGCCGCCAATCTTTCCTTCTCTCCAAGCAATTTGTATTTAGGGCATATCTCCAACAGTCTCCCACTTGCACTAGAGTCAATAATCTAGTTACATTGTGATGAATCGAACACCCATAGAGTTCTGGTGTTGATCATGTTTTGCTCGTGAAAGAGGTTTAGTCAACGGGTCTGCTACATTCAGATCCGTATGCACTTTACAAATATCTATGTCTCCATCCTGAACATAATTCCGGATGGAGTTGAAACGGCGCTTGATGTGCTTGGTCTTCTTGTGAAACCTGGGCTCCTTGGTAATAGCAATAGCACCAGTGTTGTCACAGAAGAGAGTCATCGGGCTTGACGCACTTGGAATGACTCCTAGGTCGGTGATGAACTCCTTCATCCAGACTCCTTCCTGCGCTGCTTCAGAAGCAGCTATGTACTCCGCTTCACATGTAGATGCTGCCACCACGCTTTGCTTGCAACTGCACCAGCTGACTGCCCCTCCATTCAAAATATACACGTATC
>LR738713.1:872381188-872558969 GCA_902687465.1 Secale cereale
ACACACACATAGCTCAGAAACCACATCGGAGGACGCGACGCCATCTACTAGCTAGGGGATCGACAATGAGTCGGGGTGGTGTTGCGAGAGAGACCATGACGGCCATGTCTTGGGCGCCGTGGGGCGCGGACGTGAGCGGCTTGTTAGTCTGCATCTCCTGCAGAGGCGGTGTGTCGGTGGGCGATGTGGGGTGCGGACACCGGCGGCCGATGTGGACGTGGCCACACGAAGAGGTGGAAAGCGAGCGCCGCGCATGGAGGTTTGTGGCCGTCGCGGCGCACTGGCGCAAACCGGCGGAGACAGACCATGCTCGATCTACTCTGCCTGCCGTGTGAAGAGGTGGAGAGAGGTCTTAGGGGTCATGGTGGGGCGATGCTTGGAGGTTGTGATGGCGCACTGGCCTGTGTGGGTCACGGCGGAGCGCTGCGCGCAAAGGTGTCGTGTGTCACGGCAGGGCACACAAAGAAGGTGTCGGGGGTCACGGAAGGGTGCTGAAGCGCTCCCGCCACGCCAAGCCATTGCGGTCGTCCGCTTCCGCGGGGAGACAGACGTGCTCACGGTTGACCTCAGCAGTTTGTACAGCGAGAGGGGAAGAGATGGGAGGAGGGAGAATAGGTGGGACCTTTGTCCACCTAAGCAGGTCAAATATCGACTAGTACTAGTCTTCTCCACATTAGCCCGGACAGACCCGTAAGTTTTGTTGTTAGATGCGACCCAATTTTGAATAGTGCGATTTGTTATTTATTACCAAATGTGATGGTTTTGAGGAATTTACTCTTTAAACAATCATTGTTATTATATATATATATATATATATATATATATATATATATATATATATAGGAGAGAGATTTTCTATCATAGCTTGCTCCGGAAATAGCTATCAAAACCGTTCGTGTTGCCTCGTGATTCGAACTGAGTGTGTGGTCCTATTCTATGTTCAGCTCATTTGATGAATTATTGGAGGTGAGGTGGCAGGCCATGTACTGACCGCTTTATGCCTCATGGACTGACAAAGCCTGCGGCCTGTCCACACTTTCATTTGTTTTGCCATCACGAGCATGTCTATTCCAGGTTCCATTGCCTTAACAAAAACACTTGTGCAGGTTCCGCTGCGTACGACACAGCAAGTTACGGCCCTATTTTCTCGCACGTGACATCCATCGGCCACAGAGCGTAGGTTCCGTTTATTTGACGCGACAGATCCAAACACAAGCGAACCTACAACAGCCTTGCGTGGAACCTGGGGCATTTTATATGTCCGTCTAGGTGTTTCCCATTGTCAGCTGTGTATGTGAATGTGCTGCCAAGTTGCTCAGGTGCTAGCTAGTACATGTACGTATCAAAAACATGTGCAATGTACATATGTGTACATTTTTTAATACCTGCGCGTTGGTTGGTAAGTACGCCTACGTCTCCAAGCACATGCGTACAGCTAGCTGTACGTAATAAGAAAGAAAAAACAGTTCATGGTGTGGTATGGGCGGTGGTCAGTTCGATCGTCGTGTTGGCCGGCGCTTCAAGTTTTCATCATATGGTTCCACGGCAGTGATCGAGCCGTTCATGGGTTGCTGGTTCCAACCTTTTGTTGGTCCTCCGGTCCTCCCCTTTTCACCAAAAAAAACCGGTTTGTGGGTTGTCGGCCCCGTCGTCTCGTTGAACATGGCTTCAAATTTTTTTTGAGGATCTGGGCTTTACATTTTCATCCGCCGATTCAGCAATGGTGATCGAGCGGTCCATCCTTTTTTTAGCATTTCGATGTGCAACTCTTAAAAAAATGGTTCATGGGTGGACATGATTGTCCGCCGCGGTTCCGTCGTCCCATTGACCGTGACTTCACCATGCCATCCTCCGGTTTCAAGTATGGTTTTGACGGTTCCGCGGAGGTGGGACGTCGGCCCTTTGCAAATTGTATTCCAGTTCCAAGTATAGTTTTGACGATCCCGCAGAGGTGGGACGTCAACCCTTTGCAAATTGTATTCCAGTTCTAAGTATAGTATTGACGGTTCTGCGGAGGTGAGATGTCGATCCTTCGTAAATTCTATTCCAGTTCCAAGTATAATTTTGACGGTTCCGCGGAGGTGGGACGTTGGCCCTTCGCAAATTGTATTCCAGTTCCACGTATAGTTTTGATGGTGCCGCGGAGGTGAGATGTCGGTCATTCGCAAATTCTATTCCGGTTCCAAGTATAATTTTGACGGTTCGACGGAGGTGGGATGTCGGCCCTTCGGAAATTGCAATGCAGTTCCAAGTATAGTTTTGACGGTTCCACGGAGGTGAGACCGCGAGCCTTTGCAAATTCTATTCCAGTTTCAAGTATAATTTTGACGGTTCCGTGGGGTGGGACATCGGCCCTTCACACATTCTATTCTAGTTCCTGGTATAGTTTTAATGGTTCCGTGGGACGCCGATTCTTTGCAAAGTCATATTATCACTTCCAAGTTTAGTTTTGACGGTTCCACAAAGGTAGACGTGCTTCTACTAGTTTTTTCTTTCTAAAGAGATGTCCTTTTTTGTAGTAGTTTTCTCTAGGGGAAACTATAAGTACAAGTGACAGAGAGTGTATGCGAGAAAATAAAGAGACACGTGAGAAAAGTTACAACAAGAAAGTGAGCACGCATGCACAAGCTTGCTCGTCCTCTACATCCTCCGTGATGGATTAGTTCCACGAGATGAAAAACACTAGTACATGCGCATAGGTACTAATCAAGAGTAGAACTTGTTACATGGGACGTCATCTTATTTTGGTTGCATCTGCTTTTTATTTTGGCTAGAGGTTCCATCAGGTTGGTCACATGGGTCTTGTCCTTATCCTATCCCTGTCACAAACAACTGGACCACGATACTGCTCCCACGGCTGCAGCCTTTGTCAGACAAACCTACCGCAGAAACTCCCCAAAACCCTTCTTATTTTCTCACACACACAGCCAGCACGAATCATGAGGCATAGGTTTGTGGCTGTGATAGCTATGTCTACAGTAAGCTATTGTAGACACAATTTCGCCTATATATATATATATATATATATATATATATATATATATATATATATATATACAAGATGGTAGATGCCGAGATCATCTCCATTGTATCAATGTCCTACTTGTTGGTCCGCGCTCGGCAAGCGGCGCTCCCTATCTTGACACACAAATGATGCTCGGATTGCTGTCCATACAGGGCTAGGAGTAATCAAATTACACTGGAAAAAAGCAACACATAACAAATCAGCACGCAACTCTCCAATAGGCCGGCGCTGGAGATCCATGTGTATTTCTCGTACGTCCTTAATTACCCGACGAAACGAGTACGGAAACTCAGAGATGATGTGTGCAACTCCGTAAGGTGCACTGAAACGAGCAAAAACAGAGAGGGTGAGGGACTTAAGAGCTTGAGCAATGAACTTACACCGACGGATTCAGAGTTGGCAGGTTTTCTTCTTCCTACCTACCATGGCCGAACACGTACGGCCATTAGCAGCAGGAATGGAAGAGGCAGGCAGAGGAGAGAGCGAGAGGGAGAGGCAAATTAGCTTAGGCCGATGGAGCCAAGCCCGCCCCCCATGCCTGCTCCTCTGCATGCCCCTTCCACCGCTGATGCTCAAGCCAAGCCAAAACTCTCTCTCTCTCTCTCTCTCTCTCTCACACACTGTGTTGAACTGGTAGCTGCCTGTATCTGTATCCAATGGTGGACGGCATAAGCCTATTTGTACTTCGCCCGGGAAGACGGAGCAGTACTAGCTAGTGCAAGAACACGGTTGAGGGCTGTTGCGTCCAGAACGGGCTTGTACTACGGCTTCGGGGGCTCCAACTCCAATGGGATGGAGTACAAGTTGTACTGCAGCGGCAGCGGGGGGACGGCGAATGATTCCACGCCACAGGCTTCGCTGTCCACGATGACCCCTTCGCTCCTTGGATTATATTCCAGGGCCCGGCTTGTGATTTTTTTTTTCAAGGTTTTTAACATGCCCTCTCTTACCTTCCCTTTTCACATGGGAGGAACAAAATAGATCTGAGCTGTTGAACGCAAGCAGGTTCCGGTCGTTGGTAATTTCTGGGAAGCCAACATTGGCATTGCTCCTGAGTTAGCCAAAGAGAGCATTAAGTAGTGGGTTTTTTTATTTTTATTTTCTTACCTCTCAACGAGCATGTTTTTCTTATGTAGGTTGCTTACCACATATGTCACGTGGTTCCCATGTGTGATTGATTGCCGAGTAACCCTACGTCTATCTAATAATTAATAAAAATATTATGTACTATACGGGTAAGCTTAGATGGGAAGATTTGATTGGAAAGGGGGAAGAGACAAACTGAGTGTAGCTTAGGGCATCTACATTGGGATTGGGCAAACTTGACCCCTCGAACATCAACGCGGTCAGTGCCTGGGCGTGTCCGTTTGACTCCCTAGCTATTTGCCCGTCTACGCGGCCATGCCTTCATTCTTTTCCATATACATCCGGTCACATACTTGCTATTGATGGAGAAGGAGAGAGGGAAACAAAATAATAATAAAAGAAAAGGGATGTTTTGTGGTGGACCAAATCCTATGTGGCGGACACAAGATCACTGGCTGGACAGGCCGGGCACTCCTTGTACTCATCTCATATATGAGGGCAATATTGAGGTGTGTCGGACAGCCTAGGTATTTTAGGAGGTTTTGAGGAGTCTGGTTGGGTCAACTTTTTCTTTCGCTCTCATGTCCGGTCAATGGTTCTTTGTCCGGTCACTTTAATGGGGAGTCAAGATGTACATGCTCTTAGATGGTTACGTTCTCTGTGCTCGAAGTTTAAGTCCTAGAACTTTGCACTGCTGGTCGTATTTTTCTGAATTTATTAACTTTCCGGCAATGTTTGTTCGGTGAGAGGAGATGCTCCTGTCGTCTGCGAGGCGTCTATAATGACCTCGTGTATGTGAGCATGTGCGATTGTACTATGTTAAAGAAAAGGGAGAGAGCCCAGGCCTTTAAAATTCAAGGGAGAGATTAGTTGTCTTATGGAAAGTTTCGTAGCCTTTTCACATTTTTATACCAGCCATAGGACTAGCATTTTTGGGAAACATATTAGAAAACAAAAAATTCAGGATCATTATGAAGATGCATACAAGGTTAGTTTGAATCGTTACCAACTACGAGTTGCAGAGGAAAAATAGTTGCAGCTGCTAGATTTACTAGCTAGAGCTGATGGCATCCATCATGTCTATGCATAAGAATCATCTAGCATGCAACATGCATTAGTGTATTTTAAGTAAGTTTTACATCACATTAGATTTAACTATGACACAACCCACTACCTATTTTTCCTAACCTTGCAACCATGCCATATCAGGATGCCATGAATGTAAAGTTATAAGCTACATTTCTTACATTAGCATATCGATGCAATACTGTCATATCATCATTTTATGCATGTTAGTCATCGGTTGATTTTTTGCATCACATTTTGTGCTCTCATAGACATGGTATATATGTTGAGCGCTTGGGTCATACCAATATAGTTTCCTGCACATTTTATAGAAACGACACTCTTTTTCTCTATTACTGAATAGCTACAACCCACTACTTATTTTTCTAGCCATGCAATCATGTCACATCAGCAAGCCATGCATGTAAGTTATATGCTACTCCCTCCGTCCCAAAATAAGTGACTCAACTTTGTACTAAAGTTAGTACAGAGTTGAGTCATTTTTGCGTCACTTATTTTGGGACGGAGGGAGTATAAAAATATACTCCCTCCGTTCCTAAATATTTATCTTTCTAGAGATTTCAACAAGTGGCTACATACGAAACAAAGTGAGTGAATCTATACTCTAAAATATGTCTACATACATCCGTATGTTGTACTCCATTTAAAATGTCTAGGAAGACAAATATTTGGGAACGGAGGGAGCATGACCATGCAGCACTGCCATGTCACAATATTTTTTGGCACTGCATTTTGTGCTCTCATGGATATGGTCTATGTGTTGGGCGCTTGCAGCATATACCATATAGTCGATCTTTTACTTTTTTATATATAAAATGGCACTTTTTTTACTTTTTTTATGGATTTATTTCAAGCCTTCCAGTGATGTGAGCTACGAAGCCATATGTGGTGACTTCGTCAATTTCAAGATGATATGTCGGCTCAGTCTTTCAGAGGTGCTCATAGAGATAGGATGTGTGTGCATGCGTTCATATGAGTGAGTGTATGTGCATATGCAAGCGTCTACGTCTGTACTGTGTTCAAAAAACGGTTGAAAGCCCTCCCACACACTAAGCACATAATCGTGCCACCTAAAAAGAAAATAAAAGACTATTACGATTCCTATATAACTTTTATGTATCAGAATATGAATTTGGAGGTTAATTAAAAAGGATCCACTATGCAATAAACACTCCCTCCGATCCCATATTATAAGATGTTTTTCAAGCTAAATGCGAAAAAGGCACTACTGCCTTGGTTTCAAATTATAAGATGTTTTGATTATTTGAATATAAGAGAGAGTGAACAAAGCTAAACCGAAGTAGTCTAGGTACCAGCACTGAAGTACAAAGCAGGAGAGCAGTACATGTGTACTACTGCCTAGAAGAAAGAAAGGGTAGCAGTACATGTCTACTTTGAGTTGGTGGAGTGCAAAGACATTTCAACAATGGGTAACAAGTCGTGGGCCGTTAGGGTTGAACCCAATCCTCTTCCACATTTCCTGGCATCTCTGCTGCAGGCAAACATATGGCGAGCTGCCGTCGCAGTTCCCACACACCAACCGCGCGCGCGGCTCACTTCACGTCGCCATTACATATAGCTTTTCCATCTGCCTTCTCCTCTCACCAGCAGCTCCTGCTTCACGCCTTCACCTTCACCTTCACCTCCACCCGGAGCTCAAGGTCGAGCGAGGAGAGGACTAGCAGCATGGCGGCGAGGCCAGGGCACCCCGCGTGCCTCCTCCTCGCGCTGCTGCTGCTCGCCACCGGCGCGGCGGCGCAGGATTGTCTCTCGGCGACGTTCCAGGGCGGGCGGACGTTCCTCAAGTGCAACCCGCTCCCCGTGCTCAGCGCCAGCCTGCACTGGACGTACCACCCCGAGAACGGCACCGCCGACATCGCGTTCCGCGCGCAGTCGCCCGCCAGCGGCTGGGTCGCCTGGGGCATCAACCCGGACGGCACCGGCATGTTGAATAAATAGGCAATTTTCCGAGTAGATTAATCCAGGAAATAATTACTAACATGGCATTGACTGGGTACATGACATACTGATCACGGAGTATACTAGCAAGTACTACGCATATAGCAGAAACATCTACACGTATAACCAGTACTGCTAGTGCAAACATAAACATGAGAGAGACATACCCTCCGATCGGCCAGTTGGCCGTAGCAGCAGCAGCGGTGGCGGCGGCAGCATCCTCTGCCGCCTTCTTGTCGGATTCGGCCTTCTCGCGGGCGAGACGGTCAGCTTCGCTTGGTGAAGCCATGGCGATGAAGAGGACGACGCGGACGTAGACGAAGCAGACGGACGGAGGCGAGCAGTCGCGTGATCGCTCCCCAAAAACCTAATCGCCCCTCTTCCCCGTACAGGAACCGGAGAGGCGGGGTTTCGGAGGCCTGCTCTCCCGTCGACCGTGTACGCGGCGAACGGGATGGAGTCGCCGGCGGCAGCAGCAGCAAAGGAACAAAGGCGCGTGAGGCAGATGTGATCTGATTCTCGTGGCGGCTAGGGTTGCGTTAACGCTGCTTATATAGGCGGCTGGGCGGAGAGACGTGGGCCGAACCCACGTCCGAGTCGGTAACAGTCCCACGATCCGACGTCTCGGATCGTGTCGTGTCCGTTACGTATTCTCCGTTCCTAACCGACAAAAATAAGCGCGTAGGTATGAGCTCGGCTCGGCTCATTCCCGCAACCCGCGGCGCGTCGTGACGAGGCGTGGCGTGGCGAGGCGGGCGGCGGAGGAGGAGTGCGCGAGGGCTCCTTCTCTTCTCACTCTCCAATAGCATGTAGAAGAGAGACCCTTATAAAGGAGTCCAACTCCTTCTCCACTAGCATGGTGGGACTAAACTTCCCACCTTGTCATCCCACCACCTACATGGGCCCTTGGAGATTTTTCTGAAATTCTCTTATGGGCCTAAAGCCCATTACTAAATTCAGCAATCCCCCACCAGATCTCAAGGGCACATCGTGTTCCCTCGTTCCATTCACTGTTTTAATATACCAGCATTTCAGTGAAGACCTGTTAAGGTTGAGCTTCACCTAGAACAAGTAGCTACACTCCTTTACAACTGAACAATGGACTATGCCTTGAATTGTCGGTTTGGCGTAAAGAAGCTTCACCACAAGTCTTACTAGTACTAGGCTACCGAAGGCCGACCCCTCGGGTGGAGCATATAAGTCACACTCCTGGCCTATTCATGAGTTTACTAGAGATCACCCCAATCTCATAGACTGTGACCAGCAGTCGGGCTCATATAGGTGTGTTCCTCCAAAGATCGCTCTGTAGGATAGCATCTTGCTTATACATATAAGCCTTGGAACACATTAAGACAGTAGTCATCCTCCCATACAGTTTTGAGAGTATTGCATCTCCAGCGGAGTGGGTTAGTATAGTTACTCTCCTCAGTTCACCACTGGCTTGTTTTCCCAGGTCCTACTTCACGGGATCTCCGATCACATAGGTTGGGTTACCACCATGGCAACTCATGTGGGTCTCATGCCCATCTCCCTCGATGCATTATCTATCACAACACGTGATAGCCCTTTTGTAAAGGGATCTGCCAGATTCTTAGCCGTATGGACATATTCCAATGCTATCACTCCGGAGTTTCTCAATTTTCTGACAGCTTTTAATCTCATTCTTATGTGTTTGTTGGACTTCATGTTGTCCTTTGAACTCTTCACCTTGGTGATGACGGTCTGATTGTCACAGTTCATAAGGATAGCCGGAACCGGTTTATCAACCAATGGCAAGTCCATCAAGAGATCTCGAAGCCATCCCGCTTCGACACCAGATGTGTCTAATGCTGTTAATTCTGCTTCCATTGTCGATCTCGTTAAGATCGTTTGCTTGCAAGACTTCCAGGAAACAGCGCCACCTCCAAGAGTAAACATATACCCAGTTGTGGCCTTCATCTCATCAGCATCAGAGATCCAATTCGCATCACTATACCCTTCAAGTACCGACGGGTATCCGGTATAGTGAAGTCCATAGTTCATAGTACCCTTCAGATAACGCATAACTCTTTCAACAGCATGCCAATGTACATCACCCGGTTTTGACACAAACCGACTCAGTTTGCTCACAGCAAAAGCGATGTCAGGCCTCGTGGCGCTAGCTAGGTACATCAGTGAACCAATAATTTGAGAGTATCTCAATTGATCTATAGCCGTGCCTTTGGATTTTCGAATCAACACGCTAGGATCATATGGTGTTTGAGATGGTGTGCAGTCCGAGTATCCAAAACGACTCAACACCTTCTCAACATAATGGGATTGCAAAAGTGTAATTCCACCCTCATTATCTCTCAAGAGCTTGATGTTCAAGATAACATCAGCCACACCAAGGTCTTTCATCTCAAAGTTCTGAGACAGAAGCGACTTGACCTCCTCAATTACTTTGAGGTTGGTTCCGAATATCAGTATGTCATCAACATACAAGCACAGTATAACTCCTTCACCCCCACCATGGCGATAGTATACACATTTGTCAGCTTCATTAACAACGAAGCCAACAGATGTCAGTGTTGTATTAAACTTATCATGCCATTGCTTAGGTGCTTGTTTCAGGCCATATAAAGATTTTATCAACCTACACACTTTTCCTTCCTGACCGTCTATCACAAAGCCATCTGGCTGTTGCATGTAGATTTCCTCGTTTAGCTCTCCATTTAGGAAAGCTGTCTTAACATCCATCTGGTGGACGAGAAGACCATGCGAGGCCGCCAACGAGAGTAATACTCGAATGGTGGTCAGTCTGGCCACAGGTGAATAAGTATCAAAGAAATCTTCCTCTTCCTTTTTGTCATAGCCCTTGGCCACAAGCCTAGCCTTGTACTTTTCAATCGTACCATCGGGCCTAAGCTTCTTCTTGAACACCCACTTACATCCCAATGGTTTGCAACCATAGGGACGCTCAGTAATCTCCCATGTCCCGTTAGCCATGATGGAATCCATCTCGCTACGGACCGCTTCCTTCCAGTAGTCAGATTCTGGAGAGGCATACGCTTCTGAAATAGAAGTGGGAGCATCATCCACGAGGTACACGAAGAAATCATCACCAAAGGTCTTTGCAGTCCTTTGTCTCTTTCCCCTACCAAGTGTTTCCTCGTCATCCTCCTCAGGATTTTCATTATGTGTTCGTTCATAGTATTCCATAGGAATGGCAGGCTCAGGAGTCTCCTCAGATTCCTGTCTAGAAGTGCTTTGCTTATCTCTCATAGGAAATATATCCTCGAAGAATGTAGCATCCTTAGACTCCATAATTGTACCAACCTTTTGGTCAAGTACCTCAGATTTCACTACTAGAAATCTATAGCCAACGCTATTCTTAGCGTAGCCCAAATTAACGCAGTCCACGGTCTTTGGTCCGAGCTTGCGCTTTTTGGGGATCGGCACATTGACTTTCGCCAAACAGCCCCAAGTACGCAAGTACGAGAGTGTTGTCCTTCTCTTCGCCCATTTCTCATAGGGAGTGATCTCATTGTCCTTTGTCGGAACTTTATTCAGGACATGACATGCTGTCAATATAGCCTCCCCCCACCATGCCTTGGATAAACCCGACGTATCTAACATGGCGTTAACCAAATCAGTTAGAGTACGGTTTTTCCGCTCGGCAACCCCGTTTGACTGGGGTGAATAGGGAGGCGTCCTCTCATGAATAATGCCGTGTTCCGCACAAAAGGAGTCAAACTCACTCGAGAAGTACTCTCCACCACGATCTGACCGAACTCGTTTAATTTGTTTTTCAAGTTGTTTCTCAACTTCTGCCTTATAGATTTTAAAGTAGTGTAGAGCCTCATCTTTAGTATTTAACAGATAAACATAGCAATATCTAGTGGAATCATCTATCAATGTCATGAAGTATTTCTTTCCACCTTTAGTCAACACACCATTCATCTCACAAAGATCAGAATGTATGAGTTCTAATGGTGCCAAGTGTCTCTCCTCCGCGGCCTTGTGAGGCTTGCGAGGTTGCTTAGCTTGCACACATGAAAGGCACTTAGAACCTTTGGCTAAAGTGAAACTCGGGATTAAATCCAACTTAGCTAGCCGCGTCATAACACCGAAACTAATGTGACAAAGACGTGAATGCCAAACTTCTGATTCATTAATATTCGAATGAATATGGTTCACGACTTTATTACAAAAATCTGCGAGGGAAAGGCGGAACATTCCTCCGCTCTCATAACCTTTTCCAACAAAGATTCCATATTTCGTAACAACTAATTTATTAGACTCGAAAACCAACTTAAACCCTTCTCTACATAGAAGGGAGCCACTAACGAGGTTCTTCTTGATGGCGGGGACATGCTGCACGTTCTTCAGCTGCATGATCCTTCCCGAAGTAAACTTCAGATCGACCGTGCCAACACCATGAACAGAAGCACTCGCGCCATTCCCCATCAATACGGACCCGTGGCCTGTGACCTGGTAAGAAGTGAACAATGAAATGTCAGCACACACATGAACTCCTGCACCCGTGTCCACCCACCAATCGTTGGGCTGAAACACTGAAAAAACAGTAAATAAATTACCGTACCCAGATGCACCATTGTCATTGTTGCCCACAATCATGTTGACAGACTTGGAGTCTTGTCCTGGCTTCTTGTACTTGTTTGGGCACTTGTTGGCCCAATGTTCAGCCGAACCACAAGTAAAGCAGCCCTCATCCTTCTTGTTCTTCTTGAAGGTCTTCTTACCCTTCTTCTTAAAGTCGGCATTGTGTTGGACACCGTTCTTTCCCTTGGGCTTGTGGGAGTTGAAGTTCCTCTGGTTCACCATGTTGGCGACAGAAGTCCCCTCAACCGCTTTCCCGTTCGAGTCCTTTGCCCTTGAGTTCTGCTCAACACTCAGATGGCCAATGACATCCTCCACTGAGAATTCACGCCTCTGATGTTTCAGAGTAGTGGCAAAGTTCCTCCAGGAATTAGGGAGCTTAGCGATTATGCAGCTCGCGACAAACTTGCCCGGTAACTCGCACTTCAGAAGCTCAAGCTCCTTAACAATGCATATTATCTCATGAGCCTGTTCCAGCACAGGACGGTTTTCAACCATCTTGTAATCGTGGAACTGCTCTATAATATACATCTCACTCCCAGCATCGGTGGCCCCGAATTTAGATTCGAGCGCCTCCCACAAGTCCTTGGCGACATGCACATGTAAATATGTGTCGACCAGTTTATCTCCGATCACGCTAAGAAGTGCTCCGAGAAATACGACGGTGGCCTCCCTGAACGCCTTCTCCTGTTCAGGAGCAATCGTTCCCGTGGGCACACCGGCGACCCAGAACACGTTCATAGCCGTGAGCCATAAAGTGGTCTTAGTCTGCCAACGCTTAAAATATGTACCGGTAAACTTATCCGGTTTCAGTGCAGCGGCAAAGCCACTTGTCGAAAAATTCCTACACATAATAGGTTTTTGGATTGTTGAGTAAATAGGCAATTTTCCGATTAATTTAATCCATGAATTAATTACTAGCATGGCATTGATACAAATAATAGCATACTGATATTCAATCATGTGAGCACATACTACGCTAATTGTAGACAGATCTACGTATAACGCTAGCATGCCTAAAATAGAAAACAGAAGGAGCGGGATAAACGAGTTATACCCTCCAGTAGGCCATGCAGAGGCCGCGGCAGCGGTGGCGGCAGCAGCGTCCTCGGCTGCCTTCTTGTCGGCTTCGATCTTCTGGGCGGCGGCACGTTCGGCGTCAGTGGCCATGGTGATGACGAGGGCGACGCGGACGTAGAGGAAGTAGATGAACGGCGAGCAGTCGCGTAGTCGCTTCCCAAAAACCTACTCGCCCCTCTCCCGTACAGGATCCAGAGAGGCGAGGCTTCGGAGACCTGCTCTCCCGTCGACCGTGTACGCGGCGGACGGGATGGAGTCACCGGCGGCAGCAGCAGCAAAGGGACGACGACGGGCGTGGAGGCAGATGCGTTCTGTGTTGCGGCGGCTAGGGTTGGCAGCGCCCCATATATATATGTGCGGCTGCGCGTGGAGAAACGTGGGCCGAACCCACGTCCAAGTCGGTAGCCCACGATCCGACGTCTCAGATTGTGGCCCTACCTGTCAAAGACTCTCCGTTCCTGACCGGCAAAAAGAAGCGCATAGGAGTGAGCTCGGCTCGGCTCAATCCCGCAACCCGCGGCGCGTCGTGACGAGGCGTGGCGTGGCGAGGCGAGCGGAGGAGGAGGAGTGCGCGAGGGCCTCATCTCTTCTCAAGCTACAATAGCATGAGGGAGAGAATCCCTTATAAACCACTCCAACTCTCCTTCCACTAGCATGGTGGGACTAAACTTCCCACCACTTTGTCATGCCACCTACATGGGCCCTTAGAGATCAAATATGAAATTGTCATATGGGCTCTAGGCCCATCTCAGATTTCAACAATCCCCCACCAGATCTCGAGGGCCCATTGTGTGCTCTTGTCCCAATTACTGTTTCGATATACCAGTGTTTCAGCGAAGACCTGTTAAGGTTGAGCTTCACCTAGAGCAAGTAGCTACACTCCTTCACAACTGAACAATGGACTAAGCCTTGAATTGTCAGTTTGGCGTAAAGAAGTTTCACCACATGTCTTACTGATACTAGGCTGCCGAAGGCTGACCCCTCGGGTGGAGCATATAAGTCACACTCCTGGCCTGTTCATGAGCTTACTAGAGATCACCCCAATCTCATAGACTGTGACCAGCAGTCGGGCTCATATAGGTGTGTTCCTCCAAAGATCGCTCTGTAGGATAGCATCTTGCTTATACATATAAGCCTTGGAACACATTAAGACAGTGGTCATCCTCCCATACAGTATTGAGAGTATTGCATCTCCAGCGGAGTGGGTTAGTATAGTTACTCTCCTCAGTTCACCACTGGCTTGTTTTCCCAGGTCCTACTTCACGGGATCTCCGATCACATAGGTTGGGTTACCACCATGGCAACTCATGTGGGTCTCATGCCCATCTCCCTCGATGCATTATCTATCACAACACGTGATAGCCCTTTTGTAAAGGGATCTGCCAGATTCTTAGCCGTATGGATATATTCCAACGCTATCACTCCGGAGTTTCTCAATTTTCTGACAGCTTTTAATCTCATTCTTATGTGTTTGTTGGACTTCATGTTGTCCTTTGAACTCTTCACCTTGGTAATGACGGTCTGATTGTCACAGTTCATAAGGATAGTGTCAGGCTCATTTCTGAGAAATAAATCACAGAATAGCCTTAGGTCACACTGGCTCCCAAGCACAACCAGTGGACAACCTCGATATAGATAACCAGTACAATAATATTACACAGGGTTGAGTCAGGGTGACTCAATAATTTATTACAACAACTCAACACACTAGGGTGGCGGAATATGACAGTGGGTGGTGGAACTCAACGCTGAAAGACTAGCATAGAGTCAAGCGTCAGTGTGAGGCTTGACTATTTTATTGGTGTGGCGGAAGCTTGACGGATGATACAAGTGATAGACTCAAAACACAGGCGTGCTGACTGGGAACCTTCTAAGCGTCGGCCTCGCTAGCGCAATTCTCCTCCACGGGCTCGTCCTCCTCCAAGTCTGGCCAAGTAAATAGCCAGGGACAAGCCAGTGAGTACTTTGAATGTACTCGCAAACATTATGACTATGAGGTATACTGAAAGCACATGCCATGATAAATAAACTACATGTATGCAACAATTGTCAAGACTTGGCATGGTGGAATATGGTTAGTACACGATATTATTAATAATATAAGAAGATAAAAGAAATGCCGGTCGGATGTCAAGTGACATCACGGTAGGACTTAAAGAGAAATGCCAGTCGGGTGTCCACAAGAGTAGTGGCGTGATAAACCGCCTGACACTCGAGGGACGCCTCAAAAAGGACTTTAAGAGAAATGCCAGTTGGGTATCCACAAGAGTAGTGGCGTGATAAACCGCCTGACACTCGAGGGACGCCTCAAAAAGGACTTTAAGAGAAATGCCAGTTGGGTATCCACAAGAGTAGTGGCGTGATAAACCGCCTGACACTCGAGGGACGCCACAAAAGGTCTTAAAAATAAAAGCGAGTGTCCGGGGTAGTCTAGCCAGCCCCTGAGACACCCTTGAAGGTAACAACAAAATTATCGGGTTAGTCCATAAATATAATATTCATCATAAATAAATTCATGATAATTCTGACTATGTCGAAAGCATCATGCAAACATAACATACTCAAGTATATTATTTTCCTCCAGAGACTGACACCGGGACCGATACTTGACCCACCCAACTAAGTCCTTGACCGTGGACGCGGCTATTCGAATAGATATATCTCTGCAGAGGGTGTACCCTTTACCCACAAGTATAGGATCTAGACAGCACCGTGCACTGACTAAAACCTAATACGGACTTTGGGTTGAAAACACTCCTGACGCATACCCGCCCACCGGATGCTTGGATTCACCCACAGCATCACTCCAGACACCTTAAGTCAGGGAGGCTACAACCTCCGAAAAGCATGGGATCACTATTAAACGCGCGGATTACAAGGGGTGCCCCCCTCTCGGCTACAACCGGTAACACCCATGCCCCTGACCCGATGACAGGCTACAACCTTCATCGCAGTTATCTGGGTGGCGTGTACCCGTCCAGGGGTTAACAACTTACTAGGCCGTACCCTCCTTTCGGAAGGACCCGTGGCAGCACGGTATACAGCTAGGTGTAAGAGCAAGACTCGATCTAGGCAGACTCAGGAGGTACTGTTAAAAATATCATCAGTGTTCTTTTATCAGTATCGCATGACACCACTGTGTCAACAAAGGACCATGCCCACTAGCATGTCCCAACCAGCAGCAACATCTCTGCCCTCACGTAACCACTTGTATGCCAGACAAGCTAGTGTGACATGCAAGCCAAGGTAAAACAAACATGACATGACCATGCATGCACATGTGATATAACATGCTACGTATGTGATGCACTATCATACTATGTAACCAAGCAAGGAAGCAACATCATATCTCAAGTTCAATAATGCTTGCCTTGTCCAAAGTAATCAGGAGAAAACCCTTCTGAAAATCCAGCAAAAGTTCCCTCTTCTTTCTCTGAAAAATTCAAATTTGAATTCGAATAAGAAAACCAACACAGAACAGAAAAAGTTCTCAAAATATTTTTAAATAAATCTTAAAATAAACTAGAGCAGAAAAGAAAATTTTAGCAAAAAGAATCAACTCATTTGGGTTTATATTTTAAAAGTTATTAGCTTTTCAAAACCAGGGGTTTTTCTGTAAAACAGAAGTCCCAGAGTTATTTTAAAAGAAAACGTTTCGGGTACGAGTACGTCTTCCTGTGCAGAAGGCGTAAAGCGCAGAGTGCGCTTCCACTTAAAACAGAATAGAGAGAGAGAGAGCTGACGGGTGGGGGCCACCCGTCAGGTTTAAATTCAAACGCGCTCGCGCGCGAGTACAGAGAGGCGGCGGCGATCGCCGGCGACGATCGCCGGGGTCTCAGGGCCCGGCGCTGGTCGCAAAATGACCAGCGTGGACTTCCGCAACCAGGGGTGGTGGAGGTGGCCACCGGCGGTCACCTGAACGGCGGTGAGCTCGTCGCCGGCGGACGGTGATTCGGGTGAGGTGGTGGCTCGTCGGAGAGGGCTCGGGGAGGGAAATTGACTTAGGGATTCGGCATGGTGGTGGAAAAGGAGAGGATCGATGGAGTTTGGGCTGCTCTGGTGGTGTATGTGCTCGGTTTGGTTCGAGGACAGAGGCGGCGGAGCGGTGGCCGGAGAGGAAGAAGACGACCCCCTCGGGGCCTGGTGGGTGGTTAGGAGGAAGTGTGAGAGGTGGTGGAGGCGAGTGATGGCGCAAGAGGGGCTCGGGGACCTCTTTATATAGGCGAGTCGGAGATGGCCGAAGCGGGTGGAGCTCGCCGGGGTTAATGAGGTCGCCGGGGTTGGTTCTGGCCGGTCGTCTGGGTGTCGGGGCAATCTAGAGGCCCGTGGCGTTCGTCCGAAGCCTCCGCGTGGTCGGGCTTGCGCCTGCGCGACACGTTGGCGATGTGCTGTCCGCACGGACGCGGCGGAGCGGCCGGCTCCGGCGACTGTCAGACGGGCCCCGTGCGGCGTGGCCGGTGTGTCCTTTGTGCGGAGGTGAGCGAGGGAGTGACGCGTGTGCGAGGAAGTAGGTAGGGCGCTGCTGGGCAGTGAATGGCGGCCTATGGCCGTGGCGTGTCCGCTCGGCCCCGCCGTGGACGCGCTTGGGGAGGCTGCACCGGCCCGGTGCCACCTCGCCGGCGTGGAGTGGCTGGGCGCTGGGCCAGGGAGTGCTACGGCACTGGACACAAGCAACATCGCCGTGCGGGAGGGGAAGACGATGGATGCACGGCATCCCTGTCTCTGTCGGCCGAAGTAAATTCAGTTAACTGAATTTTAGTTCAGTTATGAACAGTACCAGCAACCTGTTTGATGAAATGCTTTGAGGGTTTAGGCAACTAGTTTGATCATGGGGTTTTGTGTGGTGGTGTGTGGTTACTCAAAAATGAGTTTGCCAGAAGGCCAAGAATTTTGGTGAAGTTTAGAAATGGTTTGGGGCAAAAACATGATTTCTGGACCAAATTTGAATTGAATTTGATTTGAAAATTTTGAACTGTGGGACCAAATGTTTTTGGAGAAATGGGTTGAGGGTACCATATATATGTAGGGATAATTTTGGTGGAGGCAGAAGAGTCATAGAAAATATAGTTCCTTTGTAAATGTCAAGAAACTATGATTAATTCAAATTCCCTTTTTGGAATTTAAAATATATATAGAAAGAATATTTTTGTGGAGTGGGGAGGAGTTGAAAAATATCACAGAAGGTGTGCATGACTTGAGAGGTAAAACTTGGAGTGGCAAAGAAAATATTTGGGAATTTTTATGGTGCTAGAAGAGGTGGAAAAAGATTTTTTTTTTTTTTTGAAAATAATTAACCAAAGCCAAAGATTCTTTAGAAAGAAAAGTTTTTAAGACTTCCAAAATAATCAAATAAGTCCACCCTTCAAAACAGAACCCTCCAACCAAAATTTTAAAACTTAGTTAAAGTTTTGCAAAAGTTCTCAAAACTCCAAGGAATATTTTTGGGGTGTGACATCCTATCACCTCAATTCCCCCATAGCTTTCCAACGCCTATGAAAATGACGAAATCGGAGCTTGTTCTCACTTGCTTTGATAGTCTCGATCAATTCGGACTCTAGGTTGATTTTTGTATTTTCTTTGATCACCGTTTCTTCGCGAGAGTTGGCCTAACACCCTATTGTATCCATACATGGGTGGGGCGCCAAGGACCTGAACACCAAAGTGATATGCCGGCTCATCAAAATTTGAGCTGTAATTGCGATAACTTTCATTTTTTCCAATCCTGCAGGCCATTTTTGAGGGCCAAGACGACCCTTTTTGGTCTCAAAATTTTCCGCGCACGTGATCCTGTGTGTGCACGTATGTAAAATCCTCCAGATCGTAAAAACTAGAAGTCCTATCACCTCAATTCCCCAATAGCTTTCCAACGCCGATGAAAATGACGAAATCGGAGCTTGTTCTCACTTGCTTTGAGAGTCTCGATCAATTCGGACTCTAGGTTGATTTTTGTATTTTCTTTGATCACCGTTTCTTCGCGAGAGTTGGCCTAACACCCTATTGTATCCATACATGGGTGGGGCACCAAGGACCTGAACACCAAAGTGATATGCCGGCTCATCAAAATTTGAGCTGTAATTGCGATAACTTTCATTTTTTCCAATCCTGCAGGCCATTTTTGAGGGCCAAGACGACCCTTTTTGGGCTCAGAATTTTCCACGCACGTGATCCTGTGTGTGCACGTATGTAAAATCCTCTAGATCGTAAAAACTAGAAGTCCTATCACCTCAATTCCCCAATAGCTTTCCAACGCCTATGAAAACGACAAAATCGGTGCTTGTTCTCACTTGCTTTGAGAGTCTCGATCAATTCAGACTATAGGTTGATTTTTGTATTTTCTTTGATCACCGTTTCCTCGTGAGAGTTGGCCTAACACCCTATTGTATCCATACATGGGTGGGGCGCCAAGGACCTGAACACCAAAGTGATATGCTGGCTCATCAAAATTTGAGCTGTAATTGCGATAACTTTCATTTTTTCCAATCCTGCAGGCCATTTTTGACGGCCAAGACGACCCTTTTTGGTCTCAAAATTTTCCGCGCACGTGATCCTGTGTGTGCACGTATGTAAAATCCTCCAGATCGTAAAAACTAGAAGTCCTATCACCTCAATTCCCCAATAGCTTTCCAACGCCTATGAAAATGACGAAATCGGAGCTTGTTCTCACTTGCTTTGAGAGTCTCGATCAATTCGGACTCTAGGTTGATTTTTGTATTTTCTTTGATCACCGTTTCTTCGCGAGAGTTGGCCTAACACCCTATTGTATCCATACATGGGTGGGGCGCCCAGGACCTGAACACCAAAGTGATATGCTGGCTCATCAAAATTTGAGCTGTAATTGCGATAACTTTCATTTTTTCCAATCCTGCAGGCCATTTTTCAGGGCCAAGACGACCCTTTTTGGGCTCAAAATTTTCCACGCACGTGATCCTGTGTGTGCACGTATGTAAAATCCTCCAGATCGTAAAAACTAGAAGTCCTATCACCTCAATTCCCCAATAGCTTTCCAACGCCTATGAAAACGACGAAATCGGTGCTTGTTCTCACTTGCTTTGAGAGTCTCGATCAATTCGGACTCTAGGTTGATTTTTGTATTTTCTTTGATCACCGTTTTTTCGCGAGAGTTGGCCTAACACCCTATTGTATCCATACATTCACTAGTAGATAAAGGGGATTTAGCCCCGGTTCATTTGGCCTTTTAGCCCCGGTTCTGGAACCGGGGCAACAGGGTCGGTACTAATGCTCTGACCCTTTAGTCCCGGTTCAATCCAGAACCGGGGCAAAAGGGTGTCCACGTGGCCTGTGCACCGAGTCCAGGCAGGAGGGGCTTTAGTCCCGGTTGGTGGTACCAACCGGGACCAAAAGGCATGCACGTGTCAGCATTTCTGTAGCTGTGGTTTTTGTTTTTTTTTTTTGAAAGGGGAGGTGGGGTTTTAGGTTTTGGGGGTTAATTTAGGTGTTTGATATATTGTGTTAGCTAGCTAATTAATAGAGAGAAGTGTTCTCTCTTATGTCCGTGCTTTTGGTCGACGCTACATACTACACATACGTATATATATGGACTAGAGTCACGCTAGCTAGCTAGCTAGCTGCTAGCTATACTAAGCAAACGAAGGAACAGAAGATCTCGTATATATAATCAACATATATATATATGCATACAGAGAGAAGTAATAATATCGACCACCTCTCCTTCTCCGAGAGATTGGTCGAACAACAAGTTCTCGTATATCTATCGATCCGACACTACCGGGCACATATATACAATAATTATCTCTTACAAAAATAATCTCCTAACACATGGATGCAGGGTCCACATAGTATTCTCCGTCTTCAGCGATCACGTGTTCAAGGAAGAATGCCGCCAATTCCTCTTGAATTGCTCGCAGACGATCTGGTGTTAGGAGTTCATCCCGCATCCGAAACATCTAATTTGAAGTAGGGGGTCAATACATGAAATGATGCATGCTATAAATTTGTGAATATTATTGATTGCTTACGCACTTTAAATTGTTCATCAGTGTAGCCCCGCTCACAGGTCGTGTGGCGGATGGACTCGCAAATGTAGTATCCACAATAATCATTCCTGGGTTCCTGCCACAACCACTTTACAAGAAATAGAGCTCAATCAAACTGATAAGCAAGAATGCCAAATTGGTATTGATGAAACTAGCTAGCGCTTGAATCAAGATATAGGAGATGCACGCGCGGAACATGCTACTATATAGTACTTACTTTCGGGTATCTAAATTGTAGCTTCTTCGGCAGTCCCGGAGCTTTTTTGCTGAATGTTTTCCAAGCCCTGCCAGACAAAGGAAACAATTAGTTGATATCAGAAATGAAGTTGCTGATATATATGCATGGTGGATAATATTGATCGATTTAACTTACCTGGCTAGCATTTGAGTCATGTCCGCATACTCCTCGGGATCTTTACGTTTAGAGTCGAAGACAGTTACTATTCCCTTCTCAAGCTTAATCTCTAAGAGAATATAGTGGAAGCTGCGCACGAATGCATGAGATCATTACATCACTATAAACTTGACTGATATATATAAGGGAAACCAAATATGCACAAGACATTAACACTCACTTGAAGTTGTAAGGAAAGAGTATTATATCTTTGTTTTCATTTACCATCAACGATCGTAGCAAGTTGGTCTCGGTATCGCCGCGACGCAATTTAACCTCGGTTGCATCTATGAGGTATGTGTTAATAAACCCAATATCACCTACTTGTCTTTTCTTCAATTCGACGATCTTCAATCTGCATAATATAGTGAGGATAATTATAAATACATGCAATGAAGATCAGCTATATAGAGAGACTTAATGACAGAAGTAGTACTACTTACAGACAGTAGCAGGTGATCGTTGTTTTATCGAGGGCCAATTGATTGAAAAATTGATAGAACTTCTCAAATGGAACAAGCAACAGGTCAATTCCAACGAGGTCATGCTCAGGTTTAACTCTCAAATACAAGTTATTCCTCCCCCCAGACTCTCTGCAGATTTTCATGTACCAATCATGCAATCTTCGCATATTCGTTGATAGAGATCTTTCATTTTTTACGAGAGGCTTTTTGTACTCGTATCTTTCTATCTGCACGTCCATGAAATCATAGTGTACATCGTCGGACGCGTAATCTGCAAGATTGGTATAACCGGGCACCATCCTCGGATCATTAGCGACCATGTCGCTAGACACCTTGAGCGGGGGGCGCGATTGGTTCGCTTGTTCGCCGAGCTGGGCAATTTGTTTCCCAGCTCGCCCTTCTGCTAACCTCTGATCACTTTTTGTACTTCCGGACCGCTTGGCATCTTGAAATGTCTTTTGAATAATGCGGTCATAGTTGCCCTTCGGCTTACTTTTCGCTGGTTGCTTCAGGGCAGCAAGAGTGCGCTTTGCTTTCACCGCATCTATCTTCTCCTCTGGAGGTGGATGTCTCTGTGCTTTCAACCCTTCAAAAAAGTCCTTCACTTCGCCTTCAGCGATCTTCGTGTTTTCCTCGTCGGACCTCTCGTACGGCAACTTCTCTAGAGGCGTGAGAGAAGGACCGAATCTGCATCGCCTCCCGCCTCTGGCTGTACTGGTAGACGTCGCCGGACCAGACGAAGCGGCTGTCTTTTTTACTTGCTTAGGCGCCGGAGCAGGAGCAGCCGGAGCGGCGGCAGGTCTCTTCCGCCCTTGCTGATTAGGCGAAGGAGGAGCTGGCTGTCTGCTCGGGCGCGCCGACGGCGAAGGAGGCGGAGTGCCGCCACGCGCCGGCGGCGAAGGAGGCGGTGTGCCGCCACGCGCCGGAGAAGGAGCCGGAGTGCCCTGATGGTCACTCGCCGGAGAAGGAGCCGGAGTGCCCTGATGGTCACTCGCCGGAGGAGGAGGCGGTGGAGGAGGCGGAGTGCCCTGACTCGTCGGAGGAGGAGGAGGAGGCGGAGGCGTCCAGTTCAGAATGTTGATTAGGTCCTTCCGCCATAGGCATGGAGTCTTCAGTGAAGAACCCAGCCGAGTCTCCCCTTCACCGGTAGGGTGGTCAAGCTGGAGCTCCTCAAATCCCTCCGTTATTTCGTCGACCATCACCCTAGCATATCCTTCTGGAATCGGCCGGCAGTGAAAAGTGTCGTCTGGTCCAGAAGGATAAACAGAGCCAGCAGCCGCCTTGACCTTCAGATTCATCCACTGTGCCATAAGGTGGCAATTTTGTGCCTGCGTGATAGCATCCACAGGATTCCTGGCAGTAGCCGTCAAGGCAAGCTCTGGCTGAAGCAGCTCGGTGGAAGCCACGCTGCTTCTCCGCTGAGATGGCGGGGTAGCTTCGGGGGAAGCTTCGGCAATTCTTTTCTCCCGATCTGCTTCCCGTTCCTCTATCGCTTGTATTCTAGTGTCAAAGGATTCAACAAACCAATACTTCATCATTAGGCGAAAGTAACAGTAGCATGATGGTACGAAGCTCTCCAAAGTTGTTTTGGAACGGAGTCCCAGATAAGATAATCCGTAACAAAAGACGGATTATCCTATCAGGAACTCCGTTCCAAAACATCTTTGCATAACTTCGTACCAAAATGCCCCGGTTACTTCTGGCAAATGATGAAGTCATGGAATTTTTCAATACTTTGACACTAGCTAGGCAACCTCTCTCGACCCCTCGACCCCCGACTGCTCGGCGATCCACAACCCTAGACCCCCTCATGTCACATTTTGTCGAGTGTCAAAGGATTCAACAAAACCAATACTTCATCATTAGGCGAAAGTAACAGTAGCATGATGGTACGAAGCTCTCCAAAGTTATTTTGGAACGGAGTCTCAGATAGGATAATTCGTAACAAAAGACTGATTATTCTATCAGGAACTCCGTTCCAAAATATCTTTGCATAACTTTGTACCAAAATGCCCCGGTTACTTCTGGCAAATGATGAAGTCATGGAATTCTTCAATACTTTGACCCCCGACTGCTCGGCGATCCACAACCCTAGACCCCCGACTGCTAGGCAACCTCTCGACCCCTCGCCCTTCGGCCTCTCGGTCCCTCGACGACCCTCGACCCCTCGACCTTCGGCCTCGGTCCCTCGACGACCCTCGACCCCGGCCCCCCCTAATGTCGAAGTTATCGGGGAGGGTGTATATCGACATAGACATATCTGATAAAAAAAGAGGAAGAAGAAGAAAAAAGGAACCGCTAGAGGAGAAGATCGAAGAAAAAAAAAGAAAAAAAAAGGAGGAGAAGAAAGGAATAGAGGAGAAGAAGAGAAATTTTCTCTTCTTCTCCTCTATTCCTTTCTTCTTCTCCTCTTTTTTTCTTTTTTTTCTTCTTCTTATTTATTTCTCCTCTTCTTCCTCTCCTCTTCTTCTTTCTTTCCTCTTTCTTATTTTCTTCTTTCCTATCCTTCTTTTTCTAAATTTGTAACTTTTGCATATATAAAACTTTCTATATATATTTAGCATATATAAACAAAAAACTATATAGCCACATACACATATATATACATCACATATACACACATCACATATATACAGCAACTTCCTAAGAAAAAATATATTTATATACACACATAAATATATATTTAACATATATATTTAGCAAATTCCTAAGAAAAAAAAGATATACACATACATATAAATACAGCAACTATATATACAGCAACTATATATACTGCAATTTATATAAACATAAAAAAAATATACACATAAATATACTGCAATTTATACATATATACACAGCAACTATATATATATATATACAGCAATATTAAACATAAAAAAAAGAGCCCCTCACATCGGCAGGGCTGGGCGGCGCGACGGCGGCGGGGCGGGGCGGCGACGAGGCGGCGTCGGGGCGCGGCGGCGCGACGGCGGCGGGGCGGGGCGCGCGGCGGCGCGGGGCGACGGGCCGGCCGGGGCGCGGCGACGGCGCGGGGCGGGGCGACGGCGCGGGGCGCGGCGACGGCGCGGGGCGGGGCGACGAGGCGGCGTCGGGGGCGACGGCGACGGGGCGACGGGGGCGACGGGGGCGACGGCGACGGCGACGGGGAAGAGCAGATCGAGGGAGGCGTCGGGGCGGGGAAGAAAGAAACTGCCCAAAATTTCGCAAGTCCTGGTTATATAGGAGTGGCATTAGTCCCGGTTGGTGGCTGAAACCGGGACTAATGCCCCCCTTTAGTCCCGGTTGCTGCCACCAACCGGGACTAAAGGTCCCTTTTCAGCAGCCCAAAGGGCGGGAAGGTGGGGCCTTTAGTCCCGGTTGTTGGCAGCAACCGGGACTAATGCCACCCTTTAGTCCCGGTTGTTGGCAGCAACCGGGACTAATGCCACCCTTTAGTCCCGGTTGGTGGCAGCAACCGGGACTAAAGGCCTTGCCGCGGTGCGGTGGGAAGTTTAGTCCCACCTCGCTAGTTGAGGGAGAGCAGCACCAGTTTATAAGCCCCGCTGCCTCTCTCCTCTCGAACTCCTCTAAACTGCAGGCCTAAGGGCCTAAACTGACACTGCTTTGCCTGTGGACTTGCTGGGCTTTCTACGGGCCTGAATCCTGGCCCATGGTTGGGTTTCTAGTCGTATTCAGGCCGTTTGGGCCCAGCAGGTGGCATATTTTTTCTTTTTTTCTTTGTTGCTTTATTTTTTAGTTTTGTTTCTACTTTCAACAAAATACTTACTGTTGCTATTTTTATTTATTTGTTTTCTTTGTTTCTTTATTTATTTGATTTTGTTTCTACTTACAAAAAAATATTTATTGTTGCTATTTTTTTTTTCAAGTTTTTTTGTTTTGTTTTCTGCATTATTTATTTTCTTTTGTAAAACCAATTACGAACTTTCTGTTAGTGCAAGTAGTATTCAAATTTGAATAGTTTAAATTTGAAATTATTTGTTTTCTTTGTTGCTTTATTTATTTTATTTTGTTTCTTTTCAGCAGCCCAAAGGGCGGGAAGGAGGGGCCTTTAGTCCCGGTTGGTGCCACCAACCGGGACTAATGCCCCCCTTTAGTCCCGGTTGGTGCCACCAACCGGGACCAAAGGCCCTGTGCTGGCGCGGGTGCGGTGGGATGTTTAGTCCCACCTCGCTAGCTGAGGGAGCTCGAGAGTGGTTTATAAGGGCTGCTGCTCCCACCCTCTCGAGCTCCTCTCAAATGCAGGCTTCTGGGCCTAACTCTGCGCGCTGCCCTGTGAGCTTGCTGGGCCTTATATTACAGGTGGATCCTGTGCTATAGGCCTTGCAGGCTCACTGGGCAGCGCTCATTTTTTTTTCCTTTTTTGCTTTATTTATTTCTAAGTTGTTTTTTGCTGTATTTAGAGTTGCTTTATTTATTTTATTTTCTTTGTTTATTTCTAAGTTGTTTTTTGCTGTATTTAGAGTTGCTTTATTTATTTTACTTCCTTTATTTATTTTGTTTGTTGCTTTATTTATTTTATTTTGTTTATACTTAATTACAACAAAATACTTATTGTTGCTATTTATTTCTAAGTTGTTTTTTGCTGTATTTAGAGTTGCTTTATTTATTTTATTTTCTTTGTTTATTTCTAAGTTGTTTTTTGCTGTATTTAGAGTTGCTTTATTTATTTTACTTTCTTTATTTATTTTCTTTGTTGCTTTATTTATTTTATTTTGTTTATACTTACAACAAAATACTTATTGTTGCTATTTATTTTTCAAGTTTGTTTTGTTTTGTTTTGTTTTGTTAGTGCAAGTAGTATTGAAATTTGAATAGTATAAACGGACAATGGTATCATACTCGTTTGTTACAAAGTTGGCATGGTATCATCATAATAGTTGCGGAAATAACTCTTCACTTTTTCTTCGCTTGTGTCATTTGCTTATTGCGTCGTAACCATGGATAATCTTCATCGTTTATCAGGATGCTTGGGTCAGCCTTGACTTTGAAGGGAGGAATTTCATGAAACTTTTCATAATCTTCAGACATGTCTGTCTTGCCCTCCACTCCCAGGATGTCCCTTTTTCCTGAAAGAACTATGTGGCGCTTTGGCTCATCGTATGATGTATTCGCTTCCTTATCTTTTCTTTTTCTCGGTCTGGTAGACATGTCCTTCACATAGATAACCTGTGCCACATCATTGGCTAGGACGAACGGTTCGTCATTGTATCCAAGATTTTTCAGATCCACTGTTGTCATTCCGTACTGTGGGTCTACCTGTACCCCGCCTCCTGACAGATTGACCCATTTACACTTAAACAAAGGGACCTTAAAATCATGTCCGTAGTCAAGTTCCCATATGTCCACTATGTAACCATAATATATGTCCTTTCCCCTCTCGGTTGTTGCATCAAAGCGGACACCGCTGTTTTGGTTGGTGCTCTTTTGATCTTGGACAATCGTGTAAAATGTATTTCCATTTATCTCGTATCCTTTGTAAATCAATACAGTCGAAGATGGTCCCCTGGACAACAAGTACAACTCATCACAAACAGTGTTGTCACCTCTGAGACGTGTTTCCAACCAACTGCTGAAAGTCTTGATGTGTTCACGTGTAATCCAGTCGTCGCACTGCTCCGGGTGTTTGGAGCGCAGACTGTTCTTGTGTTCATCGACATACGGGGTCACCAATGTAGAGTTCTGTAGAACTGTGTAGTGTGCTTGAGACCAAGAATAACCGTCCCTGCATATTATTGAGTCCCTTCCAAGCGTGCCTTTTCCAGTCAGTCTCCCCTCGTACCGCGATTTAGGGAGACCTATCTTATTATGGCCAGGAATGAAGTCAACACAAAACCCGATGACATCCTCTGTTTGATGGCCCATGGAGATGCTTCCTTCTGGCCTTGCGCGGTTACGGACATATTTCTTGAGGACTCACATGAACCTCTCAAAGGGGAACATATTGTGTAGAAATACGGGTCCCAGAATGACAATCTCGTCGACTAGATGAACTAGGACGTGTGTCATGATATTGAAGAAGGATGGTGGGAACACAAGCTCGAAACTGACAAGACATTGCGCCACATCACTCCTTAGCCTTGGTACGATTTCTGGATCGATCACCTTCTGAGAGATTGCATTGAGGAATGCACATAGTTTCACAATGGCTAATCGGACGTTTTCCGGTAGAAGCCCCCTCAATGCAACCGGAAGCAGTTGCGTCATAATCACATGGCAGTCATGAGACTTTAGGTTCTGGAACTTTTTCTCTGCCATATTTATTATTCCCTTTATATTCGACGAGAAGCCAGTCGGGACCTTCATACTGAAAAGGCATTCAAAAAAGATTTCTTTCTCTTCTTTCGTAAGAGCATAGCTGGCAGGACCTTCATACTGCTTCGGAGGGATGCCGTCTTTTTCGTGCAAACGTTGCAGGTCCTCCCGTGCCTCAGCTGTATCTTTTGTCTTTCCATACACGCCCAAGAAGCCTAGCAGGTTCACGCAAAGGTTCTTCGTCACGTGCATCACGTCGATTGAAGGGCGGACCTCTAGGTCTTTCCAGTAGGGTAGGTCCCAAAATATAGATTTCTTCTTCCACATGGGTGCGTGTCCCTCATCGTCATTCGGAACAGCTAGTGCGCCGGGGCCCTTTCCGAAGATTACATGTAAATCATTGACCATAGCAAGTACGTGATCACCGGTACGCATGGCGGGCTTCTTCCGGTGATCTGCCTCGCCTTTGAAATGCTTGCCTTTCTTTCGACATTGATGGTTGGTCGGAAGAAATCGACGATGGCCCAGGTACACATTCTTCCTGCACTTGTCCAGGTATATACTTTCAGTGTCATCTAAACAGTGCGTGCATGCGTGGTATCCTTTGTTTGTCTGTCCCGAAAGGTTACTGAGAGCGGGCCAATCGTTGATGGTCACGAACAGCAACGCCTTTAGGTCAAATTCCTCCTGTTTGTGCTCATCCCACGCACGTACACCGTTTCCATTCCACAGCTGTAAAAGTTCTTCAACTAATGGCCTTAGGTACACATCAATGTCGTTGCCGGGTTGCTTAGGGCCTTGGATGAGAACTGGCATCATAATGAACTTCCGCTTCATGCACATCCAAGGAGGAAGGTTATACATACATAGAGTCATGGGCCAGGTGCTGTGATTGCTGCTCTGCTCCCCGAAAGGATTAATGCCATCCGCGCTTAGAGCAAACCATACGTTCCTTGCGTCCTTTGCAATCTCCTCCCAGTACTTTCTCTCGATTTTTCTCCATTGCGACCCGTCAGCGGGTGCTCTCAACTTCCCGTCTTTCTTACGGTCCTCACTGTGCCATCGCATCAACTTGGCATGCTCTCTGTTTCTAAACAAACGTTTCAACCGTGGTATTATAGGAGCATACCACATCACCTTCGCAGGAACCCTCTTCCTGGCGGGCTCGCCATCAACATCACCAGGGTCATCTCGTCAGATCTTATACCGCAATGCACCGCATACCGGGCATGCGTTCAGATCGTTGTATGCACCGCGGTAGAGGATGCAGTCATTAGGGCATGCATGTATCTTCTGCACCTCCAATCCTAGAGGGCATACGACCTTCTTTGCTGCGTATGTACTGTCGGGCAATTCGTTATCCTTCGGAAGCTTCTTCTTCAATATTTTCAGTAGCTTCTCAAATCCTTTGTCAGCCACAGCATTCTCTGCCTTCCACTGCAGCAATTCCAGTACGGTACCGAGCTTTGTGTTGCCATCTTCGCAATTGGGGTACAACCCTTTTTTGTGATCCTCTAACATGCGATCGAACTTCAGCTTCTCCTTTTGACTTTCGCATTGTGTCCTTGCATCGACAATGACCCGGCGAAGATCATCATTTGGTTCCTCTTGATCTTCAGCAGCTTCACCCGTTGCAGCATCATTGGGCACATCGTCTGGTTCCTCTTGATCTTCACCAGCTCCCCCCATTGCAGCATCACCGTATTCAGGGGGCACATAGTTGTCATCGTACTCTTCTTCTTCGCCGTCTTCCATCATAACCCCTATTTCTCTGTGCCTCGTCCAAACATTATAGTGTGGCATGAAACCCTTGTAAAGCAGGTGGGAGTGAAGGATTTTTCGGTTAGAGTAAGACATCGTATTCACACATTTAGTGCATGGACAACACATAAAACCATTATGCTTGTTTGCCTCTGCCGCATTTAGAAACTCACGCACGCCCTTAATGTACTCGGAGGTGTGTCTGTCACCGTACATCCATTGGCGGTTCATCTGCGTGCATTTATATATAATTAAGTGTGTCAAAAACCATTACAGAACATCATAAATAGATAATTAAGTGACCAAATGGATAAAAGTTCATCATCACATTAAAACCAAAGTACATACATATATAGTTCTCATCTAACAACATATAGCTCTCCATACACATCGAAACTATGTAAAACATTTCAACGCGAAAACAAATGATATCATAATCGCAACCAAGGTAACAATTGATCCAACGGCATAATGATACCAAGCCTCGGTATTAATGGCATATTTTCTAATCTTTTTAATCTTCAACCGCATTGCATCCATCTTGATCTTGTGATCATCGACGACATCCGCAACATGCAACTCCAATATCATCTTCTCGTCCACAATTTTTTTTATTTTTTCCTTCAAGAATTTGTTTTCTTCTTCAACTAAATTTAACCTCTCGACAATAGGGTCCATCTTGATCTTGTGATCATCGATAACTTCCGCAACATGCAACTCCAATTCCATCTTCTCCTCCTCCATTTTTTCCAATTTTTTCTTTAACGAAATGTTTTCCTCTTCAACTAAATTTAACCTCTCCACAAGAGGGTCGGTTGGAATTTCCGGTTCAACTACCTCCTAGACATAATAAAACATCTATGCATGTCAGGTTGGTCGGCATAACTATCATAAGCACTAAAACAAATAGCTATAAATTAAAGATAATATACCACATCCGAATCGTAGACCGGACGAGGGCCCACGTGGGCGGATATCAAAACCATCGCACTATATAATAACAAGCAATAATAAACGTAAGAAAATTAGACAAATATCTATCTAAAGCAATAATAAAAGTAAGAAAAGCATGGACATAACAAGAGGCTCACCACGGTGGTGCCGGTGACGAGATCGGCGGGGGCGATCGACGGCGGCGAAGACGGGGACGGGACGTGACGGACCGCTAAACCTAGACAAATCTCGGAGAAAATAGAGCTTCGAGAGGAGAAAAGCTTAACTAGTGTGGCTCGGGCATTCCACCGAACACGTTGTGTGCATAGGAGGTGAGCTAGAGCACCACTAACCCCTCTCCCCCTCGGCCAGAAAAAAAAACAGAGCAGTGAGCTCTGCTCTTGAGTGAGGGGCTTTATATAGGCAACTCACTGGTCCCGGTTGGTTCTACAAACCGGGGCTAAAGGGGTGCCTTTGGTCCCGGTTCATAAAACAAACCGGGACCAATAGTGGTGGGCCAGGAGCAAGAGCCATTGGTCCCGGTTTTTAGCTCCAACCGGGACCAATGGCCCATGTGGCCCGGCCGGCCCCCTGGGCTAACGAACCGGGTCCAGTACCCCCATTGGTCCCGGTTCTAGATTGAACCGGGGCTAATGGGCTGGACCAATGCCCTGTTTTCTACTAGTGAAGGGGCGCTCACAACCTGTTCGTTGAAATGCCCATGGAGGAAAAGAGTAAGAAATAAAAAAAGCATTTGAGTCATCTACATGTGGGACCATCATCCAACTCAGCATATTGTCCACATAAGCTTGCCACATCAGCCCGACATATGGGTCCAATCGGTTAGTTTTGTGCTTAGTCGCAACTCAGTTTCGAATTAGTGGGATTTGTTAATCACTTGTCATAGAAGTGGTGGTGATTTGTGATTTTTGACAAAACAAAACAGTGCCAATCTGTTACCCTAGCCACAAATATGGTGGTTTTGAGCAATTTACTCTTGTTTAGAGGAATGATAAAGTTTGGATGTAATATAGTACTCCCTCCTTCCTATAATATAAGATCATTTTCCAAGTTGTTTTATCCTGCATAACAATCTTATATTGTGGGACGGAGGGCTTGATTTATCTGGCATACATAAGGAGGTTGGCATCATCGTAAGATATACATGGAGCCAACAATAAGTCTTGTGGAGTTACAATAGTGAAGGATCCTAAATCCGAGAAATTTTAATGATCCAGAGCAGTAAAGTGAATACACAGATAGGGGGCATGGCTTGCCACGCCTTGCCTGCCAAACAGTAAGCCACAAGAAATGATAATCGGTTGGAAAACCAGTTGACTGTGTGTTGAGAGTTTTTTTCAGTTATATGCAAGACGGATCACTGAGCTGTTTAAACCTTATCTATTTTCAAATTGGTATATCATTGTGCCTGGCAAATGCAATTTACATGATCAAAACGAACCAAGCACAATAATCTCCACCAGAAAATTAAGCAAAGTGAATTATATTGACTGAAACATATATTATCGGGGCAAGTAAATTAGAAGGCAATGAAACAGAAGGCAAAATCACAAAAACCAAAGGCATCTAATTTAATGTGTGTTAATCTATTGACTAAATATATAGTCCCTCCGTTCCTAAATATAAGTCTTTGTAGAGATTTCATTATCAACCACATACGGATGCATATAGATGCATTTTAGAGTATAGATTCATTCATTTTGCTCCGTATGTGGTCCATAATGAAATCTCTTCGAAGACTTATATTTAGGAACGGAGGGAGTACAATCTTCTACAGAATTGCTGTGAGCTCCTTGATATTACGAACCAGAAGATAGTACTTTCTGAAAAACCAAACATCATGTGTAAGGTTCTAGAGAACAACAATTAATTTAAACATACCTATCAAGATTGAAGTAACAAAACCGAGCAGTAAACATACCTATTATGATTGAAGCAACAAAACCGAACATGAAATACATATGATGTCATCCACATATGCATTAATTTTATAAGATGGTAGAAAGTGATCCGAGAAAGGCTACACATGGAAAAGGTAAGCAACTGAGGCTTCTTCTTCTCTTTTTTCTGCTTCTTCATGACCGGTTGTGCCTCTTCCTTCGATGGACATGGACATCCACGACGGGTAGCATCTCCACAACAATTGGCTTCTTCTTCTCTCCTTCGACGGCAGCCCGTGCGATGCGAGGGCGAGCCACGACCTGCACCTCCAGCTCCCCCTTCCCGTCGATGGAAACGACAGACACACCCGCAGGTGGGGGATTCGGGACAAGGCCTTGGTACTCGCGGCCGACACGGTCTGGCATGTCGACCTTGACCATAACGCCTAGCTACATGCGCTGGATCTGCCAGAAACCTACATTTCAAAGGCCGATACATGATCCACCGGTTCCGCTGCCTAGCATCACCGGACATGGACTCCAACATGCACCAGAAGAGGACGGCAACCGCCGGCACGCCCTTGCGGTCATCGTGGAAGAAGTGTTTCATCCCTTCATCCCTGAACGCCGGCACGAGGCCTCTGGCGTGGTGGACGAGCGCGGGGACGTTCTTCAACCGCTTCACGAGCTCCCTGCCGATGACCTTCTTCGTTGGATTGTTGTCGGCCCAGTCATCTACAGTCCTCTCCCAACTGTAGTTCGACTTCGCCATCGCCGCTGCCAGCGGCGGGGAAGGTGAGTGACGAGTGGTGAGACGAGAGAGCCGATGGGACAGAGGCGAGGTTGTTTTCTGTGTGAGCGACGTGACGGGTCGTCAATGTGGTGGGAGGAGGAAGACGGGGGTTTTCTAGACACAATGGGAAAATGAACGAACGGCGCGTTAAGGTGCGAATGAGCGACGGCAAACTAACAACAAGCGAACGACCAAGCCCATGCGCGTGCCACAGAACGAACGATCCCGCCAGCGTGTCCGACCGTCTCGGGACACACCGCGCTTCCGACCGGCTCGCGCCCGGCGCTTCTAACCGGCTGTTAACGGCGGGCTGTCCGTGTTGCCGGCCCGCGGTTGATCAACCATGTTATGACTCATTGTTTTTGCCACTATCGAATTTTCGATTCGATGCAAACATGTCACGAATTGTAAAGTGGTGGTTTTACACTAATCATGACACGAAAGTGATGGTTTTGTACATTTAACTCTCGTGGGCCTCATGGAGTTATCCTACTGATGGACTGTCAATCCGTCATGGAGGTCGTCGTCCCGGCCAACCTGGCCGGGAGATGACGTGGTAAGTGACCTCTAGTATAGAACACCATAAGTGAGTGAGATAGGTGCTAAATTTTTTGTTTCGAAGAGAACTGCAATGTGATCATGATAGTCTTATAGGAGAAGGAAAAAGTACAAATGTCAAAGAGATACAACAAAACCAAACGACCATACAATGAAGACTTGCGAGCGAGATAACAGAGGCCTAAACAAACAGATGAAAAAGGCACAAGGCCCCAGCCTTAAATCAGTCGCGCGTCGTGAATTTTCGAGTGCTAACTTCACCATTTTTCTTCTTGTAATCATTGCCAGTATCATTATCCTCGTCTTCCTTCTCGTTCCATGCCAATGTTTTCTCCTTCATGGCCGGTGAGCAACTTACCCAAGATCCTTCTTATTCGACGGGGGCATCTGGTTCTCTAGCACAGTAGCCGGGGACATGTCGACCTCACCCAGAAACCTCCTTGTCCTTGTGGTTCTCTAGCACAGTAGCCGGGGACATGTCTGCACAGTAGCCGGGCACAGCTAGTATTCAGATTTGCTGCTGACCAAATAATTGTTTGATGGCAGTTTTCAAACTGTTGTGCTAGTGTTAAGCTAGCTGAAGAATCCAGGTACAAAGAAAAGGAGATCATAGACAGTAATGCTTGTTTAATTACCAATGTGTGGGAGATCATATATTGTATGTATAGCATGTTTGGTGAATTGGGATTTCATTCAAGGCACGGACAGAACTTTGAGCCAAGTGTAAATTATTTTATGTCGCTTCTTCATCGGAAAAGCATTTGCTGCCACCGATCGTTCACCTTGAAGTATTTTTGGCAAAAGAAAACAAAATTGGGAGCTGGAGTAGAGATGCTGGTCATTTGCCAAAATGACTTATGGGATATTCAGGAATTTTGGAGATTTTTTCCCCTCTGTATTCATGGGTGATATCTCCTTAAATTAAGGTAACTAGAGTGTGCCTATGGACAAAAGTTTTTCCTACAAAAAGGGGATTGCAGCAGTTTAGTTATTGGCTTGAATGCTGAATGACTTCTTTTTGTTCATTTCTTTAAGTTAGGTTTAAATAGGACACACGATCAAGGTAGATTAGATGATGGACGTAAATAAAAATGAGAGAAACAAATGGCCTTCTAATTTAACAGAGCAATGCTACACGTACAAACAATTTACAGGCTTTTACAGGGTGTGTTAACTTTGATTGGTCAATAGGTGAGCGGGGCGGCCCACCCCCCTTAAAATCAGGGGGGAGAGGTTTGTGATTGGTTGTTAGATGGAAAGAGCGTGTAAAAGCTTGTAAATCTTTGTATGTCTAGCATTTTTGAATTTAACACACCCGTGCATTGTAAGAATTCTTGATGGCCAAAAGACAGACGGCGTAACAGCTCCAGCCAGAACAACCAGCCGTGCGCTGCAGAGAACACACACCCGTTACTGGACAAGGCGCCCACACATGTTTGCTCCTTTTTTTTTTGTTGATAAGTTTTTGATATAGCTACCAGCTTATTCCAAGTGGTTTCTTTTTCTTTTTTCTTTTTTTCCTATTCATTTGTCGTGGCCACGTACATGTGACTCTTTTCTTTTCAGTTTTTTTTTGTTGAAGTGTGTAAAGTTTCCTTACTTTTTCTGCGCAAAAAAAAAGCTCCCTTAATTTTGGAAGTCCTAAATCTTACCAATTCATAATTTTGCAGCTAAATGTTTCAGAAGTGCAAAATCCGAATGTTCATATTTTTTCAAACTTTAGACTAATAAGTAGCATGTACGTACAAGAAAGTATCAGCTGAACAAATCGATTCACAACACTAGACTGAAAACTAATAAAGTTAACAGATGCATTAAAGAGGATGCAACGAATGTGTTTTTGTTCCTTAATTCTATATCCCGAAGACTGGAACAACCAAATACTTGTATCTTGGAAACATTCTCTTATTTATTTGCCCAATATAACAAGACCTAAACTACTGGTTTCAACGGTCAACACCACGACCACGCTAGTATTTTCTCATCAGTTTTACACAAGACGTTACATCCATTTTTTTCTCCTCATCATACCCATCCCGTGCCAGGAAAGGAGGCAGCCACGAGATAGGCAGAAAGCTTGGACGCTGACGAACATCAAGAGGAGAACCATCATGGCGCAAGCAACCAAGTCCCTGCATCCAAGAAGGTGCGCTTTCACGAACGTCCTCACCCTCACCTTCCAGCAGGCCCCATGGTACCGATTAAGCTCATCGATCACTCTGTCCAAAGCCGGCACCCTCGTCAGCCTCACCGACCGGGTCATCCCGTTCCACAGCTCGGCCACTTCCTGGTCACTCTTGAGGTGGTTCAATATGATCCCGTGTTCCCTCAGCAGCCGGGCATCCTCGTCGGTGTCGATGATCCCGTTCATGAGCTCGACGTACCGTGCAAAGACCAGCGCCCTAGACCCGATCGACGCCTCATAGGCCACCAGGTTTCGCAGAACGACTTCGGTGGTCATGTCGATGCTGATCACTGGGAGGTGCAGCGTTGCGGTTCTCGCGCAAAATTCGATCGTGGAGATGCCGCCCACTGTTGGGGTGAATGTCACACCGACATAAGCGAGCTCGGTGATAGAAGGCACTATGATCTCCTCAAGCAGAGGTGATATGTTTTTGTTCTGGACATCAGATGCACCCTTCGGTTCAGGGGCGTCTCGTTGAGTTATACGTTGAGAAGTTAGTTGCTCGATGGGCTGTCTGACCACTGACAGGCAAGGAAGGGTGGCTAGAAACTTTAAGAACATAGTCACCATGAAGTCTGTCACCAACGACGCCAACTTCAAGCCACGCTTCACGAGCAATTCTGTTATTGAACTCAGAGTCGATCTTTGTGGGTGATCACTTAATCGATCTTCGGCGTCTTCCGTTGCACCATCCGACTCTTCAACACAACCACATGGTAACATGTTAGAGTAGAGGAAATCTAGCAAGTGGGCGTGTCGTGTGCCGTCGGTGCATGGAGAGCTTATCCCCTTGAGCAAGCAAGCCTCCTGAAAGAACCCGGACAAAATGGAGCTCAGATTAGGCCGTGGCACGCCATGGCTTGACGAGCACGACATCTCGACTAATTTTACGAGAAGAAACATCGGAATCTGGTTCTCCAGCATCACGATGTCACGTAGCAGCATGCTGTGTATTGATGTCCTATGAGATGGGTCAACCAGATGCAACATCCTCGAGGGCATCCTTTGGAGGGTCCTCTGGTTGTTGGTCGCGCAGAAAGTCTGTAGGAACTCGAGAAGAAATGACACGTCGATCGCCATCATCCATGCCAGTGTCTCATTGGTGAGATTGAGTTGCCTACAAGAAGTAAACATAAGGTAATTAGTAAGGACCAAGATTTCCTTCGGTTATGCAATTAGGATAGAGTTGTTATTTTGCACTTAAACCTGTGATAGTGAGAACGAATCCGGTGATCGAATGTGGCAAAGACGTCCACAAGTTGTTGGAACTTCATACTTGGCAGGTGGCTTTGGGCTCTCTTGGCTGCCGAGAGCTTGTACATCTCCATGTCACGAAGTCCTTCACGACAATGGTGGTAAGGGCCCAGGGCCACCAGCTGAGGCACATACGCTTCCGACTTAGTGCACAACAGGGGCTTGAGGACATCGAATATAGAGACGGGATGGTTATCGCCTAGCTCGATCTCCTCTTCAAGGATTCGACGAATCCGGATGATCCATTGCGTTTCATCAAATGGGAGGTGTGAGCATGTCACCATTTGGCCTATGATGTGGGTTTTACATGTCATTTTGTTTGAGAACATGCAAACGCACTAGTTATGAAACTTATATTTATTAGCATTAACATAGTAACCAAAGCATTTTGGAAGCAAAAGTAACCAAACAAAGATAGACAGTTACTGATATCGATAAACTGTGGTACTGATCGAACTGATGGTTACATTTAAGGGGGAGGAGTAATTAGAGGGACATGAAGAACGTAGTAGTATCCTCTATTCCTAAATCCAATCTCCATTAAATCCCCTACTGCTCGCCTGTAGTAGTAGTAGAAACCGATGGCTTTAGTACTTGGTACTTTCCCTAATGCATGCACGAGTAACCTACTGCATGCAGGTGGTGCTAGCTGTTGGCCACTATAATCCTACTGTCCATCTTCAGTTAGCTAGGTGTTGTTTATCTTCAGTTTTGTCTGAGAATAGGGCTTTTCTGTGCTGTAATAGCCGTTAAATAAGGGAGAAGAAAACACTGCAAGTTGTTGCGCGCAACACCAAATTTTCTGTGTCTGTTTACCTCTGTCTGAGCAACCAACGAGAGTAGTGAGAAAGAAAGAGAGATTGTCTAGCTGGTTTGCAACATCTAGCTTGGTACGACGGGAGCTGGCATGCACAACAATCGTTTGACGTTTTATTTCAATGTACTCCCTCTGTAAACTAATATAAGAGCGTTTAGATTACTAAAATAATGATCCGAATGCTCTTATATTAGTTTACGGAGGGAGTACTAGTTAGTAAAGATGAGTGTTGCATGTGTGTTTTTCTTTTCTTTTCCCTTTACCTAAAGCATGGCCACCCGGAGTCCACGTCAGACCAAAACCACTCGGAGTGGCTCGAGCCTCGAGGGATGAAAAGTATCTGGTTTTAACACTGGAGGGACTAGGCTTTCCTGGTTTCTGAGTCGAGGCACTATTTCTAAAGCATTGATGAAGTTGAGTGACGAAAAATGCACCATTTCCTTTTTAGATAGGAGGACAGGAGAGGGGATAGGAGAGATTTGGTTATATATTTAGGATAGATATGTTGACCAGGAATTTTATTTTGTTTTTAGGCACATTTGTAGATATATCAATTTACCCTGCAACATTGCAAACTAACTTTCCTAGTTATATGTTTTATTTCCATGCCATTTTTAGAAAGCTATTGACTGAATGGTAAATATTTAACTTTTTTGCATGGGTTTTCTTACCAACATTTAATCAGTACAATCTCCATGGGTTTGAGATTAGCTAGCTTCTTCATTAAGTTATACCCGTAAGAGTGTTTGGGCCAACTAGTACACAGTCACATACCATCTTTGAATTAAACGTAACCTGAATGGCACTTGAGATAGAAATAGGTACCATAGTACTTTTGTTGGTATAGGGGAAGATTAATTTTAGCTAATTTCTTTTGGGGTAAAAGATCTTTTAGCTATTAGGACTATCAAACATTTGTCACAATACTCTCTCTCTCTCTCTCTCTCTCTCTCTCTCTCTCTCTCTCTCTCCCTCTCTCTCTCTCTCTCTCCGGGTCTTATGAATGCATGAACGACAACAAACAACAAGAACATGTGGAACATTTGAAGACAAGAACAAGCAGAGTAATTCTTTTTTTTGCGCACGAGTAGAGTAATTCCTTTTTTTCGCACAAGCAGAGTAATTCCTTTTTTTGCGCGCAAGCAAAGTAATTCCTTTAGGGTGATAAATATCAAGGTACTATGCATTACCTAAATCTAAAGCACACAATGAATCTTCATAATTAACAAACTCATTATACTATCTATTTAATAGTTTGCTACAAAATTTACACCATGTATGGTAGCATCGGTCTATGCTCCAACAAATATAAATGCTTTTGTGCCAGCCATGTCTGTTTGCCAGTATAGTATTACCTACACCAATAATCACTGCAATGATTGCCACCTTTGGTAACTGAGAAACATTCCCATACTTTTATGTGTTTTCAGCATCATGTGGTGCATTTCTGCGAACCCTATTGATACAATCCACACATGTGGCTGCCAAAACGAAACCCTCACTATGACAAATGTGTTGGCCTCTTGACCTTACTACATCACTAACTCTTTACCCATATATGAAATCAGCCATAATCTCTTTTCGTATGTGGATGTTACCCTGAAAAATCACAAAATGTACTGCATCAACGCACGGGGCATCATCAATTTACATAATTTTTGTTGGGTTCTTGAAGATGGATGCAAACTGGAGACAGCCCAAAAACCGTTGGCCAAGTCGCATACAGATAGGCGCACAGCTTCACATTCACGTGCATGAGCATGCGTACCCGCAACAGATCGTGGCAAGCATGACCCCTCTCAGTCCCAACACGCACACACCGTTCTCATCACCGTTCCTATTCTCCATTGATCTATATCACCTAGGAAGGCCTCAGATGCGACAGACCATGGCAGCAATGGCAAAATACCTCCTTCCACCCACCGTCCACACCGGGAGCTCCGTAGTCGGCCGTGGCGGGTTGTCTGGGGTTTGGCTCCCCATCCCGAACATGGAGGATGTGTGCATCCAAGATCTCGGCCGGTGGGCGCTGGCACAACACGCGGGCATGACTGGCCACACTGGGCTGCGGTTTTCCCGAGTGACGGGGGGAGAACAACAAGTAATTTCTGGGGTGAAATATCGCCTCATCGTGGATGCGGCGGACAACTACGGCAAGACCATGCGTTTTCTCGCGGTGGTATACGAGAAGCCCTGGACCAATACTCGTCGGCTCACCTTCTTCGGCTCGGCGGCCTGCACCTAGCTAGTGACTGGTTAGTTTCACCTGCATGCTCATCCTCTTTTGTAGGGAGTGCTAATAATAAATGAGGGTCTTTACTTGTCAGTCATGTGGTCTGATCGATGATGTCTGCCTGCGGTGTAGTTCATCCTGGCTAGCAAGTAAAATTGTGATAAATTGTTGTAAGATTGATTGTGGAATGGATGGTTAATTTGTGATTTTGAGGGGAGACTAGTTATGGTTTTACTGCTTTTGCTGATGCCTGTGTTTCAAGTTTCTCATTCCGCCCAAAATTTCCTTACTATCTATCATCTCGCGTGAGGCCAAGTCTTTATCGATGAGCTAGTGCATGGTCCTTATTCAGGCAAACTAGATTTATTTTACAAGGTCTGGTACAATTACATGAGGCTATTCATGAAATTCAAAGAAAAAAGGTGGCTATTGAGAAGGCCATGACAAGGTCAGATGGCCTATTCTTTGTCTATTGATGCAAAAAGGCTTTGAGGATAAATGGTGTGACTAGATAATTTGGATTTATGTGGGAGTGGGGGTGGGGGAGTGTGTCCGATGATTAAGCATGTCCTTAAACTCCTATACTTTCAAAGGGGCCAAAGGGGCTAGATTAGGGGGATCCCATGTCACCTCTACTCTTTGACATAACTATAGATGGGATACCCATGCTTGACAAACATGCTAAAAAATGGTTTCATCAAGTGTCTGGTCCCTTGTTTGGTTGAAGATGGCTTGGCTATATTATAGTATGTTGATGGATCAATTTTCCTGCTAGTGGATGATTCATAGAGTGCTAAAAACATGAAAATCATTATGTTCGTCTTTGAGCAAATCTCTAATTTGACAATACACTTTCAAATAAGTGAAATCTATTGCATGGGTGATACTACGCTGAGGAAAGAAGGAACAATGAGATCTTTACTTTTGAGATTCGCAGATTTCCTTTGCATTACCCAGGAATGCATGTTGATGTGAAAAACAATAGTAATGCTCGATGGAACCCATTGGGAAGAAGACCTGATAAAATGGAAGGATAGATGGGAACATACCTATTTACGAGTGATAGAGTGGTTTTAATAAGTGCTTGCTTGAGTATAACTCCTTTGTTCATGTTGTGTTTCTTGGAAACACCCAAAGGGGTATTGAAGCAATGTGACCAACATAGAGCAAGGATGTTGTAGCAGGAGAGTAAAGATCACAAAAAATATATCATTTGGTGAACTGGCTTACTATCTGTTTACCTAAGGACACTGGTGGCCTTGGGGTTCTAGATATGAAATATTGAATCAATTATTTGTATGCAATTGGCTTTGGAAGTTGGAAAGTAGCAAGGGAAGGTGGCCATGTTTATCAGGAAAGAAACACTTACATAAATTTGCCCTTTCCCAATGGGAGTCTGGAGATGGTGGATTTCATTTTTGCCAAAGTCTAGTTAATGTGATCCACATTTATCAAAAAATAATTGTCAAAGAGGTTGTCAATGGTGAAAGTACTCTGTTTTGGGAAGATAGTTAGCTTGAAAAGGCTCTCGGCTCCCAAGGTTGTACAGCATTACCTTCTCAAAACAGAAAACTATTAAGCATATGTTGACAATTGATGCGGACAAGATCAAGTTCAGAAGGACATTGCTTGCTGAAAACTGCTTTGTAGTGGCAGTGACTCAGGTAGATGATTGCAGATAACTCAGTTGACAAATTGCAGGGATAAAGTGAAATGGAAATGGAATAGTGGCAATTTCTCAGTTAGATCTCTTTATTTGCAACTCAGAGCTTTGTCTATAGTTCATTATAAAGACATGTGAAAATGGTTTCTTCTCTCGGACAGACTGAACACTCGAAACATGCCCAAACGAAGGCACTATAACATAGGGACCAACCTCACGTGTCTGTTGTGCAATGATCGGACTGAGGAAACGGTTGAGCACCTTTTCTTCCACTGTCAATTCTCAAAAGCATGCCGGGGAACGCTAAAAATCTCTCGGCCATCGTATGGGGACCGTCTGAAGTTGTTGGAGGTAGCAAAGCTTAACTATAGTGGCAACTTGTTCATGGACGTGTTTCTCACAGCATCCTGGGGGATTTGGAAGGAGCGCAACAACAAACTATTCAGAGGGGTGTCTCCCACCATCGCGTCCTGGAAGAGGAGGATCAAGGAAGACCTAGGCAACCTACTTATAGGGCTGGGGACAAGAAAAAACCCCTAGTCACAGCACTTGTAAACTCTATTGTGTAAAAAACTGTGAATGTAACATACCCCCCCACCCTCTCCTCGAGGGTGGCCCATTCTTATATGTCTTGTAACTCTTTGTTGCAGTAATACAAGGAAAGCAGTAGGGGTTCCCCCCTACTGTCTAATTGATCAAAAAAAAAAGACATGTGGAAAATCAAAGTGCCCCTCAAGAATAAAATATTTCTCAGATGATGCTAAAGCATAGCATTATGACATGGAACAATCTAATTAGAAGGGGCTCGACATGAGTAGTGTGTTATTTGCTAGATTTATTTGTGTGTGTGTGTGTGTGCGCGCGCGCCATTGTAATGTAGAGATCTTCCACTGGAAGGGAGGATGTTTTTGCTACATGGATTTCTTTGTTCTAACAAAGCAAAGTAGTCCAGTGTTTGTGTCGGGGAACGTTGCATGGAAAACAAAAAAATTCTACGCACACGCAAGATCTATCCAAGGAGATGCATAGCAATGAGAGGGGAGAGTGTGTCTACGTACCCTCATAGACCGTAAGCGGAAGCATTTATTAACGTGGTTGATATAGTCAAACTTCTTCACGATCCAACCGATCAAGTACCGAACGTACGACACCTCCGCGTTCAACACACATTTAGGTCGGTGACGTCCTCGCCTTCTTGATCCAGCAAGACGGGCGAAGTAGTAGATGAGTTCTGGTAGCACACCGGCGTGGCGACGGTGATGGTGAAGCTATCACTGCAGGGCTTCGCCTAAGCACTAGGAAAATATGACCGAGGGACGAAACTGTGGTGAGGGGCGCCGCACACGGCTAAGACAATGTTGTGGTCTTGTGTGGCGCCCCCTCCCCACATACATATAGGTGGGGGAGAGGGAGGCAGCCAGGAGGCGCCCCAAGTGGGGCCGAATCCCACTTCGGCTCCTGCCCTAGGCCACCCCCTTCCTTCTTTTGGCGCCAAGGGAAAGGAAGGAAGAGGTGGCGCTCCCCCCTTTCCTTTCTCCCACATGGAGGGGAAGGCAGGAGGAGGTGGCGCCCCCTCCTTTCCTTCTTCTCGGATCGGTGGCCAGGGAGAGGGCGAGCCAGCTCCCTTGTGGGCTGGTGTGTGCCTCCCCTAGCCCATTAGGCACATACACCTCCCGGGGCCTCCCGGAACCCCTTCCGGTGATCCGATGACTACCCTGTACCTCTGAAACTCTTCCGATGTCCAAATAGTATCGTCCTATATATTAATCTTTACTTCCGGACCATTCTGGAGCTCCTTTTCAAGTCTGTGATCTCATCCGGGAGTGCGAACAACATTCGGTCACCAAATCACATAACTCATATAATACTATATCGTCAACGAACGTTAAGCGTGCGGAACCTACAGGTTCGAGAACTATGTAGACATGACCGAGACACCTCTCCGGTCAATAACCAGTAGCGGAACCTGGATGCCCAAATTGGTTCCTACATATTCTACGAACATCTTTATCGTTCGAACCGTTATAACAACATATGTAATTCCCTTTGTCTGTCGGTATGTTACTTGCCCGAGATTTGATCGTCGGTATCTCCATACCTAGTTCAATCTCATTAACGACAAGTCTATTTACTTGTTCCATAATAAATCATGTCACAACTAACTGCTTAGTCATTATGCTTGTAAGCTTCTTGTGATGTGTATTACCGAGAGGGCCCAGAGATACCTCTCCGATACACGGAGTGTCAAATCCTAATCTCGATTCATGCCAACTGAACAGACACCTTCGGAGATACCTGTAGAGCATCTTTATGATCACCCAGTTACGTTGTGACATTTTATAGCACACAAGGCATTCCTCCGGTATCCGGGAGTTGCATGATCTCATAGTTAAAGGAATATGTATTTGACACCAACAAAGCAATAGAAATAAACTTTACGATCAAATTCTAAGGTAACGGATGGATCTTGTCCATCACACCATTCTCCTAACGATGTGATCCCGTTATCAAATTGCAACTCATGTCTATGGTTAGGAAACCTTAACCATCTTTGATTAACAAGCTAGTCTAGTAGAGGCTTAATAGGGACACTGTATTTATTTATGTATTCACACATGTACTTAGGTTTCCAATCAATACAATTCTAGCATGAATAATAAACCTTTATCATGAATAAGTAAATATAAAATAATAACAATTTTGTTATTGCCTCTAGGGCATATTTCCATCACTTTGTGGGTCTGCCGCAATGATGTGGACTATTTGGAAGACACACAATGATGTGGGTTTCAGACAACATTACCTTCCCTATTATTTTATCTAAAGTTCATATCTAGTGAAGGAAATATACCCTAGAGGCAATAATAACGTTATTATTTATTTCCTTATATCATGATAAATGTTTATTATTCATGCTAGAATTGTATTAACTGGAAACTTAGTACATGTGTGAATACATAGACAAAACAGAGTGTCCCTAGTATGCCTCTACTAGACTAGCTCATTGATCAAAGATGGCTTTGTCTCCTAGCCATAGACATGAGTTGTCATTTGATCAACGGGATCAAATCATTAGGCGAATGATGTGATGGACTAGACCCATCCGTTAGCTTAGCACTTTGACCGTTTAAGTTTTACTGCTATTGCTTTCTTCATGACTTATACATGTTCCTATGACTATGAGATTATGCAACTCCCGAATACCATAGGAACACCTTGTGTGCTATCAAATGTCACAACGTAACTGGGTGATCATAAAGATGCTCTACAGGTGTCTCCGAAAGTATTCGTGGTGTTGGCATAGATCAAGAATAGGATTTGTCACTCCGAGTGTCGGAGAGGTATCTCTGGGCCCTCTCGCTAATAAACATCATTATAAGCCTTGCAAGCAAATGACTAATGAGTTAGTCACGAGATGATGTATTACGGAACGAGTAAAGAGACTTGCCGGTAACGATATTGAACTAGGCATAGAGATACCGATGATCGAATCTCGGGCAAGTAACATACCGATGACAAAAGGAACAAAGTATGTTGTTATGCGGTTTGACCGATAAAGATCTTCGTAGAATATGTAGGAACCAATATGAGCATCCAGGTTCCGCTATTGGTTATTGACCGAAGATGAGTCTCGGTCATGTCTACATAGTTCTCGAACCGGTAGGGTCTGCACGCTTAACGTTTGATGACGATCGGTATTATGAGTTTATGAGTTTTGATGTACTGAACACTACAAGAGATCAGGCCTACTGTGATGAGCCACAAAATGTCATCGAATAGCTAATAACGTCACAAATTACCCCTGGGTGACGTTTTATGGCCGTCACAAGCATCGTCACAGAATCCCCGTCACAGATTACTCCCAGTGACGGCGCGCGCAAAAGAATGTCACTGAAAATTGGACCATCAATGACGTTTTCTGGAACGTCAACGACTTGCTATTTCTGTGACAGACAATTAATGTCACATGTTAGGAGCAAAGATGCCATATTATACCACATTCAGTGACGGGGCAACGTCACTTACTTTATGCCACATCAACACCAAACAGATTATCCCACTACTAGTGTCAATACTTTCATTATTGATGAAGATGATGTCATCAAAATATATTTACTTTATTTCAAATAATTTACAATGTATTATCAGATCCACTATATTACAAATGTATATCATAATAAGTATTTGATTCACATCACATTATATAAATAAGTTAAGAGCCAAACCACATTATAAATTGAAATGAAAGACACGTCAAATCATATATTCAATCGTCTTAGACAAATCATCCTCTGAATAGAAATGATAATAATAAAATAAAATTGACTCAAGTTTGACATGACAATAGACAAGATAAAAAGTAATATTTTGATAACTAAAAGACCACATGTGTTGTGCTGATGATTGTAATATATTATTCAGCAACTATCTTTCCATTATTACAAAAGTATGGCCATCATGCACCATTAGGTTTTGGACTGATTTGCTCTACTGAGTTGCTTGAGCCCTTAAGAGAAAACCAATCAGGTTATCCATCTCTTGTTGCTTCTTTTCCCAGGCTTCATTCTTAACTTGTTGGCTTTTCTTCATGACTTCCAATTCTTCTTCATGCTTCCTCTACATCTGTTCAAATGCTCTGTCTTGTGCTTCAAGTCGTGTGGCTAACTCCTCCCGGTGCTTATAAATTGACAAAACACAACAACATGTTGAATCTTAATGAGATGAATACATACAAGATAACAAGGTATAAGAGTACCACTAAGAATCTTACAAGCTATCAAATTATGAATCTGAGTACAAAATTAAATGTGAAGGCAAACATTTAGATGGGCGAATGAAACAGTAAACCCAAGAATAACACATAATGGCTTCAAAACATGTATAACCAAGAACTAGATTTCATTCACCAATCTTGAAAAGCAGCAAGCATCATCAATATGATATCAATTTAGCAACCCAAATTACAGGAAGCAACTATTCTAGGACAACATTTTTTTACTTCAAACTCTACTAGCCTACAATATTCTGCTAAAAAGCAAGCACATACTGGATTTCGGCAATTAAAAACCATACAGTACAATGTTATTCCCATGACTTGATGTTGCAGCAACAACCACCGTGCAACAAACCATGTATTTCTCATTACAAGCATTTTTATGTTACTTTGTGTGATTGGATTTGGATCAAACCATACATGAACAGCAAAGCACTTTTAGTGCAACTTTCTTTACAAGAACTGAAGACGAAGTCTTATTCACACACACATTTCTGTTTTCATTTTCACTGTCATGAGTGCACCGTGCACACAAAAGCAAGCAAAAAGAAACAGCAAAGGGACAGAGAGAGACAAGACAAGTACCTGTCATTTGCATCTTTCGCCTCTATATCCTTTTGTTCAATTCTTTATTGTAGAACACAGATCTATGCTGATGAATTAGAGCTCACAGACATCCCAGATCTGGATGCATACCCTATGCTGAAAAGGAAGGTTCTATGGGCGCTTTCTTCCTTCAGAACTTCAGTCACAATCACTATGTAGGATACTGGCTACTCACCTTCTGATTGTGTTTCCCTTTTCTTTTCCATCGCATTCTGGATTACTTTTGCTGTCGAACACCCTTCTGGATTACTTTTGTGCATACATCATTCCCAGCCTTGTCATCATTCTTCATCTCAAAGTTAATCTGAAATAACAACGATATATATGATACATAACCAAATTTACTATGCGAGATGTGAACAAGTGAATGAAAGTAAAGAAAACTATCTCACTGACTCATTTGTTGTGGTACCTCCAGTTCTTGTCATTCTTGAAGTAGCAGCTGCACGGTTCATGGATCTGACATGTTTTTTGGCATTGTAGGTACCTGGGTCAAACAAGTCAGGTCAAACAAGGCAACAAATCAACATTGACTTATGTAATCTGAGCACTGGTTCAAATAGGAACACAGTGAACATAGTAATCATCATCTAGATTAATTAGTAGGGGGTGAAATAGTGGAGGGACGGAAAATGTGAATCAGTCTTTAGTCAATTATTTGTGATACTTATAGTGCATAGTGACAGACACATGATACGAGCAAGGTGGCATTAAAGACACTGAATCCACATTGAAGTACATATTATTGGAGATGAATGTCCACATAATATATTACCATTGATTTGGACATAGCAAGTGCGACCTCCTCTTTATCTCTCAAAGCCTCTTCCGCTGCATGGGCTCCTCTTCAGCATCTGGTTCATACTCCTGAGTCACTGCGGTCATCAGCACCTCATGCCTTTTGTGTCGGTTGCGCATTAGAGGCAGTAGGGTATACAAGGCTACGAGCAATGCTTTGTATATCTTCAAGAGATTGCTGCTCCGTAGCCTTGCATGTCGCAATCCTTGCTTCCCTTTCCTTCAAATACACCTCACCCTTGCGTTTCCGTTCCGCAAGATATGCCCTGCTTTCCCTCTCACTCTGAAGGACTGGTGGCATGATTTTAGTAACTAAGGCTGAAAAATATGATAGTGGAGTGAACACTGTCAAAAGGCCAATATTGTGTAAAACAATTGTATACATGCAACACTTCTAACAAGCAATTCATGTCAGATTACATAAACAGAAAATGAAGATTTCATGCATTGTGTATAACAAGTGAAGCAAGCAACATACAGGATGCTTAGAAAACAAGAGAAGTAAGTTCAGAACAAAAAACAACAAAAATAATAAGTATACTGCAGCTGTTGGCATAGTTCAGAAAACCAGAAAGTTCACTATACTCTTTCAAAACCACGGCTCAATGGATGGTGCTCTATGTTTGTAAAGAAGGAGCAGCTTATGCAAGGACTTCTCCCTTATACTCAAACTTGGAATAAACTACATTAGATCATCAGGGCCTACAATATAAGCCACATGTGTTCCCTTATACTCAAACTTGGAACCGATGCTTCTTTGAGATGGCAAAGACACTACTGTATGATGCTTTTGAGGATTTTTCTTTTTTCTTTTGCAAAACAAGCATGCACTGCACTATATATATGAATGCTCAACACATATTTTTCACTATGCCCTGGGTTGCAGAACAGATCAAAATAAACATACATGTAAAACTCAGATCCCTAGCTAATCACAGTATACAGTTCCACTTTGCCCCTATGTTTTTGTCGGAGTGAAAACTATCCAAAACAGTACCATAAAATGGGGATTTCTTTTGGATGAAAAGAAGCCCAAATACACAGTTGAATGTCGGTCGAAGATTATTTTTTGGAAACTTGCAATGCATCTTACAGTTTCCACGAATTCAACTACCATTCAATCATTTTTCAACGAGACACCATGATTCCTCAAAAAGGGGAAAATAAAAGAAAGGTTATACCAGCTTCAAGTGTTAACATGTGAAGAACAGAACAATCCACAAAGAAAAAAAAATAATATTTCCTGTAACCACAGGTAGTCCTATAAATTCTATCTACGGATAGGTATGTCACTAGCTACAAATTCATGCGGCTCTGCACTAGAAATACTAATTACATACAGAGAAGGGCGGGATGAGGAGTAGTATGCCTGAACTCTAATTATAGAACATCAATGGGTGTCGGGATGAGGGAGGGATGAGAAAATCACCAAGAGACATCGCCGTCGCAGGGGAGAAGAGAGCCAGGGTGCTCGCGAGGCGGGTTGATGCGGTGGATCCATGTTGGGCTGTGGGGCGGCCTCCTCCAATCTGCCGTCGCCAGTCGCTGCAGTTGGGGGTAGAAGAGGGCCGTGTGCTCGCGGGACGGGATGGTGGGGTGGATCGGAGCTCGAACGGTAGGGCGACGTCCCCCGATCTGCCGCCGCCGGTCGTTGTAATCTTGGGGAGAGGAAAGAGCCGATTGAATCGGGGCAGAAAATAAATGCGTGGTGGGCGGTGGCTCTTCGCTGTAGAGATATACGGGAGGAATTTGGATAGGTCTTTAACTGGTGGGGACACAGGGTGGATGAGGAAAAACAATAAAGAAATGGAGGGAAATGGGTATTTGGGTGGATGGAAAATACTAGTTATTTTGGGGTGAAATGGTTCATTTTCAGAAATTATTTGCACTTTAATATCATTTAGTTCGAAATAAATATAAATAATTATTTTTTAAAAAGTAAATCTTTCATAAACATTGTGATATGGTATTTTCCATGTGTTATTTACAATTCTAAAAAAATATGTGATTAGCATCAGCCAGTCGAAATCGATCCGCGTTGCCTATCACCGTCCTATATCTCCCCACCGCGATGCGCTGCTAGCTGAGAACCGAGAAGCCGATCAGATCGAATCACATATGCCCTGACAAGAAAATATATAAATATAACTAACCTACATATAGAGTGACACACGCCTAGGCGTATAGTTCAAGAAGATAATAAATATCCTTTAGCATAATTTTTACAGCTTCCGAACTCTTTCTTCTTTTTTTTAGACGGAACGAAACACATCTCCTCACAAGCGCTCCTTTCAATTTTTTTGCCCAGCAACTAGTACCTGATTATAGATTAGAATAAAATATAAGATTTCCCATCTAGTCTCATATTTCCATTTTAACTTTCAAGATAGAACGAAACAACATTAGCTAACGAGCGCCCAATTGAAGTTTTGAGCATGCCACTAGCTATTTACTCTAGATATAAGAACAAAATAGCATCTAAAAAGAACAAAACTAGGTTTTCCCTTTATAAAATTATAATTATTATAATTATTTCAATGGCCACTGCCTACTTATATTAGATAGAACAAAATAATTACAACGCTCAATAGCCATTGAAAAAATAATGGCGGGGCCCACTGCTAGATGCCACATGAAAAAAATTGATCGTCACACATTTGTAGTATTCGGTGACTTCGGCAAGTTTGTCATGCAAAATACCGAATCGTCACAGAAATTGGTGGCCTGGCGTGCTTAAGGGCCAATGCATTACAGTGATGTTTAGCGTCACCGATTTACGGTAATTGGTGACGCCGCCTACAAGACTGTCACACATTAGGCATTCCGGTGATGTTGTCCACCATCGTCACGAGGATTTTCGTCACAGTATGTCAATTTTGTTGTAGTGGAAGGTAGTTCAGAGTCCCGGATGAGATCACGGACATGACGAGGAGTCTCGGAATGTCCGAGACGTAAAGATTGATATATTGGACGACTATATTCGGACACCGGAAGTGTTCCGTAAAGTTTCGAAATTAACCGGAGTACCAGGGGGGGTTACCGGAACCCCCTAGGGAAGCTATGGGCCTTAATGGGCCATAGGAGAAAGAGAGAAGGAGGGCCAGGGCTGGGCCGCGTGCCCCCACTCCTTGGTGCGAATTGGACAAGGAAGGAGGGGGGGGTGTTGGAGAACGTAGCAGAATTCAAAAAAAATTCTACGCTTTCACCAAGATCCAACTAAGGAGACATCTAGCAACGAGCAAGTAAGAGTGCATCTACATACCGTTATGTAGATCGCGTGCGGAAGCTTTCGAAGAAGCGTGGATGAAGTAGTAGTACTCTTCGCGTTCTTCGTCATCGATGATCTAGCGCCGAACGGATGGCACCTCCGCGTTCAACACACGTCCGGTACAGCAACGTCACCTCCTTCTTGATCCAGCAAGGGGGGAGGAGAAGTCGTCAGAGATCCAGCAACACAACGGCGTGGTGGTGGATGCTGTGGAGATTGCAGCAGGGCTTCCCCGGGCGCCCTGCGTTTGAGGAGACGGAGTTGTGACGGGAGGGGGAGAGACGCCAGGGCAAGGGTGCGGCTGCCCTCTCCCCCCCACATATATATAGGGGGCCAGGGGGTGCGCCAGCCCCCTGCAGATCCAATCTGCAAGGGGGGGGGGGCGGCCAGGGGGGAGTCCTTGCCCCCCAAGGCAAGTGGCGCCCCCTCCCCCCTAGGGTTTCAACCCTAGGCGCATGGGGAGGTGGGCCCAAGTGGTGCGCCAGCCCATTAGGGCTGGACACTTCCCCCTTGCGGCCTAGGGGCCCCACCGGGTGTTGGGGAACGTAGTATTTTAAAATTTTCCTACGATCACGCAAGATCTATCTACCAGATGCATAGCAACGAGAGGGAAGAGTGTGTCTACGTACCCTCGTAGACCTGGAGCGGAAGCGTCAAGTGACGCGGTTGATGTAGTCGAACTTCTTCACGATTCAACCGATCAAGCACCGAACGTACGGCACCTCCGCGTTCAGCACACGTTCATCTTGATGACGTCCCACGAGCTCTTGATCCAGTTGAGCTTCACGGGAGAGTTTCGTCAGCACGACGGCGTGGTGACGGATATGATGTATTCTCCGGCGCAGGGCTTCGCCTAAGCACCGCGACGGCATGACCGAGGTGTGTTTCCGTGGAGGGGGGCACCGCACACGGCTGGAACAATTCAACTTGTGTGTCTTTGGGTGCCCCCTGCCCCCGTATATAAAGGAGCAAGGGGGGAGGCCGGCCGGCCCTTGTTTGGTGCGGCTAGGGGTGCAATCCTACTAGGAATAGGATTGCAATCCTATTCCTAGTAGGAACCACCAAAGAAGGAAGAGAGGGAATAGGAAAAGAAGAAGAGGTGGCGCCCCCCAACTCCTAGTCCAACTAGGAACCCTAGGTGGGGCGCCGGCCAGCCCTATGGGCTGCCTCTCTCTTTTCCATAAGGCCCACTATGGACCATCCCCCTTCGTAGGGGGTTCCGGTAACCCCCTCCGGCAATCCCGTTAAATCCGAAACTTTTCCGGTATACTTCCGGTGTCCGAATATAGTCGTCCAATATATCAATCTTTATGTCTCGGACATTCCAAGACTCCTCGTCATGTCCGTGATCTCATCCGGGACTCCGAACTACTTTCGGTACATCAATACTCATAAACTCATAATACCGATCGTGATCAAACGTTAAGCGTACGGACCCTACGGGTTCGAGAACTATGTAGACATGACCGAGACTCATCTCCGGTCAATAACCAATAGCGGAACCTGGATGTTCATATTGGCTCCTACATATTCTACGAAGATCTTTTATCGGTCAGAACCGCATAACAACATACGTTGTTCCTTTTGTCAACGGTATGTTACTTGCCCGAGATTCGATCGTCGGTATCTCTATACCTAGTTCAATCTCGTTACCGGCAAGTATCTTTACTCGTTCCATAACACATCATCTCGTGACTAACTCATTAGTCTTTTGCTTGCAAGGCTTATTGTGATGTGTGTTACCGAGAGGGCCCAGAGATACCTCTCCGACACTCGGAGTGACAAATCCTAATCTTGATCTATGCCAACACCATGAATACTTTCGGAGACACCTGTAGAGCATCTTTATGATCACCCAGTTACGTTGTGATGTTTGATAGAACACAAGGTGTTCCTACGGTATTCGGGAGTTGCATAATCTCATAGTCATAGGAACATGTATAAGTCATGAAGAAAGCAATAGCAGAAAAAACTAAACGATCATAGTGCTATGCTAACGGATGGGTCTTGTCCATCACATCATTCTCCTAATGATGTGATCCCGTTGATCAAATGACAACTCATGTCTATGGTTAGGAAACATAACCATCTTTGATCAATGAGCTAGTCTAGTAGAGGCATACTAGGGACATACTGTTTTGTCTATGTATCCACACATGTACTAAGTTTCCGGTTAATACAATTCTAGCATGAATAAAAGACATTTATCATGATATAAGGAAATACAAATAACATCTTTATTATTGCCTCTAAGTCAATAATCTAGATTACAAAGTGATGATCCTCACACCCATGGAGTCCTGGTGCTGATCATGTTTTGCCCGTGGAAGAGGTTTAGTCAACGGGTCTGCAACATTCAGATCCGTATGTATTTTGCAAATCTCTATGTCTCCCTCCTTGACTAGATCGCGGATGGAATTGAAGCGTCTTTTGATGTGCTTTGTTCTCTTGTGAAACCTGGATTCCTTTGCCAAGGCTATTGCTCCAGTGTTGTCACAAAAGATTTTCATTGGACCCGATGCACTAGGTATTACACCTATATCGGATATGAACTCCTTCATCCAGACTCCTTCATTTGCTGCTTCTGAAGGAGCTATGTATTCCGCTTCACACGTAGATCCCGCCACGACGCTCTGCTTGGAACTGCACCAACTGACAGCTCCACCGTTCAATAAAAATACATATCCGGTTTGTGACTTAGAGTCATCCGGATCAGTGTCAAAGCTAGAATCAACGTAACCGTTTACGACGAGCTCTTTGTCACCTCCATATACGAGAAACATATCCTTTGTCCTTTTCAGATACTTTAGGATGTTCTTGACCGCTGTCCAGTGATCCACTCCTGGATTACTTTGGTACCTCCCTGCTAGACTTATAGCAAGGCACACATCAGGTCTGGTACACAACATTGCATACATGATAGATCCTATGGCTGAGGCATAGGGAATGACTTTCATTTTCTCTCTATCTTCTGCAGTGGTCGGGCATTGAGTCTTACTCAACTTCATACCTTGTAATACAGGCAAGAACCCTTTCTTTGACTGATCCATTTTGAATTTCTTCAAAATCTTATCAAGGTATGTGCTTTGTGAAAGTCCAATTAAGCGTCTTGATCTATCTCTATAGATCTTGATGCCTAATATATAAGCAGCTTCACCGAGGTCTTTCATTGAAAAACTTTTATTCAAGTATCCTTTTATGCTATCCAGAAATTCTATATCATTTCCAATCAACAATATGTCATCTACATATAATATTAGAAATGCTACAGAGCTCCCACTCACTTTCTTGTAAATACAGGCTTCTCCAAAAGTCTGTATAAAACCATATGCTTTGATCACCTCATCAAAGCGTATATTCCAACTCCGAGATGCTTGCACCAGTCCATAGATGGATCGCTGGAGTTTGCATACTTTGTTAGTCCCTTTTGGATCGATAAAACCTTCTGGTTGCATCATATACAACTCTTCTTTGAGATATCCATTCAGGAATGCAGTTTTGACATCCATTTGCCAGATTTCATAATCATAAAATGCGGCAATTGCTAACATGATTCGGACAGACTTAAGCATCGCTACAGGTGAGAAAGTCTCATCGTAGTCAACTCCTTGAACTTGTCGAAAACCTTTCGCAACAAGTCGAGCTTTGTAAACAGTAACATTACCGTCTGCGTCGGTCTTCCTCTTGAAGATCCATTTAATTTCGATGGCCTGCCGATCATTGGGCAAGTCAACCAAAGTCCATACTTTGTTCTCATACATGGATCCCATCTCAGATTTCATGGCTTCAAGCCATTTTGCGGAATCTGGGCTCATCATCGCTTCCTCATAGTTCGTAGGTTCATCATGGTCTAGTAACATGATTTCCAGAACTGGGTTGCCGTACCACTCTGGTGCGGAACGTACTCTGGTTGATCTACGACGTTCAGCAGAAATTTGATCCGAAGTTTCATGATCATCATCATTAACTTCCTCACTGATTGGTGTAGGAATCACTGGAACAATTTTCTGTGATGTACTACTTTCCAATCCGGGAGAAGGTACAATTACCTCATCAAGTTCTACTTTCCTCCCACTCACTTCTTTCGAGAGAAACTCTTTCTCTAGAAAGGATCCATTCTTAGCAACGAATATCTTGCCTTCGGATCTGTGATAGAAGGTGTACCCAACAGTCTCTTTTGGGTATCCTATGAAGACACATTTCTCCGACTTGGGTTCGAGCTTATCAGGTTGAAGCTTTTTCACATAAGCATCGCAGCCCCAAACTTTAAGAAACGACAACTTTGGTTTCTTGCGAAACCATATTTCATAAGGTGTCGTATCAACGGATTTAGATGGTGCCCTATTTAACGTGAATGCAGCTGTCTCTAAAGCATAACCCCAAAACGATAGTGGTAAATCGGTAAGAGACATCATAGATCGTACCATATCCAATAAAGTACGGTTACGACGTTCAGACACACCATTACGCTGTGGTGTTCCGGGTGGCGTGAGTTGTGAAACTATTCCACATTGTTTCAAATGAAGACCAAACTCGTAACTCAAATATTCTCCTCCACGATCAGATCGTAGAAACTTTATTTTCTTGTTACGATGATTCTCTACTTCACTCTGAAATTCTTTGAACTTTTCAAATGTTTCAGACTTGTGCTTCATTAAGTAGATATACCCATATCTGCTTAAATCATCAGTGAAGGTCAGAAAATAATGATACCCGCCGCGAGCTTCAACACTCATTGGCCCACATACATCAGTATGTATGATTTCCAACAAATCTGTTGCTCGCTCCATAGTTCCGGAGAACGGAGTTTTAGTCATCTTGCCCATGAGGCATGGTTCGCAAGCACCAAGTGATTCATAATCAAGTGATTCCAAAAGTCCATCATTATGGAGTTTCTTCATGCGTTTTACACCAATATGACCTAAACGGCAGTGCCACAAATAAGTTGCACTATCATTATTAACCTTGCATTTTTTGGTTTCAATATTATGAATATGTGTATCACTACAATCGAGATCAAATAATAATAGACCACTCTTGAAGGGTGCATGACCATAAAAGATATTATTCATAAAAATAGAACAACCATTATTCTCTGATTTGAATGAATAACCGTCTCGCAACAAACAAGATCCAGATATAATGTTCATGCTTAACGCTGGCACCAAATAACAATTATTTAGGTCTAATACTAATCCCGAAGGTAGATGTAGAGGTAGCGTGCCGACGGCGATCACATCGACTTTGGAACCATTTCCCACGCGCATCGTCACCTCGTCCTTAGCCAATCTTCGTTTAATCCGTAGTCCCTGTTTCGAGTTACAAATATTAGCAACCGAACCGGTATCAAATACCCAGGTACTACTACGAGCATTAGTAAGGTACACATCAATAACATGTATATCACATATACCTTTGTTCACCTTGCCATCCTTCTTATCCGCCAAATACTTGGGGCAGTTCCGCTTCCAGTGTCCAGTCCCCTTGCAGTAGAAGCACTCAGTTTCAGGCTTGGCTCCAGACTTGGGTTTCTTCGTGGAAGTAGCAACTATTTTGCTATTCTTTTTGAAGTTCCCCTTCTTTCCCTTGCCCTTTTTCTTGAAACTAGTGGTCTTGTTAACCATCAACACTTGATGCTCCTTTTTGATTTCTACCTCCGCAGCTTTGAGCATAGCGAAGAGCTCGGGAATTGTCTTTTGCATCCCTTGCATATTATAGTTCATCACAAAGCCTTTATAGCTTGGTGGGAGTGATTGAAGAACTCTATCAATAACACTATCCTCGTCAACTTTGCAACCAAGTTGAGTCATATGATTGTAGTACCCAGACATTCTGAGTAAGTGTTCACTGATAGAACTATTCTCCTCCATCTTGCAGCTGTAGAACTTATTGGAAATCTCATATTTCTCAATTCGGGCATTTGCTTGAAATATTAACTTCAACTCCTGGAACATCTCATATGGTCCATGACGTTCAAAACGTCGTTGAAGTCCCGGTTCTAAGCCGTAAAGCATGGCACACTGAACTATCGTGTAGTCATCAGACCGCGACTGCCAGACGTTCAAAGCGTCTACGTTAGCGGGAGGGGGCTTGTCACCTAGCGGTGCTTCAAGGACATAATTCTTCTGTGCAGCAATGAGGATAATCCTCAGGTTACGGACCCAGTCCGTGTAATTGCTACCATCATCTTTCAACTTAGCTTTCTCTAGGAATGCATTAAAATTCAAAGGAACGGTAGCACGGGCCATAGATCTACAACAACATAGATATGCAAAAACTATCAGGACTAAGTTCATGATAAATTAAAGTTTAATTTAATCATATTAATTTAAAGAACTCCCACTTAGATAGACATCCCTCCGGTCATCTAAATGATCACGTGATCCAAATCAACTAAACCATGTCCGATCATCACGTGAGATGGAGTAGTTTCAATGGTGAACATCTTATGTTGATCATATCTACTATATGATTCACGCTCGACCTTTCGGTCTCCAGTGCTTCGAGGCCATATCTGTATATGCTAGGCTCGTCAAGTTTAACCCGAGTATTCTGCGTGTGCAAAACTGGCTTACACCCGTTGTATTTGAACGTAGAGCTTATCACACCCGATCATCACGTGGTGTCTCGGCACGACGAACTTTCGCAACGGTGCATACTCAGGGAGAACACTTATACCTTGAAATTTAGTAAGGGATCATCTTATAATGCTACCGTCGATCTAAGCAAAATAAGAAGCATAATAAGATAAACATCACATGCAATCAAAAATATGTGACATGATATGGCCATCATCATCTTGTGCTTTTGATCTCCATCTCCAAAGCACCTTCATGATCACCTTCGTCACCGGCGTGACACCTTGATCTCCATCGTAGCATCGTTGTCGTCTCGCCAACTATTGCTTCTACGACTATCGCTACCGTTTAGTGATAAAGTAAAGCAATTACATGGCGATTGCATTTCATACAATAAAGCGACAACCATATGGCTCCTGCCAGTTGCCGATAACATTACAAAACATGATCATCTCATACAAAACCGTATAACTCATCATGTCTTGACCATATCACATCACAACATGCCCTGCAAAAACAAGTTAGACGCCCTCTACTTTGTTGTTGCAAGTTTTACGTGGCTGCTACGGGCTTTAGCAAGAACCGTTCTTACCTACGCATACAAAACCACAACGATGTTTCGTCAAGTATGTGTTGTTTTAACCTTCACAAGGACCGGGCGTAGCCACACTTGATTCAGCTAAAGTGAGAGAGACAGACACCCGCCAGTCACCTTTAAGCAACGAGTGCTCTTAACGGTGAAACCAGTCTCGCGTAAGCGTACGCGTAATGTCGGTCCGGGCCGCTTCATCTCACAATACCGCCGAAGCAAAGTATGACATGCTGGTAAGCAGTATGACTAGTATCGCCCACAACTCATTGTGTTCTACTCGTGCATATCATCTACGCATAGACCTGGCTCATGATGCCACTGTTGGGGAACGTAGTATTTTAAAATTTTCCTACGATCACGCAAGATCTATCTACCAGATGCATAGCAACGAGAGGGAAGAGTGTGTCTACGTACCCTCGTAGACCGGGAGCGGAAGCGTCAAGTGACGCGGTTGATGTAGTCGAACTTCTTCACGATTCAACCGATCAAGCACCGAACGTACGGCACCTCCGCGTTCAGCACACGTTCAGCTTGATGACGTCCCACGAGCTCTTAATCTAGTTGAGCTTCACGGGAGAGTTTCGTCAGCACGACGGCGTGGTGACGGATATGATGTATTCTCCGGCGCAGGGCTTCGCCTAAGCACCGCGATGGCATGACCGAGGTGTGTTTCCGTGGAGGGGAGCACCGCACACGGCTGGAACAATTCAACTTGTGTGTCTTTGGGTGCCCCCTGCCCCCGTATATAAAGGAGCAAGGGGGAGGCCGGCCGGCCCTTGTTTGGTGCGGCTAGGGGTGCAATCCTACTAGGAATAGGATTGCAATCCTATTCCTAGTAGGAACCACCAAAGAAGGAAGAGAGGGAATAGGAAAAGAAGAAGAGGTGGCGCCCCCCAACTCCTAGTCCAACTAGGAACCCTAGGTGGGGCGCCGGCCAGCCCTATGGGCTGCCTCTCTCTTTTCCATAAGGCCCACTTTGGACCATCCCCCTTCGTAGGGGGTTCCGGTAACCCCCTCCGGCAATCCCGTTAAATCCGAAACTTTTCCGGTATACTTCCGGTGTCCGAATATAGTCGTCCAATATATCAATCTTTATGTCTCGGACATTCCGAGACTCCTCGTCATGTCCGTGATCTCATCCGGGACTCCGAATTACTTTCGGTACATCAATACTCATAAACTCATAATACCGATCGTCATCAAACGTTAAGCGTGCGGACCCTACGGGTTCGAGAACTATGTAGACATGACCGAGAATCATCTCCGGTCAATAACCAATAGCGGAACCTGGATGTTCATATTGGCTCCTACATATTCTACGAAGATCTTTTATCGGTCAGAACCGCATAACAACATACATTGTTCCTTTTGTCAACGGTATGTTACTTGCCCGCGATTCGATCGTCGGTATCTCTATACCTAGTTCAATCTCGTTACCGGCAAGTCTCTTTACTCGTTCCATAACACATCATCTCGTGACTAACTCATTAGTCTTTTGCTTGCAAGGCTTATTGTGATGTGTGTTACCGAGAGGGCCCAGAGATACCTCTCCGACACTCGGAGTGACAAATCCTAATCTTGATCTATGCCAACACCATGAATACTTTCAGAGACACCTGTAGAGCATCTTTATGATCACCCAGTTACGTTGTGATGTTTGATAGCACACAAGGTGTTCCTACGGTATTCGGGAGTTGCATAATCTCATAGTCATAGGAACATGTATAAGTCATGAAGAAAGCAATAGCAGAAAAAACTAAACGATCATAGTGCTATGCTAACGGATGGGTCTTGTCCATCACATCATTCTCCTAATGATGTGATCCCGTTGATCAAATGACAACTCATGTCTATGGTTAGGAAACATAACCATCTTTGATCAATGAGCTAGTTTAGTAGAGGCATACTAGGGACATACCGTTTTGTCTATGTATCCACACATGTACTAAGTTTCCAGTTAATACAATTCTAGCATGAATAAAAGACATTTATCATGATATAAGGAAATACAAATAACATCTTTATTATTGCCTCTAGGGCATATTTCCTTCACCGGGATGGGTGGCCCCACCCGGTGGACCCCCGGGGCCCCTCCGGTGGTCCCGGGACGCTCCCGGTGACCCCCGGAGATCACCCGATGGCCGAAACCTGACTTCCTATATATCAATCTTTACCTCCGGACCATTCCGGAACTCCTCGTGACGTCCGGGATCTCATCGACTCCGAACAACTTTCGGGTTTCCACGTGCATTTATCTCTACGACCCTAGCGTTACCGAACCTTAAGTGTGTAGACCCTACGGGTTCGGGAGACACGTAGACATGACCGAGACCACTCTCCGGTCAATAACCAACAGCGGGATCTGGATACCCATGTTGGTTCCCACGTGTTCCTCGATGATCTTCATCGGATGAACCACCGTGTCAAGGATTCACTCAATCCCGTATGTTATTCCCTTTGTCCATCGGTACGGTACTTGCCCGAGATTCGATCGTCGGTATTCCCGATACCTTGTTCAATCTCGTCATGGCAAGTCTCTTTACTCGATCCGTAATCCATCATCCCGTGACTAACTACTTAGTCACATTGAGCTCATTATGATGATGTCTTACCGAGTGGGCCCAGAGGTACCTCTCCGTCATACGGAGTGACAACATCCCAGTCTCGGTTCGTACCAACTCAACAGACACTTTCGGAGATACCCGATGCGTACCTTTATAGCCACCCAGTTACGTTGTGACGTTTGGCACACCCAAAGTATTCCTACGGCATCCGGGAGTTGTACAAGTATTTATTCCTTAGACCATGAGGTTGTACAACTCCCGGATACCGTAGGAGTACTTTGGGTGTGCCAACCGTCACAACGTAACTGGGTGGCTATAAAGGTACGCATCGGGTATCTCCGAAAGTGTCTGTTGAGTTGGTACGAACCGAGACTGGGATGTTGTCACTCCGTATGACGGAGAGGTACCTCTGGGCCCACTCGGTAAGACATCATCATAATGAGCTCAATGTGACTAAGTAGTTAGTCACGGGATGATGGATTACGGATCGAGTAAAGAGACTTGCCATGACGAGATTGAACAAGGTATTGGGAATACCGACGATCGAATCTCGGGCAAGTACCGTACCGATGGACAAAGGGAATAACATACGGGATTGAGTGAATCCTTGACACGGTGGTTCATCCGATGAAGATCATCGAGGAACACGTGGGAACCAACATGGGTATCCAGATCCCGCTATTGGTTATTGACCGGAGAGTGGTCTCGGTCATGTCTACGTGTCTCCCGAACCCGTAGGGTCTACACACTTAAGGTTCGGTAACGCTAGGGTCGTAGAGATAAATGCACGTGGAAACCCGAAAGTTGTTCGGAGTCCCGGATGAGATCCCGGACGTCACGAGGAGTTCCGGAATGGTCCGGAGTTAAAGATTGATATATAGCAAGTCCAGTTTCGGCCATCGGGTGATCTCCGGGGGTCACCGGGAGCGTCCCGGGACCACCGGAGGGGCCCCGGGGGTCCACCGGGTGGGGCCACCCATCCCGGTGGGGCCCCTAGGCTGCAAGGGGAAGTGTCCAGCCCTAATGGGCTGGCGCACCACTAAGGGCCCACCTCCCCATGCGCCTAGGGTTGAAACCCTAGGGGGGAGGGGGCGCCCACTAGCCTTGGGGGGCAAGGAACCCCCCCTGGCCGCCGCCCCCTGCAGATTGGATCTGCAGGGGCCCTGGCGCACCCCCTGGCCCCCTATATATATGTGGGAGGGGAGAGGGCTGCTGCACCCTTGCCCTGGCGCCTCTCCCCCTCCCGTCACACCTCCATACTCCCACGCAGGGCGCCCGGCGAAGCCCTGCTGTGATCTCCACTGCATCCGTCATCACGCCGTCGTGCTGCCGGATCTCTGACGACTTCTCCTGCCCCCTTGCTGGATCAAGAAGGAGGTGACGTTGCTGCACCGGACGTGTGTTGAACGCGGAGGTGCCGTCCGTTCGGCGCTAGATCATCGGTGACGAAGAACGCGAAGAGTACGACTACTTCATCCACGCTTCTTCGAAAGCTTCCGCTCGCGATCTACATAACGGTATGTAGATGCACTCTTACTCGCTCGTTGCTAGATGTCTCCATAGTTGGATCTTGGTGAAAGAGTAGAATTTTTTTGAATTATGCTACGTTCCCCAACAGTGGTATCAGAGCTAGGTTTTATGCGTAGCATCTTGCACGAGTAGAACACAAAGCAGTTGTGGGCGTTTGATTTTGTTCAACTTTCTTACCGTTACTAGTCAATCTTGATTCGGCGGTATTGTGGGATGAAGCGGCCCGGACCGACTTTACACGTACGCTTACGTGAGACTGGTTCCACCGACAGACATGCACTAGATGCATAAGGTGGCTGGCGGGTGTCTGTCTCTCCTACTTTAGTCGGATCGGATTCGATGAAAAGGGTCCTTATGAAGGGTAAATAGAAGTTGACAAATCACGTTGTGGTTTTGGCGTAGGTAAGAAACGTTCTTGCTAGAAATCCTATAGAAGCCACGTAAAACTTGCAACAACAATTAGAGGACGTCTAACTTGTTTTTGCAGCATGTGCTATGTGACGTGGTATGGCCAAAACGAAGATGTGATGAATGATATATGTGATGTATGAGATTGATCATGTTTTTGTAATAGGGAATCACGACTTGCATGTCGATGAACTTGACAACCGGCAGGAGCCATAGGAGTTGTGTTAATTATTGTATGACCTGCGAGTCTCTGAATAACGCCATGTAATTACTTTACTTCATTGCTAAACGTTAGCTATAGTAGTAGAAGTAATAGTTGGCGTGACGACTTCTTCAAGACACGATGATGGAGATCATGATGATGAAGATCATGGTGTCGAGCCGGTGACAAGATGATCATGGTGCCCCGAAGATGGAGATCCAAGGAGCAAGATGATATTGGCCATATCATGTCACTTTAATTGATTGCATGTGATGTTTATCATGTTTATGCATCTTGTTTACTTAGAACGACGGTAGTAAATAAGATGATTTCTCACTAAAATTTCAAGTATTGTGTTTCCCCTAACTGTGCACCGTTGCTAAAGTTCGTTGCTCCGAAGCACCACGTGATGATCGGGTGTGATAGGTTCTAACGTTCGCATACGACGGGTGTAAGACAGATTTACACACGCGATACACTTAGGGTTCACTTGACGAGCCTAGCATGTACAGACATGGCCTGGGAACACGGAAGACCGAAAGGTCGAACACGAGTCGTATAGAAGATACGATCAACATGAAGATGTTCACCGTTGATGACTAGTCCATCTCACGTGATGATCGGACACGGGCTAGTCGATTCGGATCGTGTATCACTTAGATGACTAGAGAGATGTCATTCTGAGTGGGAGTTCATTAAAATTTGATTAAGATGAACTTAATTATCATGAACTTAGTCTAAATTCTTTACAATATCTCTTTTAGATCAAATGGCCCACGCTCCAGTTTCCCTCAACTTCAACGCGTTCCTAGAGAAAACCAAGCTGAAAGACGATGGTAGCAACTATACGGATTGGGTCCGTAACCTGAGGATTATCCTCATAGCTGCCAAGAGAACTTATGTCCTAGAAGCACCGCTAGCTGATGCACCCGTTCTCCCAGCGACTCAAGACGTTATGAACGCCTGGCAGTCGCGTTGTGATGATTACTCCCTGGTTCAGTGCGGCATGCTTTACAGCTTAGAGTCGGGGCTCCAAAAACGTTTTGAGCACCACGGAGCATATGAGATGTTCGAAGAGCTGAAAATGGTTTTCCAAGCTCATGCCCGAGTCGAGAGATATGATGTCTCCGACGCATTCTACAGCTGTAAGATGGAGGAGAACAGTTCTGTCAGTGAGCACATCCTCAAGATTTCAGGATTGCACAATCGCTTGTCTCAGCTGGGAATGAATCTCCCAGAAGAAGCGATCGTTGACAGAATCCTCCAGTCGCTCCCACCAAGCTTCAAGAGCTTCGTGTTGAACTTCAATATGCAGGGGATGGAGAAGTCCATTCCCGAGGTGTATTCGATGCTGAAATCAGCGGAGGTGGACATCAAGAAAGAACATCAAGTGTTGATGGTCAATAAAACCACTAAGTTCAAGAAAGGCAAGGGTAAGAAGAACTTCAAGAAGGACGGCAAGGGAGTTGCCGCGCCTGGCAAGCCTGTTGTCGGGAAGAAGACAAAGTATGGACCCAAGCCTGAGACAGAGTGCTTTTATTGCAAGGGAACGGGTCACTGGAAGCGGAACTGCCCCAAATATTTAGCAGACAAGAAGGCCGGCAACGTCAAAGGTATATTTGATATACTTGTTATTGATGTGTACCTTACCAGCGCTCGTAGTAGCTCCTGGGTATTTGATACCGGTGCAGTTGCTCACATTTGTAACTCAAAACAGGAGCTGCGGAATAAACGGAGACTGGCGAAGGATGAGGTGACGATGCGCGTCGGGAATGGTTCCAAGGTCGATGTGATCGCCGTCGGCACGCTACCTCTACATCTACCCTCGGGATTAGTTTTAAACCTCAATAATTGTTATTTAGTACCAGCTTTGAGCATGAACATTGTTTCTGGATCTCGTCTTATGCGAGATGGCTACTCTTTCAAATCGGAGAATAATGGTTGTTCTATTTATTTGAGAGATATGTTTTATGTTCATGCCCCGCTGGTCAATGGTTTATTTTTGATGAATCTCGAACGTAGTGATACACATATTCATAGTGTAGATGCCAAAAGATGTAAAGTTGATAATGATAGTCCCACATATTTGTGGCATTGCCGCCTTGGTCATATTGGTGTCAAACGTATGAAGAAGCTCCATTCAGATGGACTTCTAGAGTCTCTTGATTATGAATCATTTGACACGTGCGAACCATGCCTCTTGGGCAAGATGACCAAGCTCCGTTCTCCGGAACAATGGAGCGAGCAACCAACTTGTTGGAAATCATACATACCGATGTGTGCGGTCCAATGAGTGTTGAGCCTTGTGGAGGCTACCGTTATGTTCTCACCCTCACGGATGACTTGAGTAGATACGGGTATATCTATTTGATGAAACACAAGTCTGAGACCTTTGAAAAGTTCAAGGAATTTCAGAATGAGGTTGAGAATCAACATGACAGAAAAATAAAGTTCTTATGATCGGATCGTGGGGGTGAATATTTAAGTCATGAATTTGGCACACACCTTAGGAGCTGTGGAATTGTTTCACAATTGACACCGCCCGGAACACCTCAACGTAACGGTGTGTCCGAACGTCGAAATCGCACTCTGTTGGACATGATGCGATCTATGATGTCCCTCACCGATTTACCGCTATCTTTTTGGGGTTATGCTTTAGAGACTGCCGCATTCACTTTAAATAGGGCTCCGTCAAAATCCGTTGAGACGACTCCGTATGAACTTTGGTTTGGCAAGAAACCGAAGCTGTCGTTTCTAAAAGTTTGGGGTTGCGATGCTTATGTCAAGAAACTTCAACCTGAAAAGCTCGAACCCAAATCGGAGAAATGCGTCTTCATAGGATACCCAAAGGAAACAATTGGGTACACCTTCTACCACAGATCCGAAGGCAAAGTCTTTGTTGCCAAGAATGGATGCTTTCTGGAGAAAGAGTTTCTCTCGAAAGAAGTGAGTGGGAGGAAAGTAGAACTTGATGAGGTGACAGTCACCCCTCCTGGACCGGAAAGTAGCGCAGCGCAGGAAACTGTTCCTGAGGTGCATGCACCGACAAGGGAGGAAGTTGATGATAATGATCATGAAGAAACAGATCAAGTTACTACTGAACTTCGAAGGTCCACAAGGGCACGTTCCGCACCAGAGTGGTACGACAACCTGAATGAAATATGCCCTAGAGGCAATAATAAAGATGTTATTTGTATTTCCTTATATCATGATAAATGTCTTTTATTCATGCTAGAATTGTATTAACCGGAAACTTGATACATGTGTGAATACATAGACAAAATAGTATGTCCCTAGTATGCCTCTACTAGACTAGCTCATTGATCAAAGATGGCTATGTTTCCTAGCCATAGACATGAGTTGTCATTGGATCAACGGGATCACATCATTAGGAGAATGATGTGATGGACTAGACCCATCCGTTAGCATAGCACTATGATCGTTTAGTTTTACTGCTATTGCTTTCTTCATAACTTATACATGTTCCTATGACTATGAGATTATGCAACTCCCGAATACCGTAGGAACACCTTGTGTGCTATCAAACGTCACAACGTAACTGGGTGATCATAAAGATGCTCTACAGGTGTCTCCGAAAGTATTCGTGGTGTTGGCATAGATCAAGATTAGGATTTGTCACTCCGAGTGTCGGAGAGGTATCTCTGGGCCCTCTCGGTAACACACATCATAATAAGCCTTGCAAGCAAAAGACTAATGAGTTAGTCACGAGATGATGTGTTACAGAACGAGTAAAGAGACTTGCCGGTAACGAGATTGAACTAGGTATAGAGATACCGACGATCAAATCTCGGGCAAGTAACATACCGATGACAAAAGGAACAACGTATGTTGTTATGCGGTTTGACCGATAAAGATCTTCGTAGAATATGTAGGAGCCAATATGAACATCCAGGTTCCGCTATTGGTTATTGACCGGAGATGAGTCTCGGTCATGTCTACATAGTTCTCGAACCCGTAGGGTCCGCACGCTTAACGTTTGATGACGATCGGTATTATGAGTTTATGAGTTTTGATGTACCGAAGGTGGTTTGGAGTCCCGGATGAGATCACGGACATGACGAGGAGTCTCGGAATGTCCGAGACATAAAGATTGATATATTGGACGACTATATTCGGACACCGGAAGTGTTCCGGAAAAGTTTCGGATTTAACGGGATTGCCGGAGGGGGTTACCGGAACCCCCTACGAAGGGGGATGGTCCATAGTGGGCCTTGAGGAAAGGAGAGAGGCAGCCCATAGAGGCTGGCCGGCGCCCCACCTAGGGATCCTAGTTGGACTAGGATTGGGGGGCGCCACCTCTCCCTCTTTTCCTTTCCCTCTCTTCCTTCTTGGTGGACTCCTACTAGGAATAGGATTGCAATCCTATTCCTAGTAGGATTGCCCTAGCCGCACCATAGGAGGCCGGCCGGCCCTCCCCTCTTGCTCCTTTATATACGGGGGCAGGGGGGCGCCCAAAGACACACAAGTTGAATTGTTCCAGCCGTGTGCGGTGCCCCCCTCCACAGAAACACACCTCGGTCATACCGTTGCAGTGCTTAGGCGAAGCCCTGCGCCGGTAGATACATCATATCCGTCACCACGCCGTCGTGCTGACGAAACTCTCCCGTGAAGCTCAACTGGATCAAGAGCTCGTGGGACGTCATCAAGCTGAACGTGTGATGAACGCGGAGGTGCCGTACGTTCGGTGCTTGATCGGTTGAATCGCGAAGAAGTTCGACTACATCAACCGCGTCACTTGACGCTTCCGCTTCCGGTCTACGAGGGTACGTAGACACACTCTTACCTCTCGTTGCTATGCATCTGGTAGATAGATCTTGCGTGATCGTAGGAAATTTTTAAAATACTACGTTCCCCAACAGTGGCATCATGAGCCAGGTCTATGCGTAGATGATATACACGAGTAGAACACAATGAGTTGTGGGCGATACTAGTCATACTGCTTACCAGCATGTCATACTTTGCTTCGGCGGTATTGTGAGATGAAGCGGCCCGGACCGACATTACGCGTACGCTTACGCGAGACTGGTTTCACCATTAAGAGCACTCATTGCTTAAAGGTGACTGGCGGGTGTCTGTCTCTCTCACTTTAGCTGAATCAAGTGTGGCTACGCCCGGTCCTTGTGAAGGTTAAAACAACACATACTTGACGAAACATCGTTGTGGTTTTGTATGCGTAGGTAAGAACGGTTCTTGCTAAGCCCGTAGCAGCCACGTAAAACTTGCAACAACAAGGTAGAGGACGTCTAACTTGTTTTTGCAGGGCATGTTGTGATGTGATATGGTCAAGACATGATGAGTTATACGGTTTTGTATGAGATGATCATGTTTTGTAATGTTATCGGCAACTGGCAGGAGCCATATGGTTGTCGCTTTATTGTCTGAAATACAATCGCCATGTAATTGCTTTACTTTATCACTAAGCGGTAGCGATAGTCGTAGAAGCAATAGTTGGCGAGACGACAACGATGCTACAATGGAGATCAAGGTGTTGCGCCGGTGACGAAGGTGATCAGGACGTTGCTTTGGAGATGGAGATCAAAAGCACAAGATGATGATGGCCATATCATGTCACATATTTTGATTGCATGTGATGCTTATCTTATTATGCTTCTTATTTTGCTTAGAACGACGGTAGCATTATAAGATGATCCCTTACTAAATTTCAAGGTATAAGTGTTCTCCCTGAGTATGCACGGTTGCGAAAGTTCGTCGTGCCAAGACACCACGTGATGATCGGGTGTGATAAGCTCTACGTTCAAATACAACGGGTGTAAGCCAGTTTTGCACACGCAGAATACTCGGGTTAAACTTGACGAGCCTAGCATATGCAGATATGGCCTCGGGACACTGGAGACCGAAAGGTCGAGCATGAATCATATAGTAGATATGATCAACATAAGATGTTCACCATTGAAAACTACTCCATCTCACGTGATGATCGGACATGGTTTAGTTGATTTGGATCACGTGATCATTTAGATGACCGGAGGGATGTCTATCTAAGTGGGAGTTCTTTAGTAATATGATTAAATTGAACTTTAATTTATCATGAACTTAGTCCTGGTAGTATTAGCATATCTATGTTGTAGATCAATAGCTCGCGATGTTGCTCCCCGTTTATTTTTTTATATGTTCCTAGAGAAAACTAAGTTGAAAGATGTTAGTAGCAATAATGCGGAATTTTTCCGTGATCTGAGGATTATCCTCATTGCTGCACAGAAGAATTATGTCCTTGACGCACCGCTAGGTGACAGACCTATTGCAGGAGCAGATGTAGACGTTATAAACGTTTTGACAAAAGCTCGGTATGATGACTACTTGATAGTTTAGTGCACCATTCTTAGCGGCTTAGAATCGGGACTTCAAAGACGTTTTGAACGTCATGGACCATATGAGATGTTCCAGGAGTTGAAGTTAATATTTCAAGCAAATACCCGAGTTGAGAGATATGAAGTCTCCAACAAGTTCTATAGCTAAAAGATGGAGGAGAATAGCTCAAGCAGTGAGCATGTGCTCAGATTGTCTGGGTACTACAATTGCTTGAATCAAGTGGGAGTTAATCTTCCAGATAAGATAGTAATTGACAAAGTTCTCTAGACACTATCACCAAGTTAGTAGAACTTCGTGATGAACTATAATATGCAAGGGATGACAAAAGTAATTCCCGAGCTCTTCGCGATGCTGAAATCGGCGAAGGTAGAAATCAAGAAAGAGCATCAAGTGTTGATGGTTAACAAGACCACTTGTTTCAAGTAAAGGGCAAAGGGAAAGAAGGGGAACTTCAAGAAGAATAGCAAGACAGTTGCTACTCCCACGAAGAAACCCAAAGCTAAACTCAAGCCTGAAACTAAGTGCATCTACTGCAAAGGAAATGGTCACTGGAAGTGGAACTGCCCTAGATACTTGGCGGATAAGAAGGATGGCAAAGTGAACAAAGGTATATTTGATATACAGATTATTGATGTGTATTTTACTAGTGTTCATAGCAACCCCTCGGTATTTGATACTGGTTCAGTTGCTAAAGAGTAGTAACTCGAAATGGGAGTTGCATAATGAACAGAAACTAGTTAAAGGATGAAGTGACGATGTGTATTGGAAGCAGTTCCAAGATTGATATGATCATCATCGCACACTCCCTATACTTTCGGGATTAGTGTAAAACCTAAATAAATGTTATTTGGCATTTGCGTAGAGCATGAATATGATTTGATCATATTTGTTGCAATACGGTTATTCATTTAAAGTCATAGAATAATTGTTATTCTGTTTACATGAATAAAACCTTCGATGGTCATACACCCAATGAAAATAGTTTGATCTCGATCGTGGTGATACACATATTCATAATATTGAAACCAAAAGATGCAAGGTTAATAATGATAGTGCAACTTATTTGTGGCACTGCCGTTTAGGTCATAATGGTGTAAAGCGCATGAAGAAACTCCATAGTGATGGACTTTTGGAATCACTTGATTATGAATCACTTGGTGCTTGCGAACCATGCCTCATGGGCAAGATGACTAAAACTCCGTTCTCCGGAACAATGGAGCGAGCAACAGATTTGTTGGAGATCATACATACAGATGTATGTGGACCAATGAGTGTTGAAGCTCGCGGCGGGTATCGTTATTTTCTGACCTTTACTGATGATTTGAGCAGATATGGGTATATCTACTTAATGAAGCACAAGTCTGAAACATTTGAAAAGTTCAAAGAATTTCAGAGTGAAGTGGAGAATCATCGTAACAAGAAAATAAGAGTTTCTACGATATGATCGTAGAGGTAAAATATTTGAGTTAGCGAGTTTGGCCTTTAGTAAAAACAATGTGAAATAGTTTCACTACTCATGCCACCTGGAACACCACAGTGTAATGGTGTGTCCGAACGTCATAACCGTACTTTATTAGATATGGTGCGATCGATGATGTCTCTTACCGATTTACCACTATCGCTTTTGGGGTTATGCATTAGAGACAGCTACATTCACGTTAAATAGGGCACCATCTAAATCCGTAGAGATGACACCGTATGAACTGTGGTTTGACGAGAAACCTAAGCTGTCATTTCTTTTAGTTTGGGACTACGATGCTTATGTGAAAAAGTTTCAACATGATAAGCTCGAACCCAAATCGGAGAAGTAAATCTTCATAGGATACCCAAAAGAAACTGTTGGGTACACCTTCTATCATAGATCCGAAGGCAAGATCTTTGTTGCTAAGAGTGGATCCTTTCTAGAGAAGGAGTTTCTCTCGAAAGAAGTGAGTGGGAGGAAAGTAGAACTTGATGAGGTAATTGTACCTTCTCCCGAATTGGAAAGTGGAACATCACAGAAACTAGTTCCAGTGATTCCTACACCAATTAGTGAGGAAGCTAATGATGATGATCATGAAACTTCAGATCAAGTTTCTGCTGAACTTCGTAGATCAACCAGAGTTCGTTCCGCATCAGAGTGGTACGTCAACCCGGTTCTGGAAGTCATGTTACTGGACCATGATGAACCTACGAACTATGAGGAAGCGATGATGAGCCCAGATTCCTCAAAATGGCTTGAGGCCATGAAATCTGAGATGGGATCCATGTATGAGAACAAAGTGTGGACTTTGGTTGACTTGCCCAATGATCGGCAAGCCATCGAAAATAATGGATCTTCAAGAGGAAGACTGACGCTGATGGTAATGTTACTGTTTACAAAGCTCGACTTGTTGCGAAAGTTTTTCAACAAGTTCAAGGAGTTGACTATGATGAGACTTTCTCACCCGTAGCGATGCTTAAGTCTGTCTGAATCATGTTAGCAATTGCCGCATTTTATGAAATCTGGCAAATGGATAACAAAACTGCATTCTTTAATGGATTTATTAAAGAAGACTTGTATATGATGCAACCAGAAGGTTTTGTCAATCCTAAAGGTGCTAACAAAATATGCAAGCTCCAGCGATCCATCTATGGACTGGTGCAGACATCTCGAAGTTGGAATATACGCTTTGATAAGTTGATCAAAGTATATAGATTTATACAGACTTGCGGTGAAGCCTGTATTTACAAGAAGTGAGTAGGAGCACTACAACCTTTCTGATAAGTATATGTGAATGACATATTGTCGATCAGAAATGATGTAGAATTTTCTGGAAAGCATAAAGGAGTGTTTGAAAGGAGTTTTTCAAAGAAAGACCTTGGTGAAGCTGCTTACATATTGGGCATCAAGATCTATAGAGATATTTCAAGACGCTTGATAAGACTTTCGATGAGTACATACCTTGATAAGATTTTGAAGTAGTTCAAAATGGATCAGTCAAAGAAGGAGTTCTTGCCTGACTTGTAAGGTGTGAAGTTGAGTAAGACTCAAAGCCAGACCACGGCAGAAAAATATAGAGAGAATGAAAGTCATTCCTTATGCCTCAGCCATAGGTTCTATAAAGTATGCCATGCTGTGTACCAAACATGTTGTGTACCTTGCCATGAGTTTGTCAAGGGGGTACAATAGTGATCCAGGAGTAGATCACTGTACAGCGGTCAAAATTATCCTTAGTAACTGGATGACTAAGGAAATGTTTCTCGATTATGGAGGTGATAAAGAGTTCGTCGTAAAGGGTTACGCCGATGCAAGCTCTGACACTAAATCCAGATGACTCTAAGTATCAATCTGGATGCGTATTGAAAGTGGGAGCAATTAGCTAGAGTAGCTCTATGCAGAGCATTGTAGACATAGAAATTTGCAAAATACATACGGATCTGAATGTGACAGACCCGTTGACTAAACTTCTCTCACAAGCAAAACATGATCACGCCTTATTACTCTTGGGTATTGATCACATAGCGATGTGAACTAGATTATTGACTCTAGTAAACCCTTTGGGTGTTGGTCACATGGCGATGTGAACTATGGGTGTTATTCACATAACGATGTGAACTATCGGTATTAAATCACATGGCGATGTGAGCTAGATTATTGACTCTAGTGCAAGTGGGAGACTGAAGGAAATATGCCCTAGAGGCAATAATAAAGATGTTATTTGTATTTCCTTATATCATGATAAATGTCTTTTATTCATGCTAGAATTGTATTAACCGGAAACTTGATACATGTGTGAATACATAGACAAAATAGTATGTCCCTAGTATGCCTCTACTAGACTAGCTCATTGATCAAAGATGGCTATGTTTCCTAGCCATAGACATGAGTTGTCATTGGATCAACGGGATCACATCATTAGGAGAATGATGTGATGGACTAGACCCATCCGTTAGCATAGCACTATGATCGTTTAGTTTTACTGCTATTGCTTTCTTCATAACTTATACATGTTCCTATGACTATGAGATTATGCAACTCCCGAATACCGTAGGAACACCTTGTGTGCTATCAAACGTCACAACATAACTGGGTGATCATAAAGATGCTCTACAGGTGTCTCCGAAAGTATTCGTGGTGTTGGCATAGATCAAGATTAGGATTTGTCACTCCGAGTGTCGGAGAGGTATCTCTGGGCCCTCTCGGTAACACACATCATAATAAGCCTTGCAAGCAAAAGACTAATGAGTTAGTCACGAGATGATGTGTTACGGAACGAGTAAAGAGACTTGCCGGTAACGAGATTGAACTAGGTATAGAGATACCGACGATCGAATCTCGGGCAAGTAACATACCGATGACAAAAGGAACAACGTATGTTGTTATGCGGTTTGACCGATAAAGATCTTCGTAGAATATGTAGGAGCCAATATGAACATCCAGGTTCCGCTATTGGTTATTGACCGGAGATGAGTCTCGGTCATGTCTACATAGTTCTCGAACCCGTAGGGTCCGCACGCTTAACGTTTGATAACGATCGGTATTATGAGTTTATGAGTTTTGATGTACCGAAGGTGGTTTGGAGTCCCGGATGAGATCACGGACATGACGAGGAGTCTCGGAATGTCCGAGACATAAAGATTGATATATTAGACGACTATATTCGGACACCGGAAGTGTTCCGGAAAAGTTTCGGATTTAACTGGATTGCCGGAGGGGGTTACCGGAACCCCCTACGAAGGGGGATGGTCCATAGTGGGCCTTGAGGAAAGGAGAGAGGCAGCCCATAGAGGCTGGCCGGCGCCCCACCTAGGGATCCTAGTTGGACTAGGATTGGGGGGCGCCACCTCTCCCTCTTTTCCTTTCCCTCTCTTCCTTCTTGGTGGACTCCTACTAGGAATAGGATTGCAATCCTATTCCTAGTAGGATTGCCCTAGCCGCACCATAGGAGGCCGGCCGGCCCTCCCCTCTTGCTCCTTTATATACGGGGGCAGGGGGGCACCCAAAGACACACAAGTCGAATTGTTCCAGCCGTGTGCGGTGCCCCCCTCCACAGAAACACACCTCGGTCATACCGTTGCAGTGCTTAGGCGAAGCCCTGCGCCGGTAGATACATCATATCCGTCACCACGCCGTCGTGCTGACGAAACTCTCCCGTGAAGCTCAACTGGATCAAGAGCTCGTGGGACGTCATCAAGCTGAACGTGTGCTGAACGCGGAGGTGCCGTACGTTCGGTGCTTGATCGGTTGGATCGCGAAGAAGTTCGACTACATCAACCGCGTCACTTGACGCTTCCGCTTCCGGTCTAGGAGGGTACGTAGACACACTCTTCCCTCTCGTTGCTATGCATCTAGTAGATAGATCTTGCGTGATCGTAGGAAAATTTTAAAATACTACGTTCCCCAACACAACCCTGTATTGGAAATCATGTTGTTAGACAACGGTGAACCTTCGAACTATGAAGAAGCGATGGCGGGCCCGGATTCCAATAAATGGCTTGGAGCCATGAAATCCGAGATAGAATCCATGTATGAAAACAAAGTATGGACTTTGGTGGACTTGCCTGATGACAGGCACGCCATAGAAAACAAATGGATATTTAAGAAGAAGACAGACGCGGATGGTAATGTGACCATCTATAAGGCTCGGCTTGTCGCTAAGGGTTATCGACAAGTTCAAGGGATTGACTACGACGAGACTTTCTCTCTCGTAGCGATGCTGAAGTCAGTCAGAATCATGTTAGCTATTGCCGCATTCTATGATTATGAGATATGGCAAATGGACGTCAAAACATCATTCCTTAACGGATTCCTCAAGGAAGAGTTGTATATGATGCAACTGGAAGGTTTTGTTGATCCAGAGAACGCTAACAAGGTATGCAAGCTCCAACGCTCGATTTACGGGCTGGTGCAAGCATCTCGGAGTTGGAATATTCGCTTTGATGAGGTGATCAAAGCGTTTGGATTTATACAGACTTATGGAGAAGCCTGTATTTACAAGAAAGTGAGTGGGAGCTCTGTGGCATTTCTCATATTATATGTGGATGACATATTGCTGATGGGAAATGATATATAATTCTTGGAAAATGTAAAGGCCTACTTGAATAAAAGTTTTTCAATGAAGGACCTTGGAGAAGCTGCTTACATATTAGGCATCAAAATCTATAGAGATAGATCGAGACGCCTCATTGGTCTTTCACAAAGTACATACCTTGACAAAATATTGAAGAAGTTCAATATGGATCAGTCAAAGAAAGGATGCTTGCCTGTTTTGCAAGGTATGAGATTGAGCAAGGCCCAGTCGCCGACCACGGCAGAAGATAGAGAAAAGATGAGTGTCATTCCCTATGCCTCGGCCATAGGTTCTATCATGTATGCCATGCTGTGTACCAGACCTGATGTAAACCTTGCCATAAGTTTGGTAGGGAGGTACCAAAGTGATCCCGGTACGGAACACTGGACAGCGGTCAAGAACATCCTAAAGTACCTGAAAAGGACTAAGGATATGTTTCTCGTTTATGGAGGTGACGAAGAGCTCGTCGTAAAGGGTTCCGTCGATGCTAGCTTCGACATAGATCTGGATGACTCTAAGTCTCAAACCGGATACGTGTATATTTTGAATGGAGGGGCAGTCAGCTGGTGCAGTTGCAAACAGAGCGTGGTGGCAGCGTCTACATGTGAAGCGGAGTACATAGCTGCTTCTGAAGCAGCGCAGGAAGGAGTCTGGATGAAGGAGTTCATCACCGACCTAGGAGTCATTCCAAGCACGTCAAGCCCGATGACTCTCTTCTGTGACAACACTGGTGCTATTGCTATTACCAAGGAGCCCAGGTTTCACAAGAAGACCAAGCACATCAAGCGCCGTTTCAACTCCATCCGGAATTATGTTCAGGATGGAGACATAGATATTTGTAAAGTGCATACGGATCTGAATGTCGCAGACCCGTTGACTAAACCTCTTTCACGAGCAAAACATGATCAACACCAGAACTCTATGGGTGTTCGTTTCATCACAATGTAGCTAGATTATTGACTCTAGTGCAAGTGGGAGACTGTTGGAGATATGCCCTAGAGGCAATAATAAAGGCATTATTATTATATCTCCTTGTTCATGATAATTGTCTGTTATTCATGCTTGAATTGTATTGTACGGAAACAGCGATACATGTGTGAATACATAGACCACAATGAGTCCCTGGTAGGCCTCTAGTTACCAGTTCGTTAATCAACAGATGGTCACGGTTTCCTGACCATGGACATGAGATGTCAGTGATAACGGGATCACATCATTAGGAGAATGATGTGATGGACAAGACCCAATCCTAAGCATAGCACGAGATCGTTTAGTTCGTGATGCATAAGCTTTTCGGTGTCAAGTATTTATTCCTTAGACCATGAGGTTGTACAACTCCCGGATACCGTAGGAGTACTTTGGGTGTGCCAACCGTCACAACGTAACTGGGTGGCTATAAAGGTACGCATCGGGTATCTCCGAAAGTGTCTGTTGAGTTGGTACGAACCGAGACTGGGATGTTGTCACTCCGAATGACGGAGAGGTACCTCTGGGCCCACTCGGTAAGACATCATCATAATGAGCTCAATGTGACTAAGTAGTTAGTCACGGGATGATGGATTACGGATCGAGTAAAGAGACTTGCCATGACGATATTGAACAAGGTATTGGGAATATCGACGATCGAATCTCGGGCAAGTACCGTACCGATGGACAAAGGGAATAACATACGGGATTGAGTGAATCCTTGACACGGTGGTTCATCCGATGAAGATCATCGAGGAACACGTGGGAACCAACATGGGTATCCAGATCCCGCTATTGGTTATTGACCGGAGAGTGGTCTCGGTCATGTCTACGTGTCTCCCGAACCCGTAGGGTCTACACACTTAAGGTTCGGTAATGCTAGGGTCGTAGAGATAAATGCACGTGGAAACCCGAAAGTTGTTCGGAGTCCCGGATGAGATCCCGGACGTCACGAGGAGTTCCGGAATGGTCCGAAGGTAAAGATTGATATATAGGAAGTCCAGTTTCGGCCATCGGGTGATCTCCGGGGGTCACCGGGAGCGTCCCGGGACCACCGGAGGGGCCCCGGGGGTCCACCGGGTGGGGCCACCCATCCCGGTGGGGCCCCTAGGCCGCAAGGGGAAGTGTCCAGCCCTAATGGGCTGGCGCACCACTAGGGGCCCACCTCCCCATGCGCCTAGGGTTGAAACCCTAGGGGGGAGGGGGCGCCCACTAGCCTTGGGGGGCAAGGAACCCCCTGGCCGCCGCCTCCCCTGCAGATTGGATCTGCAGGGGCCCTGGCGCACCCCCTGGCCCCCTATATATATGTGGGAGGGGAGAGGGCTGCCGCACCCTTGCCCTGTCGCCTCTCCCCCTCCCGTCACACCTCCATACTCCCACGCAGGGCGCCCGGCGAAGCCCTGCTGTGATCTCCACTGCATCCGTCATCACGCCGTCGTGCTGCTGGATCTCTGACGACTTCTCCTCCCCCCTTGCTGGATCAAGAAGGAGGTGGCGTTGCTGCACCGGACGTGTGTTGAACGCGGAGGTGCCGTCCGTTCGGCGCTAGATCATCGGTGACGAAGAACGCGAAGAGTACGACTACTTCATCCACGCTTCTTCGAAAGCTTCCGCTCGCGATCTACATAACGGTATGTAGATGCACTCTTACTCGCTCGTTGCTAGATGTCTCCATAGTTGGATCTTGGTGAAAGCGTAGATTTTTTTTGAATTATGCTACGTTCCCCAACAATTAGTAGTAGATATTGATGGATTTCGGTCTACTTACTTTGGCGTACCGCCCATGCTTTGAACCTCAACCTTTCTTGCAATGTAGTCAGCATTGGTTTGCGTTCGTGGTCCTGTCAATTGCCCAGCTGTAATTCGTTTACCTCACATAGTTGTTTTATCGTCTTTTGGGAGAGAGGCATCACTAGTGAACATCATGAGACTCCGGTCCATATTACCATCATTGATCACATCCTCTATTTACTTTTCGCTTTTACTTACTATTGCAAACATTATCTATCACTACTATCATTTGCGTTTAATCCTTTGTGAACTACAAGGCCGGAGAGATTGATAACCTCTCTGTACTCGTTGGGAGCAAAGTTATTTGTATCTGTGTGCAGGTCCACGTTGATTGCTAATATCTGGCGCCGTAGCAGTTGACACCTACTTGTTGAACCTAGGAGTCTCTGGGGATTCGATCCTTGGCATCTTTGCTAAGGGAAAAACTTCCACAACACTGCATCTTACACCTTCCTCTTGGGGTAACCAACGAGGGGTTAGAGGCCCATCAAGGAGTTTTTCTGGCGCCATTGCCGCGGACTCCACTCTTCAGGATAGGGGAGTTGCATGCTATCTTTTACCTTTGCTTTTTAGTCTTGTTAGTTTACCTTTCAGTTTTTGCTTTAGTACCCTTTTATCGAAAATCACAAAAATAGTTATCTTGCTTGCTTGCTACTATGGGTTCCACCGAGAACACCAAGTTGTGTGACTTCACTAGTCACAACAACGATGACTTTATCAGCACACCTATCACTACACCTGCCACTTCAGCACCTTCATATGAAATTAAACCTGCTTTACTGAACTTAGTCATGAGAGAACAATTCTCCGGTGCTGGAGATGATGCTGCTTTACACTTGAACAACTTTGTTGAACTTTGTGATATGCAAAAGTACCAAGAAATAGATGGTAATATTGTTAAGCTTAAGCCTTTTCCTTTCTCCTTGAGAGGAGGAGCTAAAATTTGGTTTCAGTCTTTGCCTAGAAACAGCATAGATTCTTGGGACAAGTGCAAAGATGCTTTTATTGGAAAATACTATCCACCTGCTAAAATTATCCAACTTAGAAGTAACATAATGAATTTTAAACAATTGGATAATGAACACGTTGCCCAAGCTTGGGAACGTATGAAATCTCTTATCAAGAGCTGCCCTACTCACGGTTTGACTACTTGGATGGTTATCCAAACTTTTTATGCAGGCTTGAACTTTACCTCGCGGAACTTGTTAGATTCGGCCACGGGAGGAACTTTTATGTCAACTACACTTGGTGCTGCCACAAAGCTTCTCGATGAGATGATGACCAACTATTCCCAGTGGCACACCGAACGCGCTCCAACAGGTAGGAAGGTAAACTCTGTCGAGGAGATTTCCTCCTTAAATGAAAAAGTTGACTTGATCATGTCTCTACTTTCGAAGCAATCTAATGTTGATCCTCGTGATGTTCCTTTAAATTCTTTGATTGCTCAAGAACAAGTAGATGTGAATTTTATCTCTAGAAACAATTTTAACAACAATGCTTATAGGAGTAATTTTGGTAGCAATCCTAGACCGTTCCCCTCTAACTCTTATGGGAACAATAATGCTTATCCTAGTACCAAGAACTCCACCACTGAACTAGAGATTATGCTTAAAGATTTCATCACTACCCAAAAAGCCTTTAATAAGAGTGTAGAAGAAAAACTACATAAACTAGATGATCTTTCTTTTAAGGTAGACCATTTAGCCAATGAGGTAAAACTGCTAAAAATTAAAACTTCTCCTCTTGAGGAGAGGGAAGTCACTCCTATAAATGCTATTCAAGTGCAAATTAATGAAAACATTAGGATGATGGCTAAACTTAAAGAAAGATGGGCTAGAGAAAGGGAGTAAGAAGATAGAATTAAGAGCCTTCCTACCCACCACACTGTTGCTACTATCCAAGTTGTTGAGGATGTTCAAACTCTTAGCACCCAATGTACTCCTGGTCCCATTGGACCTATTAATGGTGATGCTATGACTATAGAAACTACCAAACAAGTGAACCTAAAGGACACCACTACCACTTTACTTGATGCTCGTGACCTTGATTTTGATAATTGCACTCTTACCGAAGTTATTGATTTCCTTCACAAGATGTCTAGAAATCCCCGCACTAGCACGCTTAACCTTGCCTTCACAGAGCATATCACTAATGCTCTCATCAAAGCTAGGGAGGAGAAACTTAGAGTAGAAGCCTCCATACCTAGAAAGCTAGAAGATGGTTGGGATCCTATGATAAAAATTAATTTGAATGACTTCTCTTGTTATGCATTATGTGATGTTGGTGCTAGTACCTCTGTTATGCCCAAAAGAATATATGATATGCTTAAATTGAAACCTTTTGATTCTTGTTCTTTTGGTGTTCGTCTCGTTGATTCTTCCATAAAGAAACCTTTGGGGAGGATCGACGATGTTCTTATTGTTGTCAATGATAATTATGTGCCCGTTGATTTCACTACTATGGATATTGAATGTGATCCTTCATGTCCAATTATTTTGGGACGTCCCTTTTTACGCACCGTTGGTGCTATCATTGACATGAAAGAGGGTAATATAAAATTTCAGTTTCCTCTCAAGAAAGGGATGGAACACTTCCCTCGAAAGAAGATCAAGTTACCTTATGAGTCCGTTGTACGGGCTAGCTATTCTTTTACTCTTGATAAAACTTGATCTATACACATTATGCCTAGCTTAAAGGCACAAAAGAAAGCGCTTTTGGGAGGCAGCCCACATGAATAATTTTTTTGCTTTTGTTGTGTCTTGATGTTGTTTACTGCTGTAGCATCATCATTGTATCTTTGCTTTTCATATTTGTGCCAAGTATAGCCTCTGATTGCTAGAAAGTTCAAAAGTTGTGAGGTGCTGTCCAGGAAACAGATTCTGTCCTTGGATAGAAAAATTCGTATAAAATCACCAGATCATATTTTTGGTCTGAATTTTTTCGACAGCGTTCTCTATATAATTGTCTTTCGTGCATCTGTTCTGAGTTTTTTGATTTGAGTTGCAGAAGTATCCCGAACAGATCAATTACTCTGCTGTTCTGTTTTTCACAGATTCTGTCCTGTTTTGCCTTTCCTTCATTTTGCAAATCAAGAACTTGCTTTTTCTTTGCAAAAACCTTTTGGCAATCTTGAGAAACAGTAGAACTTCAAGAATGTCTTTATTTCCAGCAAGGTGCAATTATTTTTAAGGGTACTAACCTCGCTAATCAGATTATGATGAGTTATATATGAAGGGAGTTTTCAAGTGTGCGAGGGAAGATGATAAAAAAGATTCAGGAGTGTCAAGCGCTCAAGCTTGGGGATGCCCCCGTGCACCCCCAAGAAATATTCAAGGAGACTCAAGCGTCTAAGCTTGGGGATGCCCCCGTGCATCCCCTTCTCCATCAACATTATCAGTTTGGCTTTCGTTCCACTATATTTTTATCACTTCATGTGTTATGTGCTATGCTTGGAGCGTCTTGCTTTTAGTTTTCTTTTTAGTTTTTCATAACGAGTCGGAACTCAGCATTCTTTATGTGGGAGAGAAACACGCTCCACTTCTACCTAGAACATAACATAGAATTTTCATGTCTATCTTCGCTGTGTGTGTTCTTTGTCTTTTAATAGCTACTATCATGCTTTGCTCTTAGTATTCATGCTTATCTTTTCAAAGAGCTTTTGTTTAGTTGGTTGCTTGAACTCTCTTTAATTATCATGCTCACCTTATTAAGAGAGTTTGCTTCCGTTGCATTGGTTAATGTGTCTATGATAAAGATGCTACGTGCATGATGGTTCTTAGTAGTTCAGGTTTTCTTATGGTTAATCTCAAATAGCTGGGGGGTTCCCAATGTGTTATTGGAGTACCAACATGATTTGTTTGCCTTTGATGTGGTATGGTTTAGTAATATCTTCCTTCGAGAATTTATTTTGATTGACTTGGCGTATGCTCAGGCATATTTAAGACTGTAAAGAAAGTCTGTCAAGCCTTGATGATCTTTTATTTCTGAGTAGCGATATAACTACCATGCCTGATTCAATGTTGCTTTGTCGCTCTGCATGATTATGACTGTCATTGCTCTCTTAGTTGGTCGCTCCCAGTCTTTTGCTAACCTCCACCTGTACTAAGCAAACTAACCTTGCAATACATAGCTCATGGGAAAGTAGCTTAAAAACTATTGTGGTAAAGAATATGTTGCTTATGTATCTTATTTCTTATAAGTTGCTTGCTGAGCGGTAACCATGTTTCTGGGGACGCCATCAACTGTCACACTTTTGTTGAATATCATGTGAGTTGCTATGCATGTTCGTCTTGTCTGAAGTAAGGGTGATTTGCCGTGGGTTGTATGAATATGCATATTGTTAGAGAAGAACATTGGGCCGCCAACCAAAGCCATGTATCATGGTGGAAGTTTTAGCTTGGACGTTAATCCTCAATCTCTTATGAGAATATGCTTAAGCATTAAAGAGGAGTTCATCATCTATTTTCTATGTTGTCCCGGTATGGATGTCCTCAAGTTGAGATCTATCAAAAACGAGAAATCAAATGCGATTTATCTCCTTGGACCTTTGTACAGGTGGCATAGAGGTACCCCTTTGTGACACTTGGTTGAAACATATGTAATGCAATGATAACTCATGGAAATCCGAGCTAATTAGGACAAGGTGTGGGCACTATTGGTATTCGATGCATGAGGCTTGCAACTTATAGGATGTCTTATGCATGACACATATGAAGTACTACTACCGTTGACAAAATTGCTTCTATGTTTTCAAAAATAAAAAGCTCTAACACATAACCATTCTTTTACTTTTTAAGTCTCCACCTTCTTTCTTCAAGCACCAACTACTGAGAGCATGATTGTCATTCTGAGTGTAATGTGCATTGTCCCAAAGTAGCATTGTCTTTTGCATGATTGTGATATCGTTTATTTTGAAATCATTGTATCTAGTCATCACTTAAACCTTGAAGGTGCCCCTGCATTTATGTTTTGCTTCACTAAAGGGGGCAAGCTAGATATCACTTTATCATATTTACACATCATGTTCATTGCAAATCTTTTTAATGTTTCAGTTTCATGTTGTAAAACTTTCAGTCATTTGTGATTTTCTCATGAGGCAACTTAATTACTATAGATTCATTGTCTCAGTAAGCTTTTGTCATATGACTATAAAAAGTCCTATATGGTTAATAGCATGTCACCACAGAAATTATTCTTGTTATCATTTACCTACTCGAGGACGAGCAGGAATTAAGCTTGGGGATGTTGATACGTCCAAAACGTATCTATAATTTCTGCTTGCTCCATGCCACTTTTGGGTCATATTGCTATGATATTTATACACTTCCATACACTTTTGATCATATTTGGACTAACCTACTAATCCAGTGCACCCTAGTGCCAGTTTCTGTTTTCGGCTATTTTTGTATTTCAGGTTTTCACGTTACGAGAACTGCCAGGAAAAATCCAGAAAAATTATATAAAAAATCAGCATTTCGGAAACTACCGTGCGTCCGAAGGACAGCCGGGGGGGGGCACCAGGACTCCAGGCGCCCTGGCGGCGCCCCCCCTGGGCCGCGCCGGGGGGCGCCTGGGCCCCCCGAAGCTTCCCCGATGCCCCCCTTTGGCATATATTTAAAGCGTCCTCCGAAACCATCAGAACAAAAAACTCTTTTCGCGATCCCATTTCTGTTCCGCCGCCGCCGCCGCTTCCAAGATCGGGAGCACCAGGAGAACTCTTCCCGGCACCCTGCCGTAGGGGAGGATCACCACCGGGAGCTTCTCCACCACCATGGACGCCTCCCGGATGAGTCGTGAGTAGTCTCCCTTGGACCATGAGTCCATGACCAGTAGCTATGTGATGTTCTCCTCCCGTTCTTGTGCTTCACTAATTAGTCCTCGTGAGCTGCCCTACATGATCGAGGCACATATGTAATCCCTATGCTGTTGCTATGTTGAGTTTGCTGGGATCCGATGGATTATGAGATTATGTTCAGATTGATCTTGAGTAATATATTTGATTCACCTCTTTTATATTTATGTTCATAAGTAATTCTTGCATGTTCTCCGTTGTTATTTATTGCTTTGGCCAAGTAATGGGTAGTGACTCCAAGAGGGAACGTTATGCTTGATTGTGGGTTCATGCCCCTCGATGACTAGCTTGAGTGACAGAAACATGAGTCTAGGGGATGTGCTGTTGCCACAAGGGGGAAAACAATGGTGCTTGTGCCCGCGGGTGCAAGGATTGTTTACTTTACGCAAAGTTCTTTTAATGCAGTTGTCTGTTGCTTTGAGTTTACACTATGGGTGGGACTCGCAACTTAATACCAGCGAGATGTTCTGGATAGATATCTCAAGGTGGATGATTAGTAGTAGATATTGATGGATTTCGGTCTACTTACTTTGGCGTACCGCCCATGCTTTGAACCTCAACCTTTCTTGCAATGTAGTCAGCATTGGTTTGCGTTCGTGGTCCTGTCAATTGCCCAGCTGTAATTCATTTACCTCACATAGTTGTTTTATCGTCTTTTGGGAGAGAGGCATCACTAGTGAACATCATGAGACTCCGGTCCATATTACCATCATTGATCACATCCGCTATTTACTTTTCGCTTTTACTTACTATTGCAAACATTATCTATCACTACTATCATTTGCGTTTAATCCTTTGTGAACTACAAGGCCGGAGAGATTGACAATCTCTCTGTACTCGTTGGGAGCAAAGTTATTTGTATCTGTGTGCAGGTCCACGTTGATTGCTAATATCTGGCGCCATAGGAGTTGACACCTACTTGTTGAACCTAGGAGTCTCTGGGGATTCGATCCTTGGCATCTTTGCTAAGGGAAAAACTTCCACAACACTGCATCTTACACCTTCCACTTGGGGTAACCAACGAGGGGTTAGAGGCCCATCAGGGTGAGAACATAACGATAGCCTCCGCGAGCCTCAACACTCATTGGACCGCACACATCGGTATGTATGATTTCCAACAAGTTGGTTGCTCGCTCCATTGTTCCGGAGAACGGAGTCTTGGTCATCTTGCCCAAGAGGCATGGTTCGCACGTGTCAAATGATTCATAATCAAGAGACTCTAGAAGTCCATCTGAATGGAGCTTCTTCATATGTTTGACACCAATATGACCAAGGCGGCAATGCCACAAGTATGTGGGACTATCATTATCAACTTTACATCTTTTGGCATCTACACTATGAATATGTGTATCACTACGTTCGAGATTCATCAAAAATAAACCATTGACCAGCGGGGCATGACCATAAAACATATCTCTCAAATAAATAGAACAACCATTATTCTCCGATTTGAAAGAGTAGCCATCTCGCATAAGACGAGATCCAGAAACAATGTTCATGCTCAAAGCTGGTACTAAATAACAATTATTGAGGTTTAAAACTAATCCCGAGGGTAGATGTAGAGGTAGCGTGCCGACGGCGATCACATCGACCTTGGAACCATTCCCGACGCGCATCGTCACCTCATCCTTCGCCAGTCTCCGTTTATTCCGCAGCTCCTGTTTTGAGTTACAAATGTGAGCAGCTGCACCGGTATCAAATACCCAGGAGCTACTACGAGTGCTGGTAAGGTACACATCAATAACATGTATATCATATATACCTTTGACGTTGCCGGCCTTCTTGTCTGCTAAGTATTTGGGGCAGTTCCGCTTCCAGTGACCCGTTCCCTTGCAATAAAAGCACTCTGTCTCAGGCTTGGGTCCATACTTTGGCTTCTTCCCGGCAACAGGCTTGCCAGGCGCGGCAACTCCCTTGCCGTCCTTCTTGAAGTTCTTCTTACCCTTGCCTTTCTTGAACTTAGTGGTTTTATTGACCATCAACACTTGATGTTCTTTCTTGATGTCCACCTCCGCTGATTTCAGCATCGAATACACCTCGGGAATGGACTTCTCCATCCCCTGCATATTGAAGTTCAACACGAAGCTCTTGAAGCTTGGTGGGAGCGACTGGAGGATTCTGTCAACGACCGTTTCATCTGGGAGATTCATTCCCAGCTGAGACAAGCGGTTGTGCAATCCTGAAATCTTGAGGATGTGCTCACTGACAGAACTATTCTCCTCCATCTTACAGCTGTAGAACACGTCGGCGACATCATATCTCTCGACTCGTGCATGAGCTTGGAAAACCATTTTCAGCTCTTCGAACATCTCATATGCTCCGTGGTGCTCAAAACGTTTTTGGAGCCCCGACTCTAAGCTGTAAAGCATGCCGCACTGAACCAGGGAGTAATCATCACTACGCGACTGCCAGACGTTCAAAACGTCTTGGGCCGCATTGGGAGCAGGTGCATCACCTAGCGGTGCTTCAAGGACATATGATCTCTTGGCAGCTATGAGGATAATCCTCATGTTACGGACCCAATCTGTATAGTTGCTACCATCGTCTTTCAGCTTGGTTTTCTCTAGGAACGCGTTGAAGTTGAGGGAAACCTGAGCGTGGGCAATTTGATCTACAAGAGATATTGTAAAGAATTTAGACTAAGTTCATGATAATTAAGTTCATCTTAATCAAATTTTAATGAACTCCCACTCAGAATGACATCTCTCTAGTCATCTAAGTGATACACGATCCGAATCGACTAGCCCGTGTCCGATCATCACGTCAGACGGACTAGTCATCAACGGTGAACATCTTCATGTTGATCGTATCTTCTATACGACTCGTGTTCGACCTTTCGGTCTTCCGTGTTCCGAGGCCATGTCTGTACATGCTAGGCTCGTCAAGTGAACCCTAAGTGTATTGCTTGTGTAAATCTGGCTTACACCCGTTGTATGCGAACGTTAGAACCTATCACACCCGATCATCATGTGGTGCTTCGGAGCAACGAACTTTAGCAACGGTGCATAGTTAGGGGGAACACAATTCTTGAAATTATTTAGTGAGAGATCATCTTATTTACTACCGTCGTTCTAAGTAAACAAGATGCATAAACATGATAAACATCACATGCAATCAATTAAAGTGACATGATATGGCCAATATCATCTTGCTCCTTGGATCTCCATCATCGGGGCACCATGATCATCTTGTCACTGGCTCGACACCATGATCTTCATCATTATGATCTTCATCATCGTGTCTTGAATAAGTCGTCACGCCAACTATTACTTCTACTACTATAGCTAACGTTTAGCAATGAAGTAAAGTAATTACATGGCGTTATTCAGTGACACGCAGGTCATACAATAATTAAGACAACTCCTATGGCTCCTGCCGGTTGTCAAGTTCATCGACATGCAAGTCGTGATTCTCTATTACAAAAACATGATCAATCTCATACATCACATATATCATTCATCACATCTTCGTTTTGGCCATACCACGTCACATAGCACATGCTGCAAAAACAAGTTAGACGTCCTCTAATTGTTGTTGCAAGTTTTTACGTGGCTTCTATAGGATTTCTAGCAAGAACGTTTCTTACCTACGCCAAAACCACAACGTGATTTGTCAATTTCTATTTACCCTTCATAAGGACCCTTTTCATCGAATCCGATCCGACTAAAGTAGGAGAGACAGACACCCGCCAGCCACCTTATGCATCTAGTGCATGTCTGTCGGTGGAACCAGTCTCACGTAAGCGTACGTGTAAAGTCGGTCCGGGCCGCTTCATCCCACAATACCGCCGAATCAAGATTGACTAGTAACGGTAAGAAAGTTGAACAAACTCAAACGCCCACAACTGCTTTGTGTTCTACTCGTGCAAGATGCTACGCATAAAACCTAGCTCAGATGCCACTGTTGGAGAACGTAGCAGAATTCAAAAAAAATTCTACGCTTTCACCAAGATCCAACTAAGGAGACATCTAGCAACGAGCAAGTAAGAGTGCATCTACATACCGTTATGTAGATCGCGTGCGGAAGCTTTCGAAGAAGCGTGGATGAAGTAGTCGTACTCTTCGCGTTCTTCGTCACCGATGATCTAGCGCCGAACGGACGGCACCTCCGCGTTCAACACACGTCCGGTACAGCAACATCACCTCCTTCTTGATCCAGCAAGGGGGAAGGAGAAGTCGTCAGAGATCTAGTAGCACAACGGCGTGGTGGTGGATGCAGTGGAGATTGCAGCAGGGCTTCGCCGGGCGCCCTGCGTTTGAGGAGACGGAGTTGTGACGGGAGGGGGAGAGACGCCAGGGAAAGGGTGCGGCTGCCCTCTCCCCCCCCCACATATATATAGGGGGCCAGGGGGTGCGCCAGCCCCCTGCAGATCCAATCTGCAAGGGGGGCGGCGGCCAGGGGGGAGTCCTTGCCCCCCAAGGCAAGTGGCGCCCCCTCCCCCCTAGGGTTTCAACCCTAGGCGCATGGGGAGGTGGGCCCAAGTGGTGCGCCAGCCCATTAGGGCTGGACACTTCCCCCTTGCGGCCTAGGGGCCCCACCGGGATGGGTGGCCCCACCCGGTGGACCCCCGGGGCCCCTCCGGTGGTCCCGTGACGCTCCCGGTGACCCCCGGAGATCACCCGATGGCCGAAACCTGACTTCCTATATATCAATCTTTACCTCCGGACCATTCCGGAACTCCTCGTGACGTCCGGGATCTCATCCGGGACTCCGAACAACTTTCGGGTTTCCACGTGCATTTATCTCTACGACCCTAGCGTTACCGAACCTTAAGTGTGTAGACCCTACGGGTTCGGGAGACACGTAGACATGACCGAGACCACTCTCCGGTCAATAACCAACAGCGGGATCTGGATACCCATGTTGGTTCCCACGTGTTCCTCGATGATCTTCATCGGATGAACCACCGTGTCAAGGATTCACTCAATCCCGTATGTTATTCCCTTTGTCCATCGGTACGGTACTTGCCCGAGATTCGATCGTCGGTATTCCCGATACCTTGTTCAATCTCGTCATGGCAAGTCTCTTTACTCGATCCGTAATCCATCATCCCGTGACTAACTACTTAGTCACATTGAGCTCATTATGATGATGTCTTACCAAGTGGGCCCAGAGGTACCTCTCCGTCATACGGAGTGACAACATCCCAGTCTCGGTTCGTACCAACTCAACAGACACTTTCGGAGATACCCGATGCGTACCTTTATAGCCACCCAGTTACGTTGTGATGTTTGGCACACCCAAAGTATTCCTACGGCATCCGGGAGTTGTACAACCTCATGGTCTAAGGAATAAATACTTGACACCGAAAAGCTTATGCATTACGAACTATACGATCTCGTGCTATGCTCAGGATTGGGTCTTATCCATCACATCATTCTCCTAATGATGTGATCCCGTTATAACCGAAATCCCATGTCCATGGTCAGGAAACCGTGACCATCTGTTGATCAACGAGCTGGTAACTAGAGGCCTACCAGGGACTCATTTTGGTCTATGTATTCAGACATGTATCGCTGTTTCCGTACAATACAATTCAAGCATGAATAACAGACGATTATCATGAACAAGGAAATATAATAATAATACTTTTATTATTACCTCTAGGGCATATTTCCAACAGGGGGCGGCACCCCTTTCCTCCTCCTTCTCCCTCTCCTTCCTTCCCCCCTTCTCCTTCTTGGTGGACTCCTACTACGAATAGGATTGCAATCCTATTCCTAGTAGGATTGCCTCTCCTGGCGCCATAGAGGGGCGGCCGGCATCCCCCCTTGCTCCTTTATATACGGGGGCAGGGGGCACCCAAAGACACACAAGTTGAATTGTTTTAGCCGTGTGCGGTGCCCCCCTCCACAGAAACACACCTCGGTCATACTGTCGCAGTGCTTAGGCGAAGCCCTGCGCCGGTAACTTCATCATATCCGTCACCACGCTGTCGTGCTGATGAAACTCTCCTGTGAAGCTCAACTGGATCAAGAGCTCGTGGGAAGTCATCAAGCTGAACGTGTGCTGAACGCGGAGGTGCCGTACATTCGGTGCTTGATCGGTTGGATCGCGAAGAAGTTCGACTACATCAACCGCGTCACTTGACGCTTCCGCTCCCGGTCTACGAGGGTACGTAGACACACTCTCCCCCTCGTTGCTATGCATCGTAGATAGATCTTGCGTGATCGTAGGAAAATTTTGAAAATACTACGTTCCCCAACAGTGGCATCATGAGCCAGGTATATGCGTAGATGATATGCACAAGTAGAACACAATGAGTTGTGGGCGATACTAGTCATACTGCTTACCAGCATGTCATACTTTGCTTCGGCGGTATTGTGAGATGAAGCGGCCCGGACCGACATTACGCGTACGCTTACACGAGACTGGTTTCACCGTTATGAGCACTCGTTGCTTAAAGGTGACTGGAGGGTGTCTGTCTCTCTAACTTTAGCTGAATCAAGTGTGACTATGCCCGGTCCTTGTGAAGGTTAAAATAGCACATACTTGACGAAACATCGTTGTGGTTTTGTATGCGTAGGTAAGAACGGTTCTTGCTAAGCCAGTAGCAGCCACGTAAAACTTGCAACAACAAAGTAGAGGACGTCTAACTTGTTTTTGCAGGGCATGTTGTGATGTGATATGGTCAAGACATGATGAGTGATACGGTTTTGTATGAGATGATCATGTTTTGTAATATTATCGGCAACTGGCAGGAGCCATATGGTTGTCGCTTTATTGTATGAAATGCAATCGCCATGTAATTGCTTTACTTTATCACTAAGCGGTAGCGATAGTCGTAGAAGCAATAGTTGGCGAGACGACAACGATGCTACGATGGAGATCAAGGTGTCGCGCCGGTGACGAAGGTGATCATGACGGTGCTTTGGAGATGGAGATCAAAAGCTCAAGATGATGATGGCCATATCATGTCACATATTTTGATTGCATGTGATGTTTATCTTATTATGCTTCTTATTTTGCTTAGTTTGGCGGTAGCATTATAAGATGATCCCTTACAAAATTTCAAGGTACAAGTGTTCTCCCTGAGTATGCACCGTTGCGAAAGTTCGTCGTGCCGAGACACCACGTGATGATCGGGTGTGATAAGCTCTACGTTCAAATACAACGGGTGTAAGCCAGTTTTGCACACGCAGAATACTCGGGTTAAACTTGATGAGCCTAGCATATGCAGATATGGCCTCAGAACACCGGAGACCGAAAGGTCGAGCGTGAATCATATAGTAGATATGATCAACATAAGATGTTCACCATTGAAATTACTCCATCTCACGTGATGATCGGACATGTTTTAGTTGATTTGGATCACATGATCATTTAGATGACCGTAGGGATGTCTATCTAAGTGGGAGTTCTTAAGTAATTTGATTAATTGAACTTTAATTTCTCATGAACTTAGTCCTGGTAGTATTAGCATATCTGTGTTGTAGATCAATAGCTCGCGATGTAGCTCCCCGTTTATTTTATATGTTACTAGAGAAAACTAAGTTGAAAGATGTTAGTAGCAATGATGCGGACTAGGTCCGTGATCTGAGGATTTTCCTCATTGCTGCAAAGAAGTATTATGTCCTTGATGCACCGCTAGGTGACAGACCTATTGCAGGAGCAGATGCAGACGTTATGAACGTTTCGACAAAAGCTCGGTATGATGACTACTTGATAGTTTAGTGCACCATGCTTTACGGCTTAGAACCGGGACTTCAAAAATGTTTTGAACGCCACGGAGCATATGAGATGTTCCAGGAGTTGAAATTAATATTTCATACTCATGCCCGTGTCGAGAGGTATAAGACCTCTGACAGTACATTGCCTACAAGATGGAGGAGAATAGCTCAACCAGTGAGCATGTGCTCAGATTGTCTGGGTACTACAATTGCTTGAATCAAGTGGGAGTTAATCTTACAGATAAGATAGTAATTGACAAAGTTCTCTAGTCACTATCACCAAGTTAGTAGAACTTTGTGATGAACTATGATATGCAAGGGATGACGAAAGTAATTCCCGAGCTCTTCGCGATACTGAAATCGGCGAAGGTAGAAATCAAGAAAGAGCATCAAGTGTTGATGGTTAATGAGACCACTTGTTTCAAGTAAAGGGCAAAAGGATAGAAAGGGAACTTCAAGAAGAATGACAAGCAAGTAGTCACTCTCGTGAAGAAACCCAAAGCTAAACTCAAGCCTGAAACTAAGTGCTTCTACTACAAAGGAAACGGTCACTAGAAGTGGAACTGCCCTAGATACTTGGTGTATAAGAAGGATGGAAAAGTGAACAAAGGTATATTTGATATACAGATTATTAATGTGTACTTTACTAGTGTTCATAGCAACCCCTGAGTATTTGATACCGGTTCAGTTGCTAAAATTAGTAACTCGGAACGGGAGTTGCAGAATGAACAGAGACTAATTAAAGGTGAAGTGACGATGTGTGTTGGAAGTGGTTCCAAGATTGATATGATCATCATCGCACACTCCCCATACTTTCGGGATTAGTGTAGAACCTAAATAAATGTTATTTGGCATTTGCGTTAAGCATGAATATGATTTGATCATGTTTGTTGCAATACAGTTATTCATTTAAAGTCATAGAATAATTGTTATTCTGTTTACATGAATAAAGCCTTCAATGGTGATACACCCAATGAAAATAGTTTGTTAGATCTCGATTGTAGTGATACACATATTCATAATATTGAAGCCAAAAGATGCAAGGTTAATAATGATAGTGCAACTTATTTGTGGCACTGCCATTTAGGTCATATTGGTGTAAAGCGCATGAAGAAACTCCATAGTGATGGACTTTTGGAATCAATTGATTATGAATCACTTGGAGCTTGCGAACCATGCCTCATGGGCAAGATGACTAAAACTCCGTTCTCCGGAACTGTGGAGTGAGCAACAGATTTGTTGGAAATCATACATACTGATGTATGTGGGCCAATGAGTGTTGAAGCTCGCGGCGGGTATCATTATTTTCTGACCTTCACTGATGATTTGAGCAGATATGGGTATATCTACTTAATGAAGCACAAGTCTGAAACACTTGAAAAGTTCAAAGAATTTCAGAGTGAAGTAGAGAATCATTGTAACAAGAAAATAAAGTTTCTGCGATCTGATCATGGAGGTGAATATTTGAGTTACGAGTTTGGTCTTCATTTGAAACAATGTGGAATAGTTTCACAACTCACGCCACCCGGAACACCACAGCGTAATGGTGTGTCCGAACGTCGTAACCGTACTTTATTGGATATGGTGCGATCTATGATGTCTCTTACCGATTTACCACTATCGTTTTGGGTTATGCATTAGAGATAGCTGCATTCACGTTAAATAGGGCAACATCTAAATCCGTTGAGACGACGCCTTATGAACTGTGGTTTGGCAAGAAACCAAAGTTGTCGTTTCTTAAAGTTTGGGGCTGCGATGCTTATGTGAAAAAGCTTCAATCTGATAAGCTCGAACCCAAGCCGGAGAAATGTGTCTTCATAGGATACCCTAAAGAGACTGTTGGGTACACCTTCTATCACAGATCCGAAGGCAAGATATTCGTTGCTAAGAATGGATCCTTTCTAGAGAAGGAGTTTCTCTCGAAAGAAGTGAGTGGGAGGAAAGTAGAACTTGATGAGGTAATTGTACCTTCTCCCGAATTGGAAAGTGGAACATCACAGAAACTAGTTCCAGTGATTCCTACACCAATTAGTGAGGAAGCTAATGATGATGATCATGAAACTTCAGATCAAGTTTCTGTTGAACGTCATAGATCAACCAGAGTACGTTCCGCACCAGTGTGGTATGGCAACCCAGTTCTGGAAGTCATGTTACTAGACCATGATGAACCTACGAACTATGAGGGAGCGATGATGAGCCCAGATTCCGCAAAATGGCTTGAAGCCATGAAATCTGAGATGGGATCCATGTATGAGAACAAAGTGTGTACTTTGGTTGACTTGCCCGATGATCGGCAAGCCATCGAAAATAAATGGATCTTCAAGAGGAAGACCGACGCAGACGGTAATGTTACTGTTTACAAAGCTCGACTTGTTGCGAAAGGTTTTCGACAAGTTCAAGGAATTGACTACGATGAGACTTTCTCACCCGTAGCAATGCTTAAGTCTGTCCGAATCATGTTAGCAATTGCCGCATTTTATGATTATGAAATCTGGCAAATGGATGTCAAAACTGCATTCCTGAATGGATATCTTAAAGAAGAGTTGTATATGATGCAACCAGAAGGTTTTGTCGATCCTAAAGGTGCTAACAAAGTGTGCAAGCTCCAGCGATCCATCCATGGACTGGTGCAAGCATCCCATAGTTGGAATATACGCTTTGATAAGTTGATCAAAGCATATAGTTTTATACAGACTTGCGGTGAAGCCTGTATTTACAAGAAAGTGAGTGGGAGCACTACATCCTTTCTGATAAGTATATGTGAATGACATATTGTCGATCAGAAATGATGTAGAATTTTCTGGAAAGCATAAAGGAGTGTTTGAAAGGAGTTTTTTCAAAGAAAAACCTCGGTAAAAGCTGCTTACAAATTGAGCATCGAGATCTATAGAGATAGATCAAGACGCTTCATAAGTTTTTTCAATGAGTACATACCTTGACAAGATTTTGAAGTAGTTCAAAATGGAACAGTCAAAGAAAGAGTTCTTGCATGAGTTGCAAGGTATGAAGTTGAGTAAGACTCAATGCCCGACCACTGCAGAAGATGGAGAGAGAATGAAAGTCATTCCCTATGCCTCAGCCATAGGTTCTATGAAGTATGCCATGCTGTATACCAGACCTATTGTATGCCCTGTCCTGATTTTGGCAAGGGAGTACAATTTTGATCTAGGAGTAGATCACTGAACAACGGTCAAAATTGTCCTTAGTTACTGGATGACTAAGGAAATATTTCTCGGTTATGGAGGTGATAAAGAGTTCGTCGTATTGAGTTACGTCGATGCAAGCTTTAAACACCGATCTGGATGACTCTGAGTCTCGATCTGGATGCATATTGGAAGTGGGAGCAATTAGCTAAAGTAGCTCCATGCAGAGCATTGTAGACATAGAAATTTGCGAATTACATACAGATCTGAATGTGTCAGGCCCGCTGACTAAACTTCTCTCACAAGCAAAACATGATCACACCTTATTACTCTTTGGGTGTTAATCACATGGCGATGTGAACTAGATTGTTAACTCTAGTAAACCCTTTGGGTATTGGTCGCATGGCGATGAGAACTATGGGTGTTAGTCACATGGTGATGTGAACTATTAGGTGTTAATCACATGGTGATGTGATCTAGATTATTAACTCTAGTGCAAGTGGGAGACTGAAGGAAATATGCCCTAGAGGCAATAATAAAGTTATTATTTATTTCCTTATATCATGATAAATGTTTATTATTCATGCTAGAATTGTATTAACTGGAAACTTAGTACATGTGTGAATACATAGACAAAACAGAGTGTCCCTAGTATGCCTCTACTAGACTAGCTCATTGATCAAAGATGGCTATGTTTCCTAGCCATAGACATGAGTTGTCATTTGATCAATGGGATCACATCATTAGGAGAATGATGTCATGGACTAGACCCATCCGTTAGCTTAGCACTTTGATCGTTTAAGTTTTACTGCTATTGCTTTCTTCATGACTTATACATGTTCCTATGACTATGAGATTATGCAACTCCCGAATACCGTAGGAACACCTTGTGTGCTATCAAACGTCACAACGTAACTGGGTGATCATAAATATGCTCTATAGGTGTCTCCGAAAGTATTCGTGGTGTTGGCATAGATCAAGAATAGGATTTGTCACTCTGAGTGTCGGAGAGGTATCTCTAGGCCCTCTCGGTAATACACATCATAATAAGCCTTGCAAGCAAATGACTAATGAGTTAGTCACGAGATGATGTATTACGGAACAAGTAAAGAGACTTGCCGGTAACGAGATTGAACTAGGTATAGAGATACCGACGATCGAATCTCGGGCAAGTAACATACCGATGACAAAAGGAACAAAGTATGTTGTTATGCGGTTTGACCGATAAAGATCTTCATAGAATATGTAGGAACCAATATGAGCATCCAGGTTCAGCTATTGGTTATTGACCGGAGATGAGTCTCGGTCATGTCTACATAGTTCTCGAACCCGTAGGGTCCGCACGCTTAACGTTTGATGACGATCGGTATTATGAGTTTATGAGTTTTGATGTACCGAAGGTAGTTCGGAGTCCCGGATGAGATCACGGACATGCGAGGAGTCTCAGAATGTCCGAGACGTAAAGATTGATATAATGGACGACTATATTCGGACACCGGAAGTGTTCCGTAAAGTCTCGGAATTAACCGGAGAAGCGGGGGGGAGGGGTTACCGGAACCCCCTAGGGAAGCTATGGGCGTTAATGGGCCATAGGAGAAAGAGAGAAGGAGGGCCAGGGCTGGGCCGCGCGCCTGATGGCTTCTCGCCCCTCGTTGGTTACCCCAAGTGGAAGGTTTGAGATGTAGCATAGCGGTAGTTTTCCCTTGGCAAAGATACCAAGGATCGAATCCCGTGAGACTCCGAGGGTCAACAAGAAGGTGTCAATAGCGCCAGAGACTTTTGCTTGACAGGACCTGCACACAGATACAAATAACTTTGCTCCCAACGAGTACAGAGAGGTTGTCAGTCCCTCCGGCCTTGTCGTTTACAAAGGATCAAACGCAAGAGATAATAGTGATAGGTATGACTACAACTGGTCAATAAGAACAGGAAGTAAATAGAGGGTGTGATCAGTGATGGTAATATGGACCGGGGTCCCATGATGTTCACTAGTGATGTCTCTCTCCCAAAAGACGATAAAACAGCTAAGCGAGGTAAACGAATTACAGCTGGGCAATTGACAGGATTATGTGCGCAAACCAATGCTAACTATGCTGCAAAGAAAGGTAGAGGCTCAAAAGCATGGGCGGTACGCCAAGGCAAGTAGACTGAAATCCATCTGCATCTACTACTAATCATCCACCTTGAGATATCTATCCAGAACATCTCGCTGGTATTAAGTTGCGAGTCCCACCCATAGTGTAAACTCAAAGCAACAGACAACTGCATTAAAAGAACTTTGCGTAAAGTAAACAATCCTTGCACCCGCAAGTACAAGAACAGTTGTTTTCCCCCTTGTGGCAACAACACATCCCCTAGACTCATGTTTCTGTCACTCAAGCTAGTCATCGAGGGGCATGAACCCACAATCAAGCATAATGTTCCCTCTTGGAGTTACTACCTACTACTCGGCCAAAGCAATAAATAGGAACGGAGAACATGCAAGAATTACTCAAGAACATAAATATAAAAGAGGTGAATCAAATATATTACTCACACACAATCTGAACATAATCTCATAATCCATCGGATCCCAGCAAACTCAGCATAGCAACAACATAAAGATTACATATGTGCCTCGATCATGTAGGGCAGCTCACGAGGTCTAATCGGTGAAGAACAAAGAGCGGAGGAGAACATCACATAGCTACTGGTCATGGACCCATGGTCCAAGGGGGACTACTCACAACTCATCCGGGAGGCGTCCATGGTGGTGGAGAAGCTCCCGGTGGTGGTTCTCCCCTCCGGCAGGGTGCCGGGAAGAGTTCTCCTGGTGCTCCCGATCTTGGAAGCGCGGCGGTGGCGGAACAGAGATGGGATCGTGAAAAAGGGTTCCGTCCTCGAGGGTTTCGGGACGCGGTGTAAATATATGCCAAAGGGGGTCACCAGAGGAGGTAAGGGGGGCCCAGGCGCCCCCCCCCCCCCGGCGCGGCCAAGAGGGGGGCCGCCCCCTCAGGGCGCCTGGAGCCCCTCTGGCCCTACTTCTGCCGCATGGAAGCTTCTGGAGCGCTGATTTTTTATATATTTTTCCCGGAATTTTTCTGGCAATTTAATTAATGGGAAAACCTGAAATAGAAAAACAGCAGAAAACAGAAACTGGCACTGGGGTGCACTGAGTTAATAGGTTAGTCCAAATATGATCAAAAGTGTATGGAAGTGCATAAATATCATAGCAATATCACACAAAAGAGGCATGGAGCAAGCAGAAATTACAGATACGTTTTGGACGTATCAACATCCCCAAGCTTAATTCCTGCTCGTCCTCGAGTAGGTAAATGATAACAAGCATAATTTCTGTGGTGACATGCTACCAAAGAATCTCTCACAGTCACATGACAAATGCTTACTGAGATAATGAATCTTTAGTAATTAAGTTGCCTCATGAGAATATCACAAAGAACTGAAAGTTTTACAATATGATACTGAAACATTCAATAGATTTGTAGTGAGCATGGTGTGCAAACATGACAAAGTGATACCTCGCTTGCCCCCTTTAGTGAAGCAAAACATAAATGCAGGAGCACCTCCGAAGTTTAAGTGACGACTAGATACAATGATTTCAAAATAAGCGATATCATAATCATGCAGAAGACAATGGTACTTTGGGACAATGCACATTACACTCAGAATGACAATCATGCTCTCAATAGTTGGTGCTTTGAAGAAAGAAGGTGGAGACTCTCGAACTTTGGCTTTTGATGGTAAGGTTGAAAACCCGTGGTTGGAAGCAAAGACTAAACATGTACCAGAGCTCTTGGTTTTTAAAAACAGAGGTAAAAATGATTTTTGGGAGATGCATATTTTGTCAACGAATGCTAGTAGATAACTCAATTACTTCTCGAGCTGGACAAGTTTCGAGGAACGGCTCCCGCACGGGGACGATCACATCCCCTTAATCTCCTTTGTTTATCACTGCCTAAAGTTTTCTGATTTCTCATGAACAAAGCGTGAAGGAGGGTTTGTTTGTTGTATTTTTTTATGAGCCGGGTGCACTCTTGGCCAGTTCCTTCTCATATTAGGGGTTTGCAGATTAGACATGCAATCCCGGGGTGAAACTTGTCCAACTTAAAAAGATCATGAATTAACTACTACTTCCTCATGAGCTAAAATAGAGGCACAAAAGAGAAATGCTTTTGAATAATTTCGAGATGGTACAAGAAAGTCTTCGTTAGGAATGGCAAGTAAATACCATATATAGGAAGGTATGGTGGACTCATATGGCATAACTGGTTTCAAGGATTTTGGATGCACAAGCAGTCAGTCCGCTTAGTATAGGTGAAGGCTAGCAAAAGACTGGGAGCGACCAACTGAGAGAGCAATGACGGCCATAATCATGCAGAGCGACAAAGCAACATTGAATCGGGCATGGAAGTTATATCGCTACTCAGAAATTAAAGATCATCAAGGCTTGATAGACTTTCTTTACAGTCTTAAATATGCGTGAGCATATGCCAAGTGATACGTCTCAAACGTATCTACTTTTCCAAACACTTTTGCTATTGTTTTGACCTCATTCTTGTATGATTTGAACTAAACTAACCTGGACTGACGCTGTTTTCAGCAGAGCTGCCTGTATGGTTTTATTGTGTGCAGGAAAACGGATTTTTAGGTATCTCAGAAAATTCCAAGAAAAATCACAGAAAATCCACGCACCCGAAGGGCCCTTGTGCCAGAAGAGGGGCCAGAGGGGAGCCAGGGGGCTCCAGGCGCCCTGCCCAGGCGGCCCCACCCCTGGCCGCATCGCCAGGCCGCCTGGGCTGCTCCCACCTCCTCTGGTGCCCTACTTTGACCCGTATTTATCCCCGTGACGCAAAAACCCGAGAATAGAAGTCGTTTTCCGAGTTTTCGTCGCGGAGCCGCCGCCACCCTCTGTTCTTCTTCGGGAGGGCTAATCTGGAGGCTGATTTGGCCTCCGGAGAGGGGAGATCGTCGCCATCGTCATCATCATCACCACTCCATCCTCCCTCCATGGCTTCTCCTTCCATGTGTGAGTAATTCCCTGCTGTAGGCAAAGGGGATGGTAGGGATTGGATGAGTTAGATCATGTAATAGTTTATCAGATTGTTGGGGGCATGTTGCCTATCATCTACTATGGTGTTTATCATCTTTGCTTCAACTTGTTGCTCTTAATGCTTGTCACTTAGGGCCCGAGTGCCATGATTTCAGATCTGAACCCTATGTGTTTGCATGAATATATTTGTGTTCTTGATCCTATCTATGAGTTGTTTGCACCTATTACGGTCCGGAACCGGCGATCCCAAAAGTGACAGCTTGGGACACCAAAGGGGATGGTACATAATTTGAGGATCCCATGTATCCATTGAGTTCATTGCTTTGTTCCGGTGCTCTTTGACAGGAGCACCTTAATCTCCATAAGTTCCTTTTGGCCCCGTTCGTAGCGGGATGGTAGGACAAAAGATGTTGTGCAAGTTCTTATTGCAAGCACGTACAACTACCTGTGGGATACATGCCTAATGTTTGATATCTGCCTAGATGATCATTACTTTTCCGTGTGCCTTGCCCCAAGTTAGATTCATGATATATCTCATCCATGCAGCGCCCAACCATCCATCTCCCTAGCCTACAGTGTTTAAATCCTGCTGGTCACTAGTTGTTACTTTTGCTGTTTACTTCTGCTGTTTACTTTTACTATTACAATCATCACTATCATATCACCGTTACCACTTATCTTTTGTTGCAAGTAAGTATATTTCAGGTGCGGTTGAATTGACAACTCAACTGTTAAAGCTTATAAATACTCTTTGGCTCCCCGTGTGTCGAATCTATAAATTGGGTTATTCTTACCCGCGAAGACTATCTCGATCCCTTACGGTTGAGGGTTATCAAGTACCGTTTTCTGGCGCCGTTGCCGGGGAGCATAGCAATATTTACAAGTCTACTTGAAGTATCCTACCTGCTGCACTTCATCCGCTATGGGTAAGAAAGGTGACCCCAAGGTTCCGATCTTACTATCCACTACAAGAAGAGGTACTGTTCTGAACACTAGTGCTACACTTGATTCACCTTCTGTTATGAGTAAGTTTGCCTCACCACCACCACATGATGCTTCTACTGAATCTGTTACTATGTCCGATACTCTTGATGATGCTTCTACTACTCTTGATGATATTGGTTCACTTGGTTATGCTCTTGAGAAACAGATCGCTGCTGCTGCAAAAAAAATCTGGAATTGAAATTCCTGTTACTCGTTACCCCATTGGTGGAACTTATGATTACCCTGATTTGAGTGAACTCAAGGAGAGACTCCTTGATGATGATTACATTATGATTGATGATGATTTATGCAGGGAACTGACAGAGTTTGCCGGCTCTGACCCTGAAGCTATTAAGAAGCTGCTTGAAAAACACTCCTTGAAGAACAAGACCGTTCCTGATCCTGAATTTGCTACATCTCCTATATGCATCAATGATCCTGATTATGATTTCTCTGTTGATCTTTCACTTATACCTATGGTTGAAGCTGACCCCTTTTATGGCAGAGAAAATGATGATGCTATTGCACACCTGACCAAACTCACTGAGTTGGGTGGCTTGTTTACCAAGGATGAGAAGAAACGAAACTTTTATGTGACTAAGCTTCTTCCTTTCTCTTTGAAGGAAGGTGCTAAAACATGGTATGATTCACTCCCATGTGGTTCCATTAAGAGTCCTCAAGACTTAGCTCACTCTTTTGTTGATAAGTACTTTCCTGCTCATATGCAACATGCTGCTTTACAAAGAATTTATAACTTTAAACAGTTGCAGGATGAGCACCTCCCTAAAGCTTGGGGGAGGTACTGTAGTCTGATCCGGGCTAGACCAGGACATGGAGTCCCTAAGAATGAATTAATCGATATATTTTATGCTGGTCTAACTGATGAATCCAGGTCCTATTTGGACAGTTGTGCTGGTTGTGTTTTCAGGAAAAGAACACCGGACGATGCAGAGGATTTGATTGGCAGGATTGCCAAAAACCATGAAGATTGGTCCGTCCCTGAACCACCTCCACCACCAAAGAAGAGGGGCATGTTTGTTCTAAGCACCGAAGATATGCGAGAAGCAAAGAAGTCTATTAAAGAGAAGGGTATTAAAACTGAAGACGTGAAGAATCTACCCCTTATTGAGAAGTTGTGTGAGCCTACCACTCACCCTCCTATGGTAGAGGTACACTCTCTTTTAGATTTCAACGCAAGTGACATCCCTCATGGTAAGCCTCCTGATCAATGTTTAGATGAGTTTGATAATTTTATTATGAAACAAAATCATTTTAATGAGAGGATACAAAGTCAATTGCATGATAATTCCCTTGCTATCAAAAGTTTGCTTGATGTTCTAGGTAGAGCAGTTAATGATGTTAAATGTCTTGTGAAGCATTTTCATATGGTTCAAACTCAGCTTGAACAAATTTCTAATGTGCAAAAAGATTTGCTTGCTAACAATGCCAAACAAGATGATTTGCAGGACTTCGGGATTAAGACCCGAGGAGGAACTAGCACTCAAGATCCTCTCTATCCAGAGGGGCATCGGAGGAGAATCGAGCAAGATTCTCAAATGCAGGAAGAAGAAATTGTTGGCTCTCGAAAGAAGAAGAAGAAGAAACACAAGGAGGCTGACAATTCCAATGATCATATTACAAGTGAAGAGCCAGCTGTTGATCCCAACTGTGTATCTATCTCCGATGCTGAGACTGAAGACGGTGCCGAACCTGAAGGTAAGGATAATGAGAAGAATGATCCGCCTGAAGTTCGAGAAGAAGAAGCACCTGACAAACGCAAGAAGTACACTAGAGAAGACTTTGTCGCAAGAAGACATGGGAAGGAAAGAGAACCATGGATACAGAAACCCATGCCCTTTCCAGGTAAGTCTCTCAAATCTAAAGAAGAAGAGCATTACAATAAGTTTTGTGAGTGGATTAAACCTCTTTTTCTTCAAATCCCTTTGACTGATGCTATTAAGTTACCTCCCTATTCAAAATATATGAAAGATATTGTCACTAATAAAAGGAAAGTTCCTAATGAAGCAATATCTACTATGCTTGCTAACTACTCTTTCAGTGGCAAGATTCCTGAGAAGCTTGGTGATCCAGGTATACCCACCATTCCTTGCTCCATAAAGAATTATTATGTCAAAACTGCTTTATGTGATCTTGGAGCAGGAGTGAGTGTTATGCCTCTCTCTCTCTTTACAAGAGGCTTTGTTTAGAGAAACTAATTCCTACAGATATCTCTCTTCAGATGGCTGACAAGTCAACCGCCGTCCCGATAGGTATTTGTGAGGATGTTCCCGTAGAAGTTGCTAATTGTTTGATCCTTACTGACTTTGTTGTGCTTGACATGCCCGAGGATGGGAGCATGTCCATTATTCTTGGTAGACCTTTTCTTAACACCGCATGTGCTATTATTGATTGCAATAAAGGAAAGGTTACCTTCAATGTGAATGATAAAGAACACACGGTGTATTTTCCAAAGAAGACCGACAAGAGGCTTGGCCTCAACTCTATAGAAAATATCGAGACCGTGAAGATTGGAGAATGGGACTGTCCACTACATGTGCACCACAAATACAAAACTATTATGGTGGGGACAATGTCCATTAAGGTAAAGGTGCAATGATCACTTCGTAAGAGGTGAGACTTTTTGCTCTATATATCACCTGTTTGTTGGTAAGACTTGATCAACCTTACTAATGAGCATGTTTTATATAGGTAAAAAATTGAGCTTGTTATGTTTTCATTTGTTTTAGCTTTTGTTCTCCTTGCTGTACCAAGTGTTTATGTTTTGAAGCTTCACAATACTAATCACTGCTTTAAGTTTTCAGAAAGTCTTGCAGCTCTTTGAACTTCAAAAAAATTTCAACAGTGAAGTTTTCAGAAAAATTCCAGAAAAATAAAAATAAAAATTTCCATGCCGGGAGTGACCCAGAGGCACCTGGGGCTGACCAGGGGGAGCCACCAGTGGCCCAGGCGGCCAGCTGGCGCGGCCTGCCCCCTGGCCGCGCCCATAGGGCGCCTGGGGCCCACAAGACCCCCCTCCAGGTGAGTCTTCTTCCTCTCTCTCTCTTTCTCTCCAAAAACACGAGTTCCGCACTTGTTCTTGCATTCTTGCTGCTCTTGGAGGCGATTTTCGATCTCTCTCTACAGCCTATCATTCGAGCTGAGATTTTGAACAAATACTCCCTGGTATGTAACTCCTTCACCCCTCCAATTAGATTTCTGATTGGTGGCTTCATTTGTGAGTATTTAGTAGTTCTTGGTGCTGTGAAGATGAGCTTGCATGCATGTGTAGAAATTTATTTTCCAAGTTTTGATGCAAGTTTATGCCTTAGGTAAGTGAGTTGAGTAGTTTGCCTTAACCCACTTTGTTTAAATCCTTGTTTTTGTAATTTGCCAAAAATTTCAGAAATGAGTTTGTTAGGAAGGGCAAAGGGGTGGCTTGAGAAGAAGAGGCTCGCGCACTCCGATCGAGTTACTAGAGCCGCAGCCTCACCCTCGACTGTTAGGGTGAGCTACAATGAAGATCATGTGCCCCTAGAGTTGTTGGAAGACACAAGTCCAGCACGTGCTATGATGTTTCCATGTGATGAATTCCTTGAAGCTGCGGGAATCAAGGATGAGTTTTATAATCTTTGTGCTAATGCAGGTCTGACACGGCTCGTCACGTGTCGTGTTACTCAGTATAAAAAACTCACCTCCGGTTTCATCAACAGTTTTAGATATAACCCTGATACTGGTGCTATTGAGTTTAAAATTTGGGGAAAATGATTTTATACCCCTAGTTGTGTCCCCCTCGGCAGGTTTGCCCCTAGTTTCCGAAAACCCTCGTTCTTGCCCAACTCACTTTGGTTCCTTTGTGCTTTTGCCCTCCCGTCACGGTTCCGTCCAGTCAGCGCTGTTTGACCGCTACCGGCGCTAGATTTTGGACATTTTTGCCCCTGTGGCTGCTAACTTCATTACCCCTTCGTCCTCAGCCAGCTTTCACGAAAAACAGAGGAAGGGAAGGCGCGGCCAGATTAGAGGGGGGGAGCGGGAAGCAGGAGAGGAAGGAGCCGCTGCGCATGGCAAGCTCGGGCTCATCCAGCTTCTCGCCAGCGACCGGAGAGGTAAGCAATGTGGTGGGGCCGTGCTTCTCCACCCAACCCGACATTTTGGGGTTCAAAGCTAGGGTTTGTGACATATTTGGGGTAATTTGACTTGTTTTAGGTCGATGGGGTCGGGATTGTGCAGCATTCAGCAGAGTTTTATCTTCCCGATGAGTCTTATTCCGGCTTGGAGTTTCTGTCGAAGCATCGATGCCCCGTTCATAGCCTTGTTCCTGCCCGCCGTGTATCATGGGGTGGTGCAAGCAGTGGCCGCCGTTTTTTAGGTTGCCCATTGGATGTAAGTTCATGTCAATTTGATCCAAATTTGTATTTTTCTCTCTAATTTTTCTTTTCAAATTAGCTTATAATTATGACTCTTGATCTTGATTTAGTTACCAGATCAGTGTAACTGGGTGGTTTGGGTTGACCCAGCTCCTCCATTGCGTGTTGGACTAGCTTTTGAAGACTTGCACGCTGAGGTTGAAGGTAGTTGGATCAAGTGCCACCATTTGAAGAAGGAAAACATTGAGCTGGCAAGGAAGAACAAGGCTTTGAAGAAGAAGCTTAGAGAGAGAGATGAGATGCTATTGTTGTGGGCACTGTTGTCTGTGGGAATTAGTATGATAGCTGTACTACTATGGTAATGTGGTCGTAGTTTGGTATTAGTTGTTCGATGTCAGCTGTAGTAGTTTGGTATTCCAATATGTTGTTGTTGTCAAATGTGGTCGTAAACTTGTCAAATGTGGTTTGGTGAATGAATTAGATCTTGCGAGCTGAATTTGATCTTGCCAGCACAATTTTATCGTAAACTTGTGAAATGACAGATGAATGACACAAGTTCAACAACAACTTGAGATCATACAACATTGCATGACCTTGTCTCTGCATTTCTTGCAAACATCAAACATAACTCATCATCACACTGTAAAGGGTTCCAACTCCCATGTAAACTGTCCCAATATCTTATTTCAACAGCATCAAACAGTCCCCATGGATACTTTGCACAAATATTAGCCCTAAAATCATTAAATGAACTAATACTGCTGTCCACAACTAACGGAAATGTGAAGCTGCTTTCTTTTCCTCTAGTACCAGCAGAAACTATGAGTGTGGTCTCCATTCTAACAGACAGAAAGAATGCAACAGCTGGATCCATCCTACAATAATGAACACAGCATCTACCATGATTGAATCTTCTCTGAATGAAGCCTACGATACTAAGGAAAAGCAGATCTGAGACTTACCCCGTCGGGATCTCCCGTGCAGATGCGGTGCCCTTGCCCTTGTCGCCCTGACTGGTACGACAGTCACCTTCAACGCTCCCACTAACCGATGGCGAGATTTTTTCGCCGTCGACGACGCCACCGCCGCCGTGGCCGTGCGCGCATCCATCGCCATCCCGCGCCGATGCGGTTCCCTTCTTGTGGCGGCGGCTGCCGCCTAGGGTTTCTCCATTCGCCCCCATCGCGGTCAACTAGGTTGTGGTGGTGGTGCCCCTAGGGTTTGTGGGTCTCGTGTTGAGGCGAGGCGCCGGCGAACTAGGTTCGACAGGGGAGAGGGAGTGACGAGAGGAATGGGGAACGAAAGGGTGAGGGGGGAACAAGCGAGTGAGCACGGGGGCAGCCTGTGTCCAAAATCTAGCGCCAGTAGCGGTCAAACAGCGCTGACTGGACGGAACCGTGACGGGAGGGCAAAAGCACAAAGGAACCAAAGTAAGTTGGGCAAGAACGAGGGTTTTCGGAAACTAGGGGCAAACCTGCCGAGGGGGACACAACTAAGGGCACCAAATTAATTATCCCTTAAAATTTACAATGATCTTATCACCATGCCCTTGGGAAAGTTTTGTGAAATAATAGGTGTGCCAAACGTTGGGCGGACGGCTAAGATGACCTCTCAGCCCTCCGAGCTGAAAACCGTCTTCAACTCTCTCTGCAGCATGGGTACGAGGGATATCCATCGGTCAAAAATCTCTAGCATCTTATTCCCTCACCTCAGGTATTTTGCATATTATGTTGCTAGAGGGGTGTTAGCTCGTGACAACACGAGCAACATTTCTGCGCCAGATATTGCTATCCTGGCAACCGCCCTCTCAGGGAGGTTTGATTATAATCTGGGTGCCTTAATTGCTTGACGCCTTGCTATGAACGGTAACAGGGAAGATTTATTTGGTGGCGTTTATGCCACACTTATCTTAGAATATCTTAAAGGCACCCCACACCCTGATGATAAGCCTTTTACTTATTTAAGTTTTGATCTTGCTACTATGAAAAGGCATAAGTTTGTTACCATGACTTCTGAGCTTGGTAATCTTGTTTATATCTTGCGTTTCAGAACTACCGCGGAACGCGAGATCCGTCTACCTGCACCTCTTTTGTTTGATTTTTCTCGCAGGAGCGGATGGTCCTTTGATGTTATCCAGTTCAATGAGTTCATGGCCCAGCATCAGTTTCATAACCCCATGGAGGGGGTTGTGCCCGACGAGGAGGAGCACGGTGAGTTACCACCTTTTCAAGGGGAGACCGTCACCCAGTTTGGTGAAGGGTATTCCTCTGCTTGGAGTACGAACCCTTCTTCGTGGGAGGATCTGAGGAGTTTGGTGTACGCGCCGGAATCCTTCTACGACCCTTGGACTCACCAGCATTCCCCCGGAGCAGGAGGCTCCTGGGGGCAGTAGCTACTACCAACTTAGGCCAAAAGCCTAAGCTTGGGGGAGTACGTGCCCTTCTCACTTTTCCATTGTATTATCCGTTTTATTCGCTTTGATCTTTTCGAAGTTTTTGCCCGTTCTTCTTTATTTCTTTCTTTGCAAAAACAACAAAAAGATTTTCTCTTTCTTTTGCTTTCGTTCAACCTTTGAAATAATCCAAAAAGATTTCCTTTTTCTCTTTAGTTTGCTTTGTTTTCAGAGTTCAGCTCGAGTCCGTGATGGCATTTAATTATATTTCCTACGTTCGATCGTGCAAGTGACGAGGCAGTAATGACGAAGATCGACTGAAGGGAAGCAACAAGGAAAACCGGTATGAACTATTCTTGTTTCTACTTTTGTACATATGCTTGTACTTATGATCTAGAGACCAGCTTGTAGCGACATAGTGCTATGTTTACAATGCTCTCCCAGTGGTTCATGCTTTCCTTGTGGCTAGTCTCAAATAGCTAGAGTATATAATGTGTTATTGAAATGATTTACATGCATTGCACTGTTCATAGTTTGGTATACTAAGGTGGTATTTCCCTTTGGAGAATTCTTGGATTGACTTGGCACATGTTTACACATGTTTAAGACTAAAAAGTCTGCTTTGCCTTGATGATCTTTGGGTTTCAGAATAGTTATATCACTTTCATGCCCGATTCAATGTTGCTTTGTCGCTCTGCATGATTATGACCGTTATTGCTCTTTAGTTGGTCGCTCCCAGTCTTTTGCTAGCCTTCGCTCGTACTAAGCGGAATTCTGCTTGTGCATCCAAATCCTTTCAAACCAGTTATTCCATATGAGTCCACCATACCTTCCTATGTGGTATTTACCTGCCATCCTAACGAATACTTTCTTGTACCATCTCGAAATTATTCAAATTTACTCCTGTTTTGTGCCTCTGTTTTAGCTCATGAGGAAGTAGTAGTTAATTCATGATCTTTTCAAGTTGGACAAGTTTTACCCCGGGATTGCATGTCTAATATGCAAACCCCTAATACGAGAAGGAACTGGCATGAGTGCGCCCGGCTCATAAAAGATAATACAACAAACAAACCCTCCTTCACGCTTTGTTCATGAGAAAGCAGAAAACTTTTGGCAGTGATAAACAAAGGATATTAAGGGGATGTGATCGTCCCCGTGCGGGAGCCGTTCCTCGAAACTTGTCCAGGTCGAGAAGTAATTGGGTTGTCTACTAAACATTCGTTGACGAAATATGCACCTCTCAAAATCATTTTTACTCTGTTTTCAAAACCAAGAGCTCTGGTACATGTTTAGTCTTTGCTTCCAACCATGGGTTTTCAACCTCGCCATCAAATTCCACGGTTCGAGAGTCTCCACCTTCTTTTTTCAAAGCACCAACTAGGAGAGCATAATTGTCATTCTGAGTGTAATGTGCATTGTCCCAAAGTATTACATTGTTTTCTGCATGCTTGTGATATTATTTATTCTGAAATTCTTAGTTCTAGTCTCCTTTAAAACTCTGGAGGAGTTTCTGCATTTATGTTTTGCTTCACTCATGGAGGCTAGCGAGATACCACTCTAGTATGTTCAAGCTATGTGCAATGTAATCTTGTCTTGATTTTCAGTAAGTATATTATTTACTCTTGGTTATTTGTGATTGGTCACTTGAAAGAAAGATTGCTCCATGCATTGTCCTCATAGCATTGTTTCAATACTTGTTAGACTCTTTTCATAGTACATGCTTATATACATCTAATGAAGCAAAAGAGTTTGTCAAAGTTTTCTTTGTCGCGTCCAGTTCGTTGAACTGAATTGCTTGAGGACAAGCAATATGCTAAGCATGGGGGAGTTGATACGTCTCAAACGTATCTACTTTTCCAAACACTTTTGCTATTGTTTTGACCTCATTCTTGTATGATTTGAACTAAACTAACCCGGACTGACACTGTTTTCAGCAGAGCTGCCTGTATGGTTTTATTGTGTGCAGGAAAACGGATTTTTAGGTATCTCAGAAAATTCCAAGAAAAATCACAGAAAATCCACGCACCCGAAGGGCCCTTGTGCCAGAAGAGGGGCCAGAGGGGAGCCAGGGGGGCTCCAGGCGCCCTGCCCAGGCGACCCCACCCCTGGCCGCCTCGCCAGGCCGCCTGGGCTGCTCCCACCTCCTCTGGTGCCCTACTTTGACCCGTATTTATCCCCGTGACGCAAAAACCCGAGAACAGAAGTCGTTTTCCGAGTTTCCGTCGCGGAGCCGCCGCCACCCTCTGTTCTTCTTCGGGAGGGCTAATCTGGAGGCTGATTTTGCCTCCGGAGAGGGGAGATCGTCGCCATCGTCATCATCATCACCACTCCATCCTCCCTCCATGGCTTCTCCTTCCATGTGTGAGTAATTCCCTGCTGTAGGCAAAGGGGATGGTAGGGATTGGATGAGTTAGATCATGTAATAGTTTATCAGATTGTTGGGGGCATGTTGCCTATCATCTACTATGGTGTTTATCATCTTTGCTTCAACTTGTTGCTCTTAATGCTTGTCACTTAGGCCCCGAGTGCCATGATTTCAGATCTGAACCCTATGTGTTTGCATGAATATATTTGTGTTCTTGATCCTATCTATGAGTTGTTTGCACCTATTACGGTCCGGAACCGGCGATCCCAAAAGTGACAGCTTGGGACACCAAAGGGGATGGTCCATAATTTGAGGATCCCATGTATCCATTGAGTTCATTGCTTTGTTCCGGTGCTCTTTGACAGGAGCACCTTAATCTCCATAAGTTCCTTTTGGCCCCGTTCGTAGCGGGATGGTAGGACAAAAGATGTTGTGCAAGTTCTTATTGCAAGCACGTACAACTACCTGTGGGATACATGCCTAATGTTTGATATCTGCCTAGATGATCATTACTTTTCCGTGTGCCTTGCCCCAAGTTAGATTCATGATATATCTCATCCATGCAGCGCCCAACCATCCATCTCCCTAGCCTACAGTGTTTAAATCCTGCTGGTCACTAGTTGTTACTTTTGCTGTTTACTTTTGCTGTTTACTTTTACTATTACAATCATCACTATCATATCACCGTTACCACTTATCTTTTGTTGCAAGTAAGTATATTTCAGGTGCGGTTGAATTGACAACTCAACTGTTAAAGCTTATAAATACTCTTTGGCTCCCCGTGTGTCGAATCTATAAATTGGGTTATTCTTACCCGCGAAGACTATATCGATCCCTTACGGTTGAGGGTTATCACCAAGTCAATCAAAATAAATTCTTGGAGGAAGATATCACTAAACCATACCACATCATAGGCAAACAAATCATGTTGGTACTTCAATAACACATTAAGAACCCCCAGCTATTTGAGACTAACCATAAGAAAACATGAACTACTAAGCACCATTATGCACATAGCATTTTTATCATAGACATATCAACCAGTGCCACAGAAGCCAAATCTCTTAACAAGATAAGCATGATAACTCAAGAGAGTTCCAGAAGCAACCAACTAAGCAAAAGCTCTTTAAAAAGAAAAGCATGAAAACTAAGAGCTAAACATGACAGTAGCTATTGAAAGACAAAGAACATACACAGCAAAGATAAGCATGAAAATTCTATGTTGTGTTCTAGGTTGAAGTGGAGCGTGTTTCTCTCCCACACAAAGAAAGCTGGGTTCTAACTCGTTATGAACAGCAAGCAAAGCTAAAGAAAACTAAAAAGGAAACTAAAAGCAAGATGCTCCAAGCATAGCACATAACACATGAAGTGATTAAAATATAGTGGAACGAAAGACGAACTGATAATTGTTGATGGAGAAGGGGATGCACGGGGGCATCCCCAAGCTTAGACGCTTGAGTCTTCTTGAATATTTCTTGGGGGTGCATGGGGGCATCCCCAAGCTTGAGCGTTTGACACTCCTGAATCTTTTTATCATCTTCCCTCGCACACTTGAAAACTCCCTTCATACATAACTCATCATAATCTGATTAGCGAGGTTAGTACCCATAATAAAATAATTTTTCCTTGCTGGAAATAAGGATAATCTTGAAGGGCTACTGTTTCTCAAGATTGCCAAAAGGTTTTTTGCAAAGAAAAAGCAAGCTCAAGGTTTGCAAAACTAAGGAAAGGCAAAACAGGACATAATCTGTGAAAAACAGACCAGCAGGTAGTAAATAATTTTTTCGGGGCACTTCTGCAACTCAAATCAAAAAACTCAGAACATACGCCCAAAAGCCAATTGTATAGAGCACGCTGTCGAAAAAATTCAGACCAAAAAGATGATCTGGTGATTTTAGACGAATTATTCTGTCCAAGGACAGAATCTGTTTCCTGGACAGCACGTCACAACTTTTGAACTTTCTTGCAATCAGAGGCTAAACTTGGCACAAAGCTGAAAAGTAAAGATACAATGATGATGCTACTGTAGTAATAAACATCAAGACACAACAAAAGCAAAATAAAATTTTATTCATTGTGGGCTGCCTCCCAAAAGCGCTTTCTTTTATGCCTTTAAGCTAGGCATAATGCAAAGAGATCAAGTTTTATCAAGAAATTCCATGATGAAGTGTTCGGATTCGGACTGCAAAGAAATTCCATGATGAAAAATGAGAGGTATTTTCTGGAATAGCAGAGGTCTCAAAGACTTGGCTAAACGTAGGTTCTTGGCTGAGGCGTCGGTTGAACACAAGCTTGACTTCATAGCCCTTTCTGAAACGGGTAGAGACAATTTCACCTCCCAGTTTCTGGGTACTCTATCTGGTGGGGTGGCTTTTGACTGGCATTGCCTACCCCCGAGAGGAAGATCCGGTGGGATCTTGCTAGGGGTAAGAAGGGAGTCTTTAGAAGTTCGTAACGTGGTATTGGGCGAGTTCGCGGTAAAATTCCGGGTGAGATCCAGAGTAGACGGATTTCACTGGGCGTTGGTGGCAGTTTACGGAGCTGCACAGCCTGAGCTCAAACCAGACTTTCTCGCGGACCTAGTTCGGATCTGTGGAGATGAGCAGCTCCCACTTTTGGTGGGTGGTGATTTTAACATTATTAGAAGGCGGGAGGAGAAGAATAACGATAATTTTGACGGCAGATGGTCGTTTATGTTTAATGCTATTATTGAGAGCTTGGATCTCCGGGAGATAGAGCTTTCAGGCAGACAATTCACCTGGGCCAATTCACTACCGAACCCGACTTACGAGAAGTTAGATCGTGTCCTCGCTAGTGTGGAGTGGGAACAGAAGTTCCCCTTGGTTACCGTTCAGGCCTTGTCGAGGGCTATTTCGGACCATACTCCACTTTTGGTAGATTCGGGAGAGGCAACATATACGGGGAATAAGAATTCGTTCTCGTTCGAGCTAGCGTGGTTTGAACGAGAAGGATTCATGGACTTGGTTGCCAGGGAATGGGCGAAGGGTGAAGGCGGTCGGTCGGCTATAGACAGGTGGCAGAATAAGATTAGGCATTTACGGCAGTTTCTACGAGGTTGGGCTAAACATCTCAGTGGTGTGTATAAGGTTGAAAAGGAGAGGCTAATCAACCTTATTCAAATTCTAGATGTTAAGGCGGAGTCGTCTATCCTTGAGCCTGCTGATCTGGAGGCTAAGGGCTTGGCCGAATCTAGGTTGAAAGAGCTGCTGCGAGAGGAAGAATTGAAATGGGCACTCCGAGCTAAAGTGCGAGACGTCATCCAAGGGGATGATAACACACAATTCTTTCACTTGATAGCAAATGGTAAGCATCGAAAGAAAAGAATTTTTCAGCTTGAGCAGGACGAGGGCACGATTGTAGGGCTCGAGAACCTCAAAATGTACATCACTGACTATTATAAGAGGCTGTTTGGACCTCCGGATGATAGCTTCGTGTCTCTGGATGAGACTCGCATTCAGGATGTCCCTCAATTGGCGTCAGATGAGAATGCAATCTTATCTGCGCCGTTCTCGGAGAAAGAGGTGTTAGATGCGATCTCGCAGATGAAGAATAATAAAGCTCCTGGTCCGGATGGTTTTCCGGCAGAGTTTTATAAAAGGTGTTGGCATATTATTAAGGATGATTTACTTGCGATGTTCCATGACTTGTTCGATGGACATCTGCAACTATTCCACCTTAATTTTGGTACAATAACGCTGCTGCCTAAGAAGACAGAGGCGACTCGAATAGAGCAATTTCGACCAATCTGTCTTCTTAACGTCAGTTTTAAGGTGTTCACTAAAGTAGGAACAAATAGATTGACGCAGATCGCGCATAGTGTGGTGCAGCCTTCCCAGTCGGCTTTCATGCCTGACAGAAATATCCTGGAAGGGGTTGTTGTCCTGCATGAAACTCTCCATGAAATCCACACGAAAAAACTTGATGGGGTTATTTTCAAGGTGGACTTTGAAAAGGCATATGATAAGGTCAAGTGGCCGTTCCTTCAGCAAGCCTTGAGGATGAAAGGATTTGATGCATCCTGGAGAAAACAGGTGGACTCCTTCACTCAACAAGGCTGTGTTGGAATAAAAGTCAATGACGATATTGGTCATTTCTTCCAGACTCACAAGGGTTTAAGACAGGGGGACCCGATGTCTCCTATCTTGTTTAACATTGTAGCTGACATGTTAACAATCCTTATTGGTAGAGCAAAGGAGAATGAGCAGGTAGGTGGTCTCGTTCCTCATCTAGTGGATGGAGGACTCTCCATTCTACAGTATGCGGATGATACGATTCTTTTCATGGAGCATGACTTGGCTAAGGCGAGAAATATGAAACTTGTGCTTTGCCTTTTTGAGCAACTCTCGGGGTTAAAGATTAACTTCCATAAGAGTGAATTGTTTTGCTTTGGAAGAGCCAAAGATGAACAAGAAGCTTACATGCAGCTTTTTGGATGCGGGGTAGGGTCGTTACCGTTCACATACCTTGGCATTCCAATCCACCATCGGAAACTCTCTAATAAAGAGTGGAAGAGTCTAGAAGACCGTTTCGAGAAGAAACTTAGCTGCTGGAAGGGCAAGCTCTTGTCGTATGGGGGCCGATTGATTTTGATCAATTCGGTACTCACGAGTATGCCCATGTTTCTTCTGTCATTTCTCTTAATCCCAGTAGGGGTGAGGAAAAGACTCGATTTTTATCGGTCGCGGTTCTTTTGGCAGAGTGATGAGGTGAAGCGCAAGTATAGGTTGGCTAGATGGGATGTTATTTGCAGACCGAAGGATCAAGGAGGTCTCGGAATTGAAAATTTGGAGGTTAAAAATAGGTGCTTACTCAGCAAGTGGCTGTTTAAGTTACTCTCTGAGACCCAGGCCACATGGGCCCAGATTCTCCATAACAAATACCTTACAACCAAGACACTAGCTCAGGTGACAGCTAGACCGACTGATTCACCGTTTTGGAAAGGCCTGATGAAGGTAAAGTCGGCCTTTTTCAACAGAACTCAGTTCTTGGTTGGCAATGGTGGATCTACAAGATTCTGAGAGGATACTTGGTTGGGAGAAACGCCCCTAGCCACCCAATATCCTTCTCTTTACAACATTGCTCAACGTAAAGAAGACTACGTTGCATCAGTGTTACAGTCAACTCCTCTCAATATCCAATTCCGAAGAGCGCTGGTTGGACATCGTTGGGAAGCCTGGCTCCATTTAGTGAGAAGACTGATGGATGTTCAGTTGACTCAACAGGCAGACCGTATTCATTGGAAATTGACTAAGAACGGGATGTTTTCAGTGAAATCGATGTATTTAGATTTAATTAACGCGGTGCCTATCCCTAGGTCTGCTCACATTTGGAAGGTCAAAGTGCCCCTTCGAATTAAAGTGTTTATGTGGTTTGTTCATAAACAAGTAATTCTCACTAAGGATAATCTAGCCAAACGCAACTGGGGGGGGTCCTTGCGATGTAGCTTTTGTGACAAGGATGAATCAATTAAACACCTCTTTCTCGATTGTCCTATGGCTAAAGTTTTATGGCGTTCGGTCCATATAGCTTTTAACATCACTCCACCAACTACTATCACCACGCTTTTTGGGAAGTGGTTGAATGGAATCGCGAAAGAATCAGCGAGCCATATACGTGTGGGTGTTTGTGCATTACTATGGGCTATCTGGAAGTGCAGGAATGATTTGGTTTTTAACAGATCAACAAATGTTCATTTTTTGCAGGTTATTCACAGGGCCACTGCACTGATCCGTATGTGGTCGCTACTCACTCCGATGGATGCCAGGGAGCGTTTGGTTACTGGGTCTATCCGATGGGAGATGGTAGCTCGGGCTATCTTCAGCCGGTTTGGATGGCGGTCATGTAATAGGCTAGGAGTCTAGGCTCTGTTTGCATTAGCGCATCCGCTTGTGGGGTACCCACGTTTTTTCTAGCTCAGTCTGAGCCTTTTGTACTCTTATTTCACGTACTTTTGGAGACCTTGACCTTTTGTTATTAATAAGATGGCCGTATGCATCAGTTTGATGCAGAGGCCGGGGAATGCCCCTTTTCTAAAAAAAAATCAAGACTAAAAGAATAGCTAGCCCGTATAACGGACTCAAAAGGTAACTTAATCTTCTTTCTAGGGAAGTGTTCCATCCCTTTCTTGAGAGGAAATTGGAATTTTATATTCCCCTCTTTCATGTCAATGATAGCACCAACGGTGCGAAGAAAAGGACGTCCCAAAATAATTGGACAAGAAGGTTCACATTCAATATCCATAATAGTAAAATCAACGGGAACATAATTGTCATTGACAATGATAAGAACATCGTCGATCCTCCCCAAAGGTTTCTTTATGGAAGAATCAACAAGACGAACACCAAAAGAACAAGAATCAAAAGGTTTCAATTTAAGCATATCATATATTCTTTTGGGCATAACGGAGGTACTAGCTCCAACATCACATAAAGCATAGCAAGAGAAGTTATTCAACTTAATTTTAATCATAGGATCCCAACCATCTTCTAGCTTTCTAGGTATGGAGGCTTCTACCCTAAGTTTCTCCTCCCTAGCTTTGGTAAGAGCATTAGTGATATGCTCTGTGAAGGCAAGATTAAGCGTGCTAGTGTGGGGATCTCTAGACATCTTGTGAAGAAAATCAATAACTTCAGAAAGGGTGCAATTATCAAAATCAAGGTCACTATTATCAAGTAAGGTGGTAGTGGTGTCCTTTAGGCTCACTTGTTTAGTAGCTTCTATGGTCATAGGAGTTTCTACGTTGAGGTCATAGCATCACCATTAATAGGTCCAATGGGACCAGGAGTGCATTGGGTGCTAAGAGTTTGGATATCCTCAACAACTTGGATAGTAGCAACAGTGTGGTGGGTAGGAAGGTTCTTAATTCTATCTTCTTCCTCCTTTTCTCTAGCCCATCTCTCTTTAAGTTTAGCCAACATCCTAATGTTTTCATTAATTTGCACTTGAATAGCATTCATAGGAGTGGTCTTCCTCTCCTCCAGAGGGGAAGTTCTAATTTTAAGCAACTCTACCTCATGGGCTAAATTGTCTACCTTCGAAGAGAGATCATCTAGTTTGTTTAGTTTTTCTTCTACATTCTTATTGAAGGCTTTTTGGGTAGTGATGAAATCTTTAAGCATAATCTCTAGTTCAGAAGTGGAGTTCTTGGTGCTAGGATAAGCATTGTTGTTCCCATAGGAATTAGAGGGGAACGGTCTAGGGTTGCTACCAAAATTACTCCTATAAGCATTGTTATTGAAATTGTTTCTAGAGATAAAGTTCACATCTACTTGATCATGAGCAATCAAAGAATTTAAAGGAACATCACGAGGATCAATAGAAGATTGCTTGGAAAGTAGAGACATGATCAAGTCAACTTTTTCATTTAGGGAGGAAATCTCCTCGACAGAGTTTACCTTCCTACCTGTTGGAGTGCGTTCGGTGTGCCATTGGGAATAATTGGTCATCATCTCATCGAGAAGCTTCGTGGCAGCACCAAGTGTAGTTGACATAAAGTTTCCTCCCGCGGCCGAATCCAACAAGTTCCGCGAGGTAAAGTTCAAGCCTGCATAAAAAGTTTGGATAACCATCCAAGTAGTCAAACCATGAGTAGGGCAGTTCTTGACAAGAGATTTCATGCGTTCCCAAGCTTGGGCAACGTGTTCATTATCCAATTGTTTAAAATTCATTATGTTACTCCTTAGTTGGATAATTTTAGCAGGGAGATAGTACTTCCCAATAAAGGCATCCTTGCACTGTTCCCAAGAATCTATGCTATTTCTAGGCAAAGATTGAAACCAAATTTTAGCTCCTCCTCTCAAGGAGAAAGGAAAAAGCTTAAGCTTAACAATATTACCATCTATTTCTTGGTACTTTTGCATATCACAGAGTTCAACAAAATTATTTAAGTGCAAAGCAGCATCATCTCCAGCACCGGAGAATTGATCTTTCATAACTAGGTTCAGTAAAGCAGGTTTAATCTCATAAGAAGGTGCTGAAGTGGCAGGTGTAGTAATAGGCGTGCAGATAAAGTCATCGTTGTTATGACTAGTGAAGTCACACAACTTGGTGTTCTCGGTGGAACCCATAGCAGCAACAAGCAAGATAACTATTTTTGTGATTTTTGATAAAGGAAACTAAAGCAAAAACTGAAAGGTAAACTAACAAGACTAATAAGCAAAGATAAAAGATAGCGTGCAACTCCCCTATCTTGAAGAGTGGAGTCCCCGGCAACGGCGCCAGAAAACTTTGCTTGATGGCTTCTCGCCCCTCGTTGGTTACCCCAAGTGGAAGGTTTGAGATGTAGCGTAGCGGAAGTTTTCCCTTGGCAAAGATACCAAGGATCGAATCCCGTGAGACTCCGAGGGTCAACAAGAAGGTGTCAATAGCGCCAGAGACTTTTGCTTGACAGGACCTGCACATAGATACAAATAACTTTGCTCCCAACGAGTACAGAGAGGTTGTCAGTCCCTTCGGTCTTGTCGTTTACAAAGGATCAAACGCAAGAGATAATAGTGATATGTATGACTGCAACTAGTAAATAAGAACAGGAAGTAAATATCGGGTGTGATCAGTGATGGTAATATGGACCGGGGTCCCATGATGTTCACTAGTGATGTCTCCCTCCCAAAAGACGATAAAACAGCTAAGCGAGGTAAACGAATTACAGCTGGGCAATTGACATGATTATGTGCGCAAACCAATGCTAACTATGCTGCAAAGAAAGGTAGAGGCTCAAAAGCATGGGCGGTACGCCAAGGCAAGTAGACCGAAATCCATCTGCATCTACTACTAATCATCCACCTTGAGATATCTATCCAGAACATCTCGCTGGTATTAAGTTGCGAGTCCCACCCATAGTGTAAACTCAAAGCAACAGACAACTGCATTAAAAGAACTTTGCGTAAAGTAAACAATCCTTGCACCCACAAGTACAAGCACCGTTGTTTTCCCCCTTGTGGCAACAACACATCCCCTAGACTCATGTTTCTGTCACTCAAGCTAGTCATCGAGGGGCATGAACCCACAATCAAGCATAACGCTCCCTCTTGGAGTTACTACCTACTACTCGGCCAAAGCAATAAATAGCAACGGAGAACATGCAAGAATTACTCAAGAACATAAATATAAAAGAGGTGAATCAAATATATTACTCACACACAATCTGAACATAATCTCATAATCCATCGGATCCCAGCAAACTCAGCATAGCAACAGCATAAAGATTACATATGTGCCTCGATCATGTAGGGCAGCTCACGAGGTCTAATCGGTGAAGAACAAAGAGGGGAGGAGAATATCACATAGCTACTGGTCATGGACCCATGGTCCAAGGGGGACTACTCACAACTCATCCGGGAGGCGTCCATGGTGGTGGAGAAGCTCCCGGTGGTGGTTCTCCCCTCCGGCAGGGTGCCGGGAAGAGTTCTCCTGGTGCTCCCGATCTTGGAAGCGCGGCGGCGGCGGAACAGAGATGGGATCGCGAAAAAGGGTTCCGTCCTCGAGGGTTTCGGGACGCGGTGTAAATATATGCCAAAGGGGGTCACCAGAGGAGGTAAGGGGGGCCCAGGCGCCCCCCCGGCGCGGCCAGGAGGGGGGCCGCCCCCTCAGGGCGCCTGGAGCCCCTCTGGCCCTACTTCTGCCGCATGGAAGCTTCTGGAGCGCTGATTTTTTATATATTTTTCCCGGAATTTTTCTGGCAATTTAAGTAATGGGAAAACCTGAAATAGAAAAACAGCAGAAAACAGAAATTGGCACTGGGGTGCACTCAGTTAATAGGTTAGTCCAAATATGATCAAAAGTATATGGAAGTGCATAAATATCATAGCAATATCACACAAAAGAGGCATGGAGCAAGCAGAAATTATAGATACGTTTTGGACGTATCAGCGCCCCCCACCCCTTGGTCCGAATTGGGCAAGGAAGGAGGGGGGGCGCCCCTTTCCTCCTCCTTCTCCCTCTCCTTCCTTCCCCCCTTCTCCTTCTTGGTGGACTCCTACTAGGAATAGGATTGCAATCCTATTCCTAGTAGGTTTGCCTCTCCTCGCGCGCCATAGAGGGCCGGCCGGCCTCCCCCCCCCCCTTGCTCCTTTATATACGGGGGCAGGGGGCACCCAAAGACACACAAGTTGAATTGTTTTAGCCGTGTGCGGTGCCCCCCTCCACAGAAACACACATCGGTCATACTGTCGCAGTGCTTAGGCGAAGCCCTGCGCCGGTAAGTTCATCATATCCGTCACCACGTCGCCGTGCTGATGAAACTCTCCCGTGAAGCTCAACTGGATCAAGAGCTCGTGGGACGTCATCAAGCTGAACGTGTGCTGAACGCGGAGGTGCCGTACGTTCCGTGCTTGATCGGTTGGATCGCGAAGAAGTTCGACTACATCAACCACGTCACTTGACGCTTCCGCTCCCGGTCTACGAGGGTACGTAGACACACTCTCCCCCTCGTTGCTATGCATCTAGTAGATAGATCTTGCGTGATCGTAGGAAAATTTTGAAAATACTACGTTCCCCAACATCTAGTTGGGTAGCCTTTGTTGTTTCATACTCGACTTCAACTTTGTCTCAATTGAGGCATGTGTTCTAACTATTTTCGTTTCAGAAATTTAAAGCCAGGGTTAAATTCTTTTGAGAAAAACCGATGCTAGTATAGTATCTTATCCAATGACATCAGAAAAAAGAATGCGAAAGAAAATTCATAGCCAAATGGAAAGATGCAAAATCTAAATCATTCATGTGTTTATTTCCAAAGCCGTTCTCACAACAAGATCGTCTAGAAAGTAAGAAGTTTGCCTTCAATTCAAGCATGTGTGATCAAATATTTGACTTGTTACTGAAAAATGATTGTATTATTATTCTTGATCACCATGTAAAGCCATCAATCCTAGGTCTAATGTAGTGTAAGTTGCCTTATTTATTCAAGCATAGTTTTGAGGATTGCAACATGTTTCTTCAAATAGTTAAATCGACCATTAATAAAGGATGATTGAGATTTGTTGGAAACCAAAGAATGACCAGTCTATTCCGATTGGTCCTGGTGGAAAAAGGTTTTTGAATCGGCTGCTTCAAGACGATTCATTTGAAGATGAGAAGGTAAAAACTGCGGATGGTGAGATCAAGCTTTCAAATAAGGAAGTTGTTCAAGAGCAGGATGAAAATATTCTTGAAGGCATGAATTCCATGAAGGTTGCATTGACAATACCAAGTACTGGGGGGCAACAAGAAAATCCAAAGATTGATGCAATCCCAAGCAAAGAAAGCAAAGGCCGAGGTAAGCACAAAGGTAAAAAGCCGAAAGTCACTTTCGCACAGCTATTGCAAAAATATCAGAAGATAAGTGAGGAGAAGAGTGCTTATTAGCCAAGTAATTCATGATCATCAAGATCACTCCCTAGCCGCAAATCCGAGGATCGGTATTGGAAAAATGAGAAATCAAATGCAACAAATTCATATCCTTATTTTGGGCCACCAATGCCAATGTCATGGATACCTCCCTATGCTCATGCAAATCCATATCCATCATGTGACATGTATGATACAAGGGCACATTCTCCATCTTATTTTAGACCATCTCACCTATATTATGCAGCTCCAAGAAGATCAACATTGAACAATCACGTGTCAAAGACCATTACAAGGAACGACGCAGAGTTCAAGGAAGAAGAAGAGGTGCTCAAGCAAGTTTACCACATGAAAAGAGATGGTCATAAGAGGGCTACTTCAGATTTGATGTGAAATAAAAAAGAGCCAATTAATGTGTTAACATTGGCTACTAAAGACAATGAGATGAGTCAATCAAGTGCCAAATCTGAAGAGAAGAAGTTGAAAGTGCACAAGGTGAAACAAGAATTTCCATTGCTTCAAACAAAATCATAGGCGGGGTACCAACTCGGCTTATCGTATTGGCAAAAGAAGAAGTTACAAAGCTTAGTGCACAAGAGCTAGAAAAGAAAAACATGACATGGGTTCCCAAAGGAGGCACTCAAACTAAGAATGGTATGCAAGCTTCCATTGCAAGAAGTGCAACAAAGGTGAAAAAAGAGAAGAGTGAATGCTATGAACAACCAAGACGAAGGTTTCAACATCTTCGGTACATACATTATCCACATTCTCCAACTATGCCATTGATGCCGATGCCATGGAATTCATTCTCACGTATGATTGGTTGCCCTCCATGAATTTATTTCGATCCATGGATGCAATATAATTTCCTACATCATGCAAGGTATTACCATATCATCATACATTCCATTAGCTGCACTTTTGTTGCTAGTCTAAATGGCCAATACATAATTATCTCACTAAGAGTAAAGATGTCCGATATATACTTATCGTCCTAAAAGCATGCAAATGGCCGATGGAGTGTTGACATCGTGCTTAGAACAAACTCCGTGCAAGTTATTTTTTGGCACACAAGTTTTGCCGAAAAACCAGGGGGCTTGTGTTGACACCAGATTTTCGCACGGTCAAGAACTTAATTAAAATGACCTCAAATGGAAAAAAAATTAACATGAGAAAGTTCTGTATCGTCAAAATAGAAAGTTTGATGTTTGGATCATCACCATCCGATCTCATCTAATGCCTGAAACTATGCTCGAATTACTAAGATTTTGTATTTAGAGTATTGTTCGGCTAGTTAATCATCCAAGAGAGCTTCATATGAAAAATAATATTCTACACAGATTGTCTTCGCCTCGTCGAAATGGCCGAATTTGATATAAAAATCATCTCAATCTGAGTTCATATGCAAAAATTAGAGTCATCGGCAATGCGGCCCTACCACGAGGCATAAAGTGGCGCGCCCAATCAGACACACATATAGTTGGTGTCTAATGGGTAGTGGCACTGATGGCCTATTTTGCACGAGGGTTTCAACCCTTAAGATGGCTCGAATCGAAAAACGTTTAACATGAAAGTTGTCCGTCTCGTCGAAACAGTTGAATTTGCTTTTGGGCTCATCTTCATCCGAGGTCGTTTGTGGCATGCATGACCCAAAAACCGAATTGCTATCTCAGACCTACCTAAATCCGAGTTTGGTTAATTTTGAAAAGATTTGTACGGGATTTTTAGTCCCTTTCTTGTAATGGAAGTCCAGCCACATCATAAATAAATGAACGGTGACTCCTGATTGAACAACACACAATTGAATAATCTATCGCTTTTACCTTTACCTTTTATCTTCTCCCGTAGTTCTTCTCTTCTCGTTCTTCGTTTGTAGGGCGGCGGACTTCAAGGCCCTATGGACGATCAGGTCGACCTAAGGCAGCCCATAGCCGTCGCGTGCCCTAGCGGGGTCCCTCCCGGACGTGTGAGGTTTAGGATCCTCAAAAGCAGCCACTGGATTGCTTGCGTACCACGCTTCCGGATGGGTTTCCTTCGACGTGAGTTATGGTGCATCACCCCGGTCGAGGATACATGATGATGCGGTTCGTGTGCGAACAATATGCTCTTTTAGACATGTGATAAGGAAGCCGTCTCGTGGCGGTTTTCCACTCTGCATGCTGTAATGTGCCCAGGTAATTCTGTAACACGGCTTGCTGTGACACGTTTGAGTATTTTATTCACGAGGGGGAGCTCCCCACCCCCGGTGATTCTAAAAAAAGAAAAGATAAATTAGAGTTCCTTTTTTTTTTCTGATTGTAATGATCATAGACGAATGGTGACACACCAAATAGCTGCAGATCACAGTTTCGTACATGATTCAGAATTTGAGGAACGTAGAAAGGGGAAAGTAGGAGCAGGCTAGTTTATTTCTCCCTCACCATTCACTCTACGTAAGCAAAGCCTCTCTCCGGCTGCAGCGGCGGAGCCAGCCTAGAGTATCTGTGGGGTCAATGGTATTTTTCTGAATTTTTTTCTTCATGATGAACAGTGCTTGTACAATGTTTTAAGGCTTATTTTCAGAAAAGCTGTGGGGTCAGCTGACCCATAGCTAACACGTAGATTCGCCTCTGTCCGGCTGGACACAGCCAGCGATTCGACAAGCACTATCCTCCTTGGCCCCCTTTGTCATGGGCGCTGTCTTTTGTCTTGGTGCACTTGGCAGTTCATTCGTGACACTCATTAAGTTGGTGTTACGTTAAATTATGTAATACAATCTTAATGTTGCATTGTAATGATGCCGGGAGGGATCCCTTAACAAAGAACACTACACGGTATTATGTTATGATACACAAGCATGTGGCTGACGTAAATGCATGGAGACTTGAGAGCGCCCGCAAGTCTCTAGCTACGAGGTGGTGGGTCCCGCCTCGCCGCCCGAGCTATCAGCGCCCTGCGTTGGGGCGACTCCATGCTTTGTTTACGTCGCTAATCGCTGATTAGTGTGTCTGATGTGGCGTGCTTTAGACCGCGAAATAGGTTTACCTCTTCCATGATAAGTACGATCGACAAGCATGCTTGACTAGCTCCTTTGCTTGTGTAGGATATTTTTGTTTACTACATCGTGGCTGTTTGTTATTGTCGTTCTTTGTTTCAGCATGGCTAAGGATGATTCATTATTAAAAAGCTAGATGATGTGTATGTGTTATTGTGAGGATCGTATTAAAACGAACACATGAATAAATGCTTAAAAGCAACTAAACTTAATGAAAAAACAAATGTAAAAGCATTCTAGGTTTACATTGAAAAAAACCCTACAAACTACTGCTCCCTCAACTTTGTACTGTACAAAGTCGCGTTATTTATTTTCGGACGGAGGGAGTATACGGCAAAGTGATGTATAAGAACCGAAGAAAAATAATTCAAATTAAACCTAACACAACGTCGGATACGATTTTCTTCCGGTACTACCGAGCTCCTTAGGGTTATTTTTCATACTCAGAGATCAAACCTACTCCCTCTGTTCCATAATGTAAGACATTTTTTGATACTATACTAGTGTTAAAAAATGTTTTACATTATGGGACGGAGGGAGTAGTTTTTACTGTTTTTTTAGGGAAGTTTTTACTGTTGAGAAGCACGGTTTCTTTTGTTCCGGAGCTGCCGACCCACATATTCCACGTTGACAAACCTTCTCCCTGAAGCTCTAGGGGCATTCCCATCCACGCGTTTCCCATATACTGTGCTATAAATCCAAGGCGCCACAGTATTCTGAATTTTACCTCACCCAACACCACTACTCTACTCTCCTACCATACTTTCGCCTACCCCGGCCGGCCCTTTGACTTCCTCTGCTTCCTTCCTGCATAGAGCACCACAAGCTCGCGTCGCCGGAGCTTCCCTGCATCGATGAACAAGATCAAGGTGCACCCCAACGTCGCAGCTGCTTCTCCGGCAGTACCAGCGGCGGAGGAGAAGGGAGAGGCGGTGTCGCTCACCGTGTGGCGCCGGTCGCTGCTGTTCAACGGCAAGGGGTTCACGGTGTTTGGCACCAACGGCGACCTCGTCTTCCGCGTCGAGACGTACGCCCGTGGATCGCCCCGCGAGGTCGTCCTCATGGACGCCGACGGCGTCGCCCTCCTCACCGTCCGCCGCAAGGTATATGTCGATCCTTCTTGGTTTGCTCTGTTTTCCGGCCGGCTGTAGGTAGGACTAGAAGTTCTTGGTTTGACTTGATCCGGGCCGGTGTTCCTAAATGATTTGATTTGTTGGGATCTCAAATTTGATGTTGGTTTCGTCGTGGTTGTGGTGCAGAAGCTGAGTTTGGCGGAGGAGTGGCTCGTCTACGACGGCGACGGCGACGAGCCGGCGCCGAGGCGATTCACGGCGCGGCGGAACAGGAGCCTGCTCCGGACCAAGTCCCTCGCTCGCCTGTCGCCGCCGCGATCGCTGGACGGTACTGAGGATGCGCCGGGCTGCCGGTACGATGTGGAGGGCTCGTACGCCGGCCGCAGCCTGGACATGTTCGCTTGCACCGGCGGTAATCAGCGGCAGCGCGTGGCCACGGTGTGCCGGAAGGAGGCCGCCGTCGGCCTGGACGTGTTCCGGCTGACGGTGGAGCCAGACTTGGAGCCGGCGCTGGCCATGGCCGTGGTCATACTCCTGGATCAGATGAACGCGTCCTAATTAAAGCCACGAGTTGCCGCAGCATGGTGTGCCAAGGCTGCTGCCGTGTACAGAGTTTCCATGGTTTCCTGAATGAAACGGAAAACAGAAAAAGAGAGGGTAGCTCGGAAGCAATTTTGTGGTTGCTTCATTGCTCAACGCACCCATTTTCTTTGCTTCACGTACGCTTCTTTGTTGCCTCATGAGCCAATTTTGTGAAGCATTTCTACTTAGTGGTGCCATGTTGTGATGTTTTGGATTCAGGATGTAGGGGCTGGAGATCACATTTCAGAGGTGTTTTACATAGTCCGGGTTCTCCTATCTTTTTGTTTGTAAATTAAATTAGCTAGCATATGAACTCTGAAATGCAATCCTTTTAGTTTCCTTTCCTTTAATGGACATTGTGAATAGATCGCTCTGTTTCCTGCCCATGCTATAAACGGCTCACTAGTTGTATTTTCTGAATTATTGATTGCTTTGTAAATCAAAATACTAGACGGTATAGGTGCTTCAAGGTTCATGAGATGCGGGCCAAACAGTGAACACACTCAACCAAACATGCCAAATTTGCATCTACCGGGCCAGGCTAAAGCTAGTTCATGCAACCAAACGTGCCCCCTAGCTAGTCACTGCGTGAGTGCATCCGGTTCATTCCATCTGCGGATTCTCCTCTTTGTGGCAGTAGTTACCTACTGATCATAAATTAGCTATTATCTGCTTTGCAATGGAGGCATACACATTTTTGTGGTTCTCGGATATGCCTTCCACCCACTATCACCCGCCTCTCCAATCCAATACTAACACCCATGTGAATGGCTCATCCGTTAAAAATCTCCCTCCACTGCCACCCACACATACTTTGGATTTCAAACCCATAATTGTGTAGTTGATTATATGGAAGATTTCAAGAAGAAGCAACATCATACGTAAGAGGTCGCCGATATTCATCTAGCCTCTGCACAACACTGGGACCAAAGGAAAAATGTAAAGACATATAGGAACCTAATCGTGATATATAGCAAAAGCAAAAGTGCAGAAAACATGAACTCACAAGTGGACCTAAATATATGGTAGCTAGAAATCGTATTGAAAAGAAAGTGTACCTCTTGAACAACTCAGGATGAATAACAATATTAAGCAAATCAATTCGCTCGAGTATATTTTGCCCCCTTTGTTCTTCTGTTCTGAAAGTTGTAGATCACCATCTTGTTGGCTGTTCCATCGCCAATATTAAGAGTAAAATGCATGAACCATCCCTGAAGTTGCTGGCAAGGACCAAAACAGTCTCTAAACTCCAAAAGTGCTTCAATACAGTCCCTAAACTTGCAAATACAAAGTTAGTACGGTCCCTGAACTCGTGGAACCGGTCCTAGTAGGATACATATGCACGTACAACGCCACGTCATCATATATAGAGGGCCCGCAGTCAGAAAAGTTTGCCGAAATTCCCAAACACAGCCAGAATCACTTCCCAGATCGCACTCCAACCACACATCGAGCACGATGGGCAGCGCCAGTCACCAGCGTGACGGACAGTTCGGTCCGAGGTCTTGCCGCCGTAGGAGCCGAGCAATTCCTGAACATGGGCTATGTTTTTTTCTTTCAGTTTTATATATGTAACTTAAGAGTGTTGAACTTGGCTGTCGTGTCAGGTGAACTTGTTCTAATGGAAGTGAACTATTTTGTGTTCCAATGTTTGTGAACTATCCTTGTGTTCTAACGGAAGTGAGACCAACATGTATCTTCATTTGACTGAATATATGAAGTGAGACAAAAAATTATGACCGAATGTATCTGCATTTTCACAGATTGTGCATGTACAGTAAGACCAACAAATGAGACCAACAAATATGACTGAATGTATGATTGGAAATGTGCATGTACAGTAAGACCAACAAATATTCCACTGATTTATGACAGATATGCATACATGCACAGTGGCGGAGCTTTCGTTGGCTGTAGTAGAAATGGCAATATTGATCACTGTACATCAGTGTAACAATGAAGCAGGCCCGGGGCTCAGCGCTGAACTGGCTCCGCCCCTGTACATGCATTCCAATGTTCTTGTACAGTTTTGTTTTTTGAAATGGCAGCTTACTGCATTCATTAAGAAGAAAAGAGTTGTCCAGTTAATTAAGGAAAACCGGGCGAAAACCAGATACAAAGGACCGAAAGCCCCATAACCGAACACACTGGGACAAGCCCACACCCGTCGACGGCATGCCGAAGACCACAACAAACGCCAACCAAACAAACACACAACAACGGGAGATCCTACTCCACCAAGCAAGCCAGCCTCCCACCACTGCCGGAAAGAAGAAGTCGAGACTGCTATGGGAGGAGCAGACCGGGACTCTCCCGCAGAGGTGAAGAGGCAAGCACCCACAAACCAAGCGCTGGTTATCGTATACGACATGACGACGACCAAGGAGCTGTCAATCTCTCGGGGCGGGGCCGCCGCCCCGACATCCACTGGTCCGTTGCGCCCGGCGCACTCAGGGAAACTGTTTGCAGACCACGGCCGTCGCACCACATCCGGGGCCGCTGCCCCGGCATACCGTCCAACCGTCCCCGCTGGGACGAGCCGACAACCCCCTGCCCCTGCAGCCCAAGGTTGGCACTCAAGCCATGACAAGCTGCAACCCTGCATCATGGAGCTGCCGCCACACCGCTGTCCGAGACCGCCGTCTCGACGTACAGTACTAGAGCAATGGATACATATATTGATTGCAATGTGCTTGTACAGTACTAGAGCGTAACTGAATTTTGACAGAAGATATACATGAAGTGACTCACTTTAGGACTGATTTCTGGCCAGTACAGCTAGAGCAGTATTTTTGCACAAAACTGTATGAACCGAACACACATAGATTCGAACTGAACCTTTGGCAGTACATGTGCACGATAAGAACTGAGTCTTAAGATCTGAAGATTTAAAGACAAATTTAGTAGTCTCATGATCAGCACAATGATCCTAAACAGAACATCTTCACAAATCATTGCCTAAGCCAGTGGGAAATGACGCCATCTTCACACACACAAAAAAAAAACCTTGCCATGGCGGAATAAATAAATAAAATGGACTAACGAACGTACGTTGGCGCCGCTGTCGGATGCGGCTGCGATCCGCCGCTGTCCTGGAGGGCTCACGAGCTTGACCTGCCGACGATCATCAAGCGGCGGCCGCCATCCCAGGGTCAAGAGCTTCGGTTTCACAAGATGAACAGGCCGTACTGGAGCAGTTTCAAAGTTTAGGGCCAACAACTTCAGGGTTCATGCATTTTACTCCCAATATTAACTAGTGAAGGGTGCTGAACCCATCTTAAGCCTGGGCTTAATCTGTGGGAGGCACACAAAATCAGCATCATCTTTGCTATTGGTTGCTTACCCCTTTAGGATGTTTCTCCCCGGGCGCCCCTATATCTCGCTCGCTTCCACCGAGACAACACGTCAAGACAACGTGGGATGGGCTGGCCGAGGTGTGCGTTTTTTTGTTTCTGGGTTTTTCCATGTTTTTATTTTTATTTTTCTTGCTTGTCACCGTACTTGTTTAGGCTCGCTAAGCTTTTAAAGGTTTAAAAGTTATCAAAAAATATGAAATAAATAGTGGAGCATCTCTCTAATGTAATAAGATGATCCAATGAAGGCTTGTGAAAATATGCATATATGTGTTCTCGAAAAAAAACATTACAGCTCACAGCGGCATAAACATATACTTAACTACTTGTTTTTTTTAGTCCAGAACACATAAAGTTGTATTTTGTAATCCCCCCGTTAGATCATCTTACATTATAGTTGTGTTGTTTCAGGATTTTTGAATTTTTTTACACCGTCGAAAACCTTAACTAGTTCTGTGGCAAGCAATATAGATATTACACAAGTATACTTGCCATCATGTTTCGAAAAACATTGATCAAGCATATAAAAATATTAAATGTGTATACAAAAATTGACCTTTATACGAAAAAAGTATACAAAAAAATACAATGTACGAAAAAAGTTGATCAAGTATTTAGAAATGTTAATCAAGCGTTTAAAAAATGTTAAATGCGTAAAGAAAAAAAGTCTTGACCATGTACACGACAAAAATGTATAAATATATATATATAATATGTGTAAAAAAGTAATCACGTGTTTTAAAAATATTAGTCAAGAATTTAAAAAATATTAACCATGTATTAAAAAATCTTAATCTTGCATTTTAAAAATGTTATTCCAGCATTCGAAAAGGTAAAAAAATGTGTATATTGTTTGACCGTGTATTAAAAAATATTAAGCTTATATTTGAAAAATATTAAACATTTATTAGATTGAAAACCAATAGAAACATTAGACATGCGTTGAACGGAAAAAATGATAAAACCGAGAAAGGAACATAAAGAAAACGAGAAACACGGAGAAAAATAAAAGAAAATCGAAGCATAACGTGTCAGGGGTTCATATGCCTCACATCCCTGATAAAGAAAATGATAAAAAAACAAATCATTAGTAATACCTAGCTTGGCGAGTGTTGTCGCACAAGACCACATATATGCTTTGATATTGCTTCTACTGAGCTTTTCGGTCGGTGAAGAAGATCCCGTGAGTGAGAACTTGTTGTTCCGGTGCGGTGGAAGAACCTGAAGCACCGCGTACGCGAGTGAACCTCCTCGTAAACATCTACAGAAAAAATCAGTCCTATACAATTAAACAATATTGATCCTACGGTGGTCACAACATCATACTCCTCTAAGAACATCAACGAATCCAAGTCAAACTATACTTTGGATAAAAATACACATCTCCTAGTTATGGAAACGCTAGGCATGTAGAACATGGATTCACGAAATATATACTGGGGATCTGGGGAGAAACATACCGTAGATAGATCACACGTAAGTATTTGAACTGAAATCGAACGAGTAGAGAGAGCGGGCGAAGTTTTTCTAGGGTTTGGAGAGTTTGGTTTGAAGAAGAAGACAAGAGAGAGATGGGGGTGATTTACCTTCTTCATTGCGCTCGTATGAAACACCGTCATTAACCCTGATTGCTTACCTGCGCCTATGCATACCTCATACGACTGCTGAAACCGGCGGCGGCGCTTCATTGCAACTCCGGCGGCGCTTCAATGCAGCTCCATCAGTGCTTCATTGCAGCTTCAACGATGCTTCACTGCAACTCCGACGGCCCTGATGATGCTTCATCACAACTCTCCTCTGCTTCACCGGATACTGCAGCACCACACCGTTCATGCTGTCGCGCTGCTTCATCGCAACACCTCTCGCCTGAGTTGCGTTGTAGCGGTCGTCGCCGGCGAGGGTGCTTTGAATCATCAGTTGCCAACGACAGTGAGGAAGATGGATGCAACAGCGCGCGGTCCCTCCAGTATTACAGTAATGGTGGAGCTGCGAGGGATGCAAGCGGTGTCCCACATATCCCGCAGAACTAGCGAATCAATTTACCGTTGGCTCTGCATCCCTAGATGCTGCCGAAGTGGATTGTGCAACAGCGGGAGAGCGGGTTGGTCGGAGACAGATTGAACAGTGGTGGTGGTCTTGTGTGGCGAGTGAAGATGGAGAAAAGAGAAAAGTCCACATTACAACCCTGAACCAACCATTAAGTTTAGAATTCAACCCCAAACTTCAAAACCGTCGAAATACACCCCGAACTAACTAAGCCGTCTAAAAATTAACCCTCGTCACGGTTTTGACTAAGTTAAGTGGTTTCGACCAAGTTGACTGCTGACTAGGCACTTCTTACACGTGGACCCACCAGAAAAAGAACAATAAAAAAACCATCCCACCCTATCTTTCTCTCTTCTCTATCTGGCCAGCAACAACACTGATGAGGTGTTACCGTAAAATCCCGTTCAAGGGCCGGACTCGCTCCGGCGAGGTAGCACCAGTGGCGACATCCCTAACATCTGTTGCGCGTGTCCCAGCATCGCCTCATCCCCAGCAACATCGCAACGCCTCGTCCCCAGGAGCGTTGCTGCCGCAATTTCTCTGCTTGGCCCCGAGCACCCAGGCCCCGTGCACGTCGGCCACGAGGACCTGTGGTGTTGTCGATCCAATTTCTTTACGCCGCCGCATCACAAGGCCCGACGTTCCCCTTGTCGACCTAGCCCCAGGCGACATCGCTCCCCTGGTCGGCGATAAGTGGCTCTGGGTGCTGGCGGGGAAGAAGGGCAGAAGATTGAGGACGGCAGGGGCACCGAGTAGAGCAAGTACGGCGAGTGGAGGGCCTGGCTGCTGTTGCTGCCGCCGCTGCTGCAACCTAAGAGCAAGTCTAGTAGAGCCCTCAAACCCTCAAACCTCTAAAAATAACCGTTTTTTTACAGTTTTCGTCCAAAAAAACTCATAGACTAGAACCCATAAACCCTCAAATCCGTAAAAAAAATTAGAGGTCGAACCCTCAAACCTCCTCCCAGCCTGTAGAAGTGAGGGTTGGGAGGAAAAACTCCCCCCAACCCGCACTCCACTTCACAGATTGCGCGGGAGGGAAAACGCCCCCGCCTCCTCCCTCCTCCCGCGTCCGGCCATGGAGGCGGCCGCCGTCGCCGCGCCCCCGACTGACAGGCGGCTTGGCCGAGGGGAGGCGACGGCCCCTTGGATCTAGCGCCTCGGCGGATTGGGCGCCCGCGCGATCTGGCCGTCGAGGGGATGCGGAGGAGGAGGCGATGAGCGGCGCCGCCTCGCTGGGGCTGCGCACGGGGAGCTGCGGCTCCCTGCCCGCGGCGGGCGCCGCCGTCCCCACCGGGAGGAAGGCCAGGGGCTGGGGCCTGCGCGCCGGCGCCGGGGACAAGGAGCGCCTGCAGCTGCTGCACCGCGCCCTGCGCCTCGTCGGCCGCCGCGGGGCCGCCCTGCTGCTGCTGCTCGCCGTCGCGTCCGCCGCGCTCCTCTGCTCCCTCTTCGCCGTCGTCAAAGGTTCGCTTTTCCGCCCTCCATACTTCCTGGCCGCGACGAAATGTTCTGCAAGCTTGCAGCTTGTTCGGGTCACGCGGCTGGCGTTTGCAGAATTCAGATTGGTTCTGGGAATTTCATATGGTTTAAACAATAGTAGAATGTTGTCCGTGCAAACTGTGTGACCCTCCCCGCGTCCTCAGTGCTCTTCCTCTCCATCGTCTGACGCGGTAGGCAGCTGCTGTCCAATTCCGTTGCTACTGTTCTATACATTTTGAAACATTTCAAACGGGCAGGGTTTAGCTCCGCTGAGCTTTGTAGCTCCAGTCTGGGATGACACAAACCACCTAGCAAGGGCCTCTTTGAATTGCAGGGAATTGAAAACGTAGGAATAGAAAAAACAGAGATGCCACCCATTGAGAATTGCTAGATCCAAGGGGCCGTCGCCTCCCCTCGGCCAAGCCGCCTGTCAGTCGGTCCATGGGGTTAACATAGTACAAATTTGATATATGGATTTATTCAGTTATATCCTACATGGGGTGCTTATTTCAAGTTGTGGTTAACATAGTAACAAGCTAGTATTTTATTCTTCAACTACATGGGGTGCTCCGATGAGTGGTGGTGGCGATGATTGTGTGATGTAAAAACTATCATGTTTGTTTGAAGGTTTATTGTGTGATTCTAGTGAAAATTGTGATATGCAAATGACAGTTTTAAGGGTTGGGGTTGAGGCAAAGACTAGAACCCTCAAACCCAACTCTTATAACAGAATATTCCGTTATAAGGGTTGGGTTTAAGGGTTCTAGTCTTTGCCTCTGTTTTTCAACCCTTAAAAGTGTCAAAAATGACCAATTCTCAACCCTTAAAACTGATTTTGGATTTAAGGGTTTGAGGGTTCTACTAGAGATGCTCTAAGGGGGAGAGAAGTAGGGAAGAGAGGGAGAGAAGAGTGGGAGGGAAGAGAGAAGGAATTGCCGGTCTCCCGTAGCATTGGTCGAAAGAGTGGGAGGGAAGTAGGTGGTGGATGCGGGCGGCGGCGTTCCTTGGGACCTAGGCGACAACGGGGTGGATTGGGTCGGGGTGAGATTGTGAACGAAACAGAGAGAGACGGGGCGATAAGTTGGGATGGATGTGGGCGTGGCATGCTGACTAGATTAACTGGGTCAAAACCACTTGACCATCCCAAAAACTGAGTCAAGGATTGTTATTTGAACTTTATGGGTTTAATCCGACCGGTTTCAAAGATCGTGGTTGAAAATCAAATCAAGTGGTTAGTTGAGCATTGAAATATGGCCTTCTATCTGGAGAAAATGAACCGAGCAAAGAGAGGAAGAAGAAACTGCTCGGGATAATTGTGTTGACATGCTTCACATGATAAAGATAAGGTTGGGGGAAGAGAGCGGTCCCAGGCCCCACATGGCATGTGTAATGTGGGAGAGGAGGTTTACGGGATTGAGAAATCATCCGCCTGAATCTATACCTTTTTCGTAGGAAAAAGGGTTGATTTTTTAGGCGCGCAACATGAGAAATATCACTTTCATTATTGCATCGTCATTTATTCAAAAATGAAATTTCATCACACTTCCACGGCGCATAGCTATAAGCAGACTGAAACTATGCTGTTCACCCAGTAAAAATGAAAGAAAATTCTCGATAGATGGCCCCTCTATATACATCACTATCTTTTCATGCCCCGATGAGATTCTTGAAATCCCGGACAAATTTATCTTCAAACCTCTTCTCCGCGGTTTGGTCCATGAAGAAATCCCTCCACTTGCTCCCACCCCGCTCCGGCCCGTCCGCCATTGCCGTGACCACGGAGTCGCTCACCGCCTCGTGACCCAACCACCCGTCGGCGCCCCGCCGCACGACCTCCACTCCGACGCGGAGTTACCGCGCAAACAGCGCCGCGTTGAGGTACTGGTCGGTCTTCATCGGCAGCAGCACCTCCACGATGGAGCTCAGGCCGGCGTGGTTCACGAAGCACCCCACGCTCCGGCGCCGCAGGTTGTGCTGCTGCTGCACCCACCCCGTGTGCACCACGCCCCTCCCCTTCACCCTCTCCGCGAACCCCGGCGGCGTGCACTTCCGGAGCTCCGCCGCCGTGTCCGTGCCCTTGGGGAAGTTGAGCACGGTCAGGAACGGCCGGTTGCTGGAATCCAAGCCGAGGAGGAGCTCCGTCACGGCGGCAGTCGGAAGGAACGTCTCGCTTCCGAAGGAGGCGAACACGACGGCCTTCTCCGGGAAGTAGGAGAGCCACTTGCCCCACCGCTCCTCGAGCTCGCCCTGTGGTGGCTCCGGCACGACGGGGCCGGTGACGAGCACCGGCTTGCCGTACTGGGCGGAGAGGTACTTGATGTAGGGGCCTTCCATCTCCACGCATGTCTTGACTCTTGACCACGACGGCGTCGCTGGCCTGGATGCCGCCGACCATGCGGGCGTACACGGGCGGCATGCCGTGGAAGCTGGTGAACACGTACGTGAAGTCGGCGGCCTGGTAGGCCGGCACGGCGGAGAGCGGGGATGACGGCGGGAACCCCGCAGGGGCCGACGCGAGGTCTTGGGCAGACGGGAGGCATCGCGCGGGGACAGCGAGGTAGGCCATGGAGAAGGCGGAGAAGACGGAGAAATACAGCGCCTTGACGCCGAGCGGCCTCGCGAGCTGGGCGATCCATGGGGTTGCGAAGTCGTACAGCACGGCGTCGGGTCGGAGCTCCGCGAGCAGCGCGGCCACCTGCGGCCTGGTGCCGTCGACGGCGATCTTGAGCAGCTCGGCGCCGTCAGCGAGTCCTGGCACGCGCGGAAGGTGCAGCGGCGCGACGGCCACCACGCCGGCGGCGGACGCCAGCATGGCCTCCACACGGGGCACGTTCGCAGCGGCTGACAGCAGCGTGACCCGCATGGCATAGCCGGCGGCGAGCTTCCGAGCCAGCTCCACGAAGGGGCTGATGTGGCCGAAGGCTTGGAAGGGGAACATCACTACGTGGGGTATGCTGCCATCACCGCCGGTAGTTCCCATCGGCGGTGTAGTCGGCATGATGCTGGACCAAGTAGGCTGGCAAACACGGAGCAGCACGTGATTTTTCAGCAGCTTGTAGTATAGGTGGAGGATTTATTGATAATTCTACTCTATTAGAGTACGATCTGGAAGCAGCGGCGGGACATTTTAAGCTTAGAGGGTGTTTGTTTCCAGGGATTTATTGGTCTAGGGACTTAAATAAGTCCCTATAAGTCCCATCTAAACCAAACAGGAGGGACTTATAGGGACTTAAAGTGGGCATTTGGGACTTATCAAATAAGACTCTCAAGGAGGGACTTATAGGGACTTATAGTTGTAATATGGTCTACTAGTACATGTTAAGTCCCAAGAACCAAACGAATAGGGACTTTTTAGGGACTTATGACTTATAAGTTGGGACTAAAATAAGTCCTAGGACTTATGAACCAAACATGGCCTTAGAAGACGACGTTAAGTGGGGCTGGGACCCTGCTGGTCTCCTGTAGTAGTGAAACCCACTGACGACCTACCCGCAGTCCTACCATTAAAAACACTAAGCTACGCATCAAGGGCGCTAGCTCGCGATATCAACTTCCGATTGGGCCGGTCATTTTGCCAAAACGACCTTGTCTTTTCCATTTTCAACCCGCATTCCGTGACTCGTCCCTCTCACTCTGATCCCTTGTCACTAACCCGCACTCACTCCCCTCTCCTCCCGCCGCCGCCACGCTCCTCTCAGCTCCCGCCTCTCCGCCGTCGCCGCCGGCGAGCTCCTCTCAGCTCTCACTTCTCCCCTTTCCCCTCGCCGCGTCGCCTCGCCTCGGCGCTGCCGCCTTGCCTCGCGTCTCCGTTCCACCTTTTTTTTTAACTTTTTGCTCCAAGCCAGCGACAAATCCCCGGATCTGGCGTCAGTGAGGAAGGATATGGTGGCTGCGAGGACGTACACGCCGGATCCGGGGCAGTACAACCACCAGTTGGGGGCTGCGGCGACTGAACACCATCGAGGTGCTGCCGCGGCCATGAGAATATCGCTGCAGCTCCTTTCGCCGCTGCCACGCTCCTGACGCTGGTGGACGCGAGACCCCAAGCTGCCGTCCACCACGAGGTGCTGCTATGGGTAGGAGGAGCTGCAAACCAAGATTTGAAGCTGAGCTCACATAGATGATCTCCATGAGCTCAAAGTTGGTGGAGATGCATGATTTAGTCCACTGAAGGATGTGACCAAGTTTCACCTCATTTGGACATGCCTAGAATATACTTCCTTCACAAAGTTCCTTTCTGGACAGAAACTTTGGAAAATCACTGAAAAATAATTACTAGGCAAATGAGGTTGAAATTTGGCACAGGGCAATGATATGGACATGAAAAGATGTCCAAGAATTTTGGAGTCAATTGGGAAAAGATAAATAGCACTTGCTTCACAAAGTGCCATTTAGGGCAGAATAGGAAAATGACTATTGGAGGATTATTTTTGAACATGGCAATGAAATGTTTTGCCATATTTGATGAAGATATGACCCAAACAACTTATGAGAATTATTTGGGAATTTTTTAGAATGACAGAGATATAGGTTGCTTCACAACCTAGGGCAAAAAGAATTATTCCTTTAATAGAAAAGGAATATTCCTTGGAAAAAGAATATTGGGTTAGGTCAAGGATGGAAATGACAGGGCCTTGGGATGATACTGAGGATGGCAAGTCACTATAAAACCTAGGAAGACATGATCTTCCCAAGTTTCAGAACCACATAGCCACATAAAAGCCACTACAAGAAATATGTCAACTTGTGACCTTGACTATTGGTCACTGAAAGGTCATAGTTTTTCATTTGTGACATTTTTTTGACCAAAAACAGATGGTCAAAAGCTGAGCGTCATAAACTGAAATTAACGACTTTCTCTGTGAGAAGGTCATAGACATTTATGACCAAAATATGCCTACTATCGTGTTTTGGTCACCAGCAGCCTGCTCAGGCCACGTAGGCATCCAGCGTGGCAAGCTGATGTGGCACAAGATTCAGCCCGGTCCGATTCGATTTTCTACATGGGCCTAGCCCAACAATTCAGCCTTTTAATATTTTTCCCTGTGCTTTTATTAGCTACATGGGCCTGGCCCAACAATTCATCTTTCATGAGCTTCTGCCATTTTTTTGGGCCTCATCCTTTTTGCAATCTATTTCCTTTTTTATTTTCTGAGATTTTATTTTGTTTCATTTTTTAAACGGACCAGTGCTTGTTGGGCTGTGGCCTTCTTCAGCCCAATTATTTGTCCGGTATTAGATCTCAGCCTTTTGGACCAGCCTCTAGCCCAGTTACACACACGTACATCCAACATTATTTCATATTCAAATCAAGAAAACTCCATATGAAATTCAAATCATCCATCGCATCACATCAGGTTTACATAACAAATCATCTCAGGAATACATTTCCTTACACAGGAATATAGAAGGAACAGAGGGAATATGCAATAAGACAATTATGGCACATCCTACAACTTACCATCCTACAACAAGAAGTATATAACAGGAGAGTACAATGGACTTCATTGCTCTCTCTTGTGAGACTTGCTCCAGCTGCGACAACTTGCCATCCTACAACAAGAAGTATATAACAATGAACTTCAAGAATATTACAGGAGCTAAATGCCCAATCAACGTGAAGTGCTAAAAAATGCCTTAGCGCATGCATTCAAAATTTAGACACTTGACATAGCCTCATCAACCATGCAATAAATTATAGAAAGTAAACGAGGACTAGACTTTACAATTACAGACACATCTATTTCATCACCCAGGTGATGCAGATCTCATCAGCCATCAAAACACAAAAAAGAGAATAAACTGTACAGCTAAGAGGTTTGCAAAAAACAACGAAAATATTGCTTGATGAACAATCATACAGCAGTACAAATGTACCTATATAATGCAAGGGATGGCATGATCCGTCAGAAGTAGCTGGTTATAATAATCATGAAAAATCAGTGGGAATCCGAATGATTTTCTTCATCACCCAGATCAGGCACATCTCAGCCAGCAGGACATCAAAAGTATCATAAATAACACAATGATTGTACACAAAATTCTTCACAGCACTATAAAGCATGATCTATAAATGGTTCCGATAATCCAAGCACAATGTAGGTTGTAAGTAGATAACTGGTGAGTCAAACGATTTTCTTCATCACCCAGAATCATGCTATTCAACCGAACAGAACACAACGAGCAATAAGGCTCATAACCAATGTAGGGATGCATGTACTGTCAGTGTAAAGCAGTACAAATGTGCAAATCTAGTTTAGGAGATGGCATGACCCGTCAGAAGTAGCTGGTTATAATAATCATGAAATACCAGTGGGAATCCGAACGATTTTCTTCATCACCCAGGTCATGAAGATCTCATCAGCCAGCAGAACACAAAAAAGAGAATAAACTGTATAGCTAAGAGGTTTGCAAACAACAAAGAAAATATTGCTTGATGAACAATCATACAGCAGTACAAATGTACCGATATAATGCAAGGGATGGCATGATCCGTCAGAAGTAGCTGGTTATAATAATCATGAAAAATCAGTGGGAATCCGAACGATTTTCTTCATCACCCAGATCATGCACATCTCAGTCAGCAGAACATCAAAAGTAACATAAATAACACAATGATTGTACAAAATTCTTCACAGCACTATAAAGCATGATCTGTAAATGGTTCCGATAATCCAAGGGAATCAGCATAATTTTTTTAATGCAGAACATATCAACAGAGTTTATATGACAAGCTGAACGCTTATCTACTAGCGTACCAGCAAATCAGTTTGAACTTTCATAGAATGATTAGTACAACTAGACCCATTTTAGTTGAGCAGGACATGAAAGACCAATCTTAACCGACTGGTAGCAGTCGACCACTAGCAACTAATGAGCACTGAAGAAACCAGACAAGGAAATAGCATACCCTGATGGTGTCGGCGTAGTTCCATCCGACCTCCTTGGAGAGCTGGCCGAGATCAGTTATCTAGACTATCACTCCATTCACGCTACAGAGATCGCTCGGACTGTCGAGTCTCCATGAACTAGCTCACAGAGGGCTTCCACAAAGTCCTTGTAGAATCCAACAATACCTGCCAGCCACACAGAAACATCAGAGCAACATAAGCCCCTGATTGAGCACTCGAACACACTGAAAAAGAGACATGGCACTCGAACACACTGAATGATAGATATAAACATTAGTAAACGGAAACATTTCGTAGATAAAAGCCATTCATAACATTCAGAGCATGGCAGACGAACAAAGTAACCAACCATCGTAACCTACAGATCCATCAAACTACTGTTTGTAGGTCTGGCATCAGTGGTGTCAACGTACGTCCACGTACAGTCATTTGGGACAAAATTAAAGTGATAATTAGACTGCCATTACAATCTGCTGGTAAAGGGCTACCCATCAGCTTTAAAAAGCTCGATTTTGTAATCCTCAAAGAGAATCTCAAAAACAACATTTTGTTTTAGCATCATCTGAGCAGCCCATCCTAAAACAGAGTCCAAACAAAAATTAACAGCAAACAACTGATCACTAGCAACATCGTATCATGACGACAGTAGGACCGATTACTAGTAAAATCCTACCATGGGCTATGAACTTCAACTGGGACAGTTGATCTCTATGCTAACAACTAACAGCAATGAACTGTTCATGTAACCAATTTACTTCCCTATCATATCTAAACTGTAAGCAGCCTGATATGTAGAGATTAGAGAACGTGAGCATACAGGACACCGAGACGAAGTAAAAAATGGGAGCCGACGAGGAAGGCGGGCCTGTCACCTTCTCCGCACGGCGACTTCCTCGTAGTGATGTTGAGGACCTTGGTGGGCATCCTGACGGGGCCCTTGACCCGGAGCAGCTTGTCCTTGGCGCCCCTCACCAGATCGGAGCACACTATCGCCGGCACGCGAGGAGCACGCACGCGTCAGTCATCAGATAAACAAGACTAGAAGAAGAAGAAGGGGATCCACCCATTCATCGGAAGGAAGCAAGGAGGAAATAGCTTACCCTTCTCGAGTTTCTTGACCCTCTTGGAGGAGAGGGTGATGCGGATGCGGTGCTGCGCCTCCTGCGGGCCCTCGAAGCCGGCCTTGCCGGACTTCATCGGCGGCGCATACACCAGCTCGGTCGCCATGGCTGCGGGCGGCGGCGGGTGATTCTTGGGGCACGAGGAGGGGAGGGGAGGGCGGTGGCGCTGGGGGTGGAGATTGCTCTGCTTTGCCTCTGCGGGGATGCGGGACGAGGGTTTCTGTATGGGCTGGAGGCTGCGTAGGAGGGTCGCGCGGCCGTCAGATCGGCTGGCCCGAGCGGTACGGCCGTCCGTTGGCAGAGAGGGAGGGATGCGACGAGGAGGACTAGAGGGACTCACCCGAGTCACCGGATCACAGGAACAACGTCGGAGCAACGCGCCCGTCAGATCCTGTCGACACCATTGCGTCCTGGTTGCCGGAGAGCCAGGGCGAGAGGCGTGGGCCAAAGCCACCTCCAACCCTAGCGGCGAAGATGAGCGTGGGGGGAGAGAGGGGTCGCTTGAGAAAGAGGAGGGAGAGAGGCCGCCGGCGGCAAGGTTTGGGAGGGAGGGATGGGATCAGCGTGGGTGGCGGCGGCAATGTGGGAGACGAGGGTGAGAGCGGCGGGGTGCGGATCTGGAGTGCTAGGGTTCGTGGGGTGAGACGGTGAGGGGGTTTTCCTTTTCTTTTCTTTTCTTTTTTTTTGAGACAAAGAGGGTGGGGAGAAAGGGTTCCCGTCGGATCCGGGAGCATCCGACGACGTTTGAGGCACGATCCGCGTGACATGCCCATGGACCAATCAGAACTCAGTACACATTATGACCTTTTAAATTGGTCGTAATCGACTAAAAATAAGGTGTTGGATCATATTGTTTCAAAAAAAAGGTGTTGACTCATATAAACAATTTTATGACATGAGAAATTCAAAAAGAAAACATTCTCATTGTGTCACCAAATGTGACCTAGTTTTTCGGAAAACTACCAAACTTGGAATTGGAATAAGATAAATATCTTCTAATTGAGTTTTTTTGGATGAAAAAATCATTTTACATTTTTTTGAGTGCCCGAAATGAGTTTTTTTTGTGAAGGACCTACCATATATTTGTTGCAAATTTTTACCAAATCATTTTTATAAAATACTAGGTCATATTTAATGAACAATTGACAAAATGATTGGGTCTCCAAAGCTTTTATCCACCTCTCGTGAAAAAGATAAATTTTGACCGATTCAGCTGGAAGCGGGTCAAATTTGAACTGCAGCTGCCTTGTAGTTTGCTATTTATTTTTTCCAAAAATCATTTATAGGTACATAAGTATCTATTCAATCAGAGAAATACCAAAAAAATACCAAGATTCAACCACTAGCTAGGAACGGTCATTCCCGCCGTTTTGACCGCATTTTGAAACGGGCATAAAAAATTCAAAAAAAAAATCAAAACTTTGGAAAACCTTTGCATTGTGTCATTATATGTGACCAAGTTACCAGGAAAAATAATAAACTTGTAATACGACAATTCTTTTAAAAAAGTGTTCTCAGAAATGAGTTATCATGCGTGAAGATTCATGGCTTTCAAGCCAAATGATCAATCCTATGGCCACATTCATGGCATAGTTTGTTCAAATGATATTATATTGTGCACAAGGGTGCATCTTGGAATGGCAAACAATATTGCCTAAGGAAGTTTTCATTTTCTTTGGACGAAAAAATCATTTTCCATTTTCCGAGTGCCTAAAAGGAGGTTTTTTTGTGAAAGACCTCCCAAATAATTGTTGCAAAATTGGACCAAATCAATTTTATAAAATACTAGGACATATTTAATGCACAATTGACTAAATGGTTGGGTCTCCAAAGCTTTTATCCACCTCTCATGAAAAAGACAAATTTCGACCGATTCAGTTGGAAGCGGGTCAAATTTCACAATGAGTTCTACCAAGACACAAAGGGTGGATTCTATGTTGTGTCTCCATCAGCGAAGCCATGCAAAATATGCTCACTGTGAGTGCATCGCCCATGACGAATGCTGGATTCAGCGGCCATGCATACCGGAGTTTGGTTGTCTTCGCCGTCCAGCAAGGATTCGGCAGCCGCGAGATCTGACAGCGGGCTGACACCGGAAACAAAAAGCTGCGGCAGCAAAACATACCTGTTAACCGGACTTAACCGGATCTGATAGGAACTCGAATCCATCGCCACCCGCCTACGTCATCGCCATAGCTCTGAGCTCCTCGCCTCGTGCGGCGCCTGAAAGGATCGATTTGTTTTTCTCTCCTCGGCTTCACCTTTTTTTTTGAGCATCTGTAACCTTTATTATAGTTGGATGTTCATAGGAATACAGATGATATCGGGCGTAGAAACAAGCCACACATGGCGCCCGGTAGACAAAGATACAGCAGCTTTCGCAAGCGAATGAGCTTCAAAATTAAACTTCCTATTTTCGTGAACAAAGCGAATATTATGAAAAGCAGCAGAACGATGGTTAATCTCCCGGAGTATCGCTGTATAGTGGCACGGAGCTTCTTTCCCGATCATGGAGATCACTTCAGCACAATCCGATGCCACACAAACATCATTCAAGTTGAGGTCCTCGGCCAGTGAAAGGGCTTCATTGCATGCTTGCGCCTCTAACGAGGCTGGGTCCATAAGACCTTCAAAAACTCTCGCTGAAGCTCCCAAGAAAGTTCCCTCCTTGTCTCGGCAAACGACCGCCGCAGCACCTTTCCGACCACATCTCGACACTCCACCATCAGCGTTAATTTTCACCTCGAAGCCAGTTGGTGGAATCCATGCTGATCTAGTGAATCTGGCCCTTGCATTATTAGCTACTACATGCAGGTCCCTCTGCACCGCAGGCCGGTCCTTGGGCGGACGCCGCTTACTTTCCGCCATCAGCTCAAGATCTTCCAGGAAGTTTTTGACAAAGATGAAGGTGCTCAGGGGGCTTTGGTATTGATCATCATGAATAGCACGGCGTCTCGCCCACCATATAGCCCACATCATAACCAAGACTTGAACTGCCTCCTCCTCTGGTAAAATATCGAGCAGCCAAAAGACCCATAGTCTTGCATCTTCAGTCCGGTTTGAGATGGCAACTTCAATCAGTTCCTCCTCAACTAAAGCCCACACACATCGGGCCATATGGCAATCGAATAAGGAGTGTCTCCAGGAATCAGTAGCCGCATTGCAGATGGAGCACGCCGGTATATTTTTCATTTTCCTGTGACACCGAACATCTCCAGTAGGTAGCGAAGTCTTGGCTAATGGCCAAGCAAACACCTTAATTTTGGACGGGATGCGCAGGTTCCACAGTTTACCCCAAGATTTCCTGTCCGCCTCGCCGAGAGAGTGACCCGGATTGTGCTCCAACCAATTGGTTCTTTGTTGTTTTGTCGCGGCTAGAAGACGATAAGCAGACCGGACTGAAAAAACACCCCTCCTGTCATAGTGCCAGGCCCAGAAGTCATCTTGAGCTCGAGTACTCAGCGGAATGTTCAAAATCGCCTCCTTGTCCATTGCATAAAAGTGTTCATCCAGAACCGCCACATTCCAGCAAGCATTGCTGTGGTCAATCAAGTCCGATACTAGCTGCGGAGGGTCCGGAGTCCTTGGGCACACCGGCCTCAATTTGTAATCCCGAGGTATCCAATTGTCTTGCCAGATGTTAGTTTCTGTACCTGTCCCAATCCTCTTGATGATGCCCAATTTGAGAGTGTCGCGACCTTCATGTATAGAGCGCCAAACCTGAGATGGTTTACTTCCCAGCTCGGCATCCAGAAAGTTGCAGTCAGGGTAGTAGACTGCCTTGAGTATACGTGCACTAAGTGAGTCAGGTTCTTGTAGTAGGTGCCATGCTTGACGAGCCAGTAAGGCTAAATTGAACAGCTCAATGTCGCGGAACCCCATACCTCCCATAAACTTGGGCTGAGACATCACCTCCCATGAGACCCACGCAGTCTTTCTCTCCCCCTTCTTGGATCCCCACCAAAATTTTCGGAGCAGTCCATTGATATGCTGGCACAGACCCCGCGGTAGCTTGAAACACGCCATATAGTATGTAGGTATTGCTTGTGCCACTGACTTAATAAGCACCTCTTTGCCTCCGACTGAGAGTGCCTTCTCCATCCACCCTTGAACCTGCTTCCATATCCTGTCTTTCAGGTATTTAAAAGAGCCCTCCTTAGCTCTCCCAACATCTGATGGGAGACCTAGATATTTTTCCGACAGCTTTTCATTTTGAACATCGAGAACTTGCATGACACTCTGCCTCAAGACAGCCGCACATCCCTTGCCGAAGAAAATTGAAGACTTCTCCTTATTAATTCGTTGTCCCGATGCTTCACAGTATTTTTGGAGCAACACATTTACTCGCTCAGCCATTTCAGGTGTAGCATCAAAAAAGAGCAAACTATCATCCGCAAAGAGAAGGTGATTAACACATGGTGCTCCTGGTGCAACTTGGATCCCGTGAATGCTTTCTCCTGGGGTCGTCGCTTTAAGCAACGAAGAAAGGCCTTCAGCCGCTAGCAAGAAAAGGTAAGGCGATATAGGGTCGCCCTGCCGTAACCCTCGAGTTGGTGTAAACTCCTCAAGCTTTCCTCCGTTAAACATGACAGAAAAAGACACCGAGGTTACACATCTCATGATAGCATCAGTAAAACGAGGGCTGATACCCAGCTTCAGCATCACCGCCTTCAAATATGGCCATTCAAGCCTGTCGTAAGCCTTCATCATGTCTAGCTTTAGTGCACAGAACCGGTTACCCTTCACCTTTTTTGTTTTCATATAATGTAAACACTCATACGCAGAGATAAAATTATCAGTGATCAAGCGGCCAGGTACGAATGCTGATTGTTCCTCAGAAATGATCTCGGGGAGAATGAGTTTGAGCCGGTTAGCCAATACCTTTGATGCAATCTTGAAGATCACATTGCAGAGACTAATCGGTCGAAACTGTGCTAAATTTTTTGGACTAGCAATCTTGGGAATAAGAACGATGAAAGTTTTGTTTATCTCCTCCGGTGAATCATCACCACTCAGAACACGCAGCACCATCTCTGTTACTTCCTCACCACACAAGTCCCAATGCCTCTGAAAAAAGTGAGCAGGGAAACCATCTGGCCCGGGGGCCTTCGTAGGAAACATTTGGAAGAGTGCAGATTTAACCTCTTCCATTGTGTATGGTGTGTCCAGCCTGCTATTCATTTGATGATCAACTTTCACCGGGATGTGGGAAAGGACCTCTTCCATCCCAATGGTATTCTCCGAAGCATACATATTCTTATAGAAGTTCGTCGCCATGGCCGCCATTTCATTCAAATCTGTTGTCATAGAGCCATCACTTTTCTGGAGCTCCACAATATTATTTTTGGCCCTGCTATCGCTTGCTATTTTATGAAATTTTTTGGTGTTGCTATCACCTTCAGCCAGCCATTGGATACGGGCCCTTTGCCGCCACATGATCTCCTCTCGAAAGCAAAGCTCGACCATCCTGGCTTCAATTTCCTTCTCTTCCTTGCTCGGTCCAACTCGCTGTGGTGCCGCTCGCTAGTCTTCCAATTTACGGCGTAGGTTCCTGAGTTCGGACCGGACTGACCCAAATGTAGCCCGCCCCCACTTTTGGAGTTCTGACGCCATATGAGCCAACTTTGCAGAGATGGCCGAAACAGATTGTGCCCTCCCAGTAGCATTCCATGCGCTCTCCACAGCAGCGCCAAAACGATCATCACGTTCCCACATACATTCATATCGAAAGGGCTTCTGTGTTGCACGTATGCTATCATTCACCAGTTCAGTTTCCAAGAGGATAGGAGAGTGGTCTGACTTGACGGCCGTTAAATGCTCTAGGCTAGCATAAGGGAAGAGCTCCGACCAGCATGCCGTTGCCAAGGCTCTATCAAGCCAAACATGGCAATAGTGGCCACCAGCCACCTTCTTCTCCCACGTCCAATGCAGACCTCTGTAGCCCAAGTCTGCTAAGGCACACACATCAATTGCTTCGCGGAAGGCCTCCATCTATGCACTGTCCCTCTCATTAGGACCAACCTGCTCCTCCTTCCTCAGAATCTCATTAAAATCCCCAATGCATAACCAAGGCAACGTGCTCTCGCCTCGGAGTCGTTTCATCATATCCCATGTTTTGTACCGTAGGCTCCTGTTTGCTTCACCGTAAAAACAAGATAAACGCCACTGATCCTTCTGTGGCTCCTTAACCCATGCATCCACATGATACTGCGAAAAGTTCTTTATTGAGATATCCATAGAGTTCTTCCAAAAGATACAAATACCGCCACTACGCCCAGAGCTACTCACACCAAAACTGTAATCAAAACCTAGAGTAAAACGGAGACCTTCAACTCGACTCTTTGACAGTTGAGTTTCCACTAAACAAAGAATCGACGGCGCACTTCTCTCCACGAGATCGCGGAGTTCTCGAACCGTCGCAGGATCGCCAATCCCGCGACAGTTCCAGCATAATGTTTTCATTGGGCCTGGCGGCACCCCGGCTCGGAGCCCGCCACTGATGCCATCTTGTTCTTGTTCTGCTGTCCTGGGGAATCTAAGTTTTTCGCCTTCTTTGCTTCCCTTGGGGAAACGTATGCTGGGGGGAGTGGCGGAACAGCCACTAGAGATTGGTTATTCTGTATCCTGTTGGTGCATTCATCCCCCTGAGCCTCGACAACTCCATGATCAGATGGGTTACCGGCCAAGGCTAACTACAGATTTTTGCGTGCCGTAGGTGGTCCTCCTCTGTGATCTTGCTCCCTCGTAGTTGCTGGCTTGAAAGGGCTTGTGGCATCGTCTCCAGCTTCTACATCATCATCAAGTCCTGCATCCTGAGATGAACGTTTCCTCGGTGAACCTGTTCGAGCCGGGGGAGCCCCCTTGCCTGTCCATCCTCTACCTCTTCCGCCTGAGCGGCCACCACGCGAGCCACGGCTCCCATCTTGCTGCTCCGGTGCTATCTCCCTTCTCTTTGCGAGCATCCATCCACCCCATTGCTTATGTTTGGCCTCCCAGACCCCATCTCCGCACTCCTCATGGTTATGACCCATTAAGCCACAGACTTGGCAGAAATACGGGATCTTCTCATACTTCACCGGGAGAAGCTTCCCCCCTTCCCCCGTCACGTTCAGAGATGTCACCCTCGTAAGAGGCTTATTCACCAGAACCCTTGCACGCACTCTGACATAGTCTCCCTCATAGAGAAGCCTTGGAGAGAGTTGAGTTTTCTTAACCCGACCAATGCGTCGTGCTAATTGATCCACTACCTCGGCCTTCCTGTACAGCTCTGGTATATTATGAATCTGAGCCCAAACATAAAGGCCATCAAAATCATATGAAGCTGGTTCCTGCTTTCCATCGTAGTCTTCAATAAGCATCTCCATCCCTCGAAACAGCCAAGGACCTCCATGAACAACCCTCTTCCAATCCCCTAAGCAAAACATCTGGAAAATATAAAGATTCTTACCAGCCTCTCTGTACTTGGGTTCATGCGCTAACCCCCATACTGACTTCATGGTTTTGAACATCGCCGATGAGCTAAAGATCCTGGTAGTATTAACCTTCTCAATTGCTAACCACCTTGCATCTGCCTCATACTTCCTCAGATCCTCCTCCCCTACAACCACGTCATCCAACTCATCATCCTGCAAATCCAGGTGCTGCAACATCTCTTCCAGATCTTTTCCTTTCCATCCCGTAGAAGATAACTCGCGTCAGCCGCCATCTAGGTTACTTCCAGACTCGGCGCGCCAGTAGCTGTTGAGACCCAGACCCCGATCCTCCCCCCCGAGCCCCACCGCAGGCCAGGGTGAGCAGGTTAGGCGAGAGCGGACCGGTGGCCGGCAAGAGTCTCTAGGCGGAGATAAATCGCCACCAGAGCCCTAAACCCTAAACACGAGGGTAGTTACAACATGACTGGAAAACTCTCATCGGCTTCACCTGTGAGGCCTCGTTTGTTACAGGAGGTTTGGAGAGGTTTATAGAGGAATATCCCCGCAGGGCCCAGCATCCGCAGAAAACCCCTCCAGCCCATTTGGTTCAGAGGGATTAAATGGGCCCAACCCCTCCAATCCACGTCAACCCCTCCCTACCCACGCGGATCAACAACCCCCCGGAGCCCCTGGGGGAACGAAGACCCCGCCGCCGCTCGCAGCAATTCCTTCGACGCGAGACGGGAGAAAACGGGACTACCAAATCCTCTCAAATATTGTGGGTGAAGGGTGGTCGAGGATTCAAGAGGATTTGAGAGGATTGGGTGAAGGAGAGGGATTCACCCAATCCTCTAAAATCCCCATCCCCTCCGGGGCTGGAAATCTCTCTCTATCAAACGAGGCCTGAGGATTTTTGTTTTTTTTCTTGGGTCGTTTGCGCGTCGGCCCGCAGCTGAGAACATTCGCTATGTACAGCCATACGAGACCTGTACCAATGGAGCACATCACCCAGCGTTATGTTACACGGAGCCGTCTCCGTATGACACTGTTGGACATGGCGTATCCATCGTTCCTCTGTACAATCGCATTCAATACAAGCTGGAACGTGTCGTTGTTCGATTGGTACCTGCTCGTCCGTGCCATCGCCGCTCTCTTGAAGTGGCCCGCTACGACCCATGCAAATTATGGTGCACGTGCAGTGAGTGGAGCCATCATCAGCAACAAGAGAGGTATACGCAAAAGCCTCTTCGCCGGCCAGAGAAAGGACAAGTGGACGTCTGTGGTGAAGCATTGGCCACGACGTGCCGCACGCCGTCCACGCGGGCCACGCTCCCAACGAACCAACACTACATAAACGATCGACCTCGAGCGTTCGCTCCTACAAGACGACATGCGGATGGGGAAGGCCAGGCGGCCGCGTTTCCTGTGCCTGCATGGGTTCCGGACCAGCGGCGAAATCATGCGGAAGCAGGTGGTGGGGAAATGGCCCGTCGAGGTCACGGCACGCCTGGACCTCGTCTTCCCCGACGCGCCCTTCCCCGCCGAGGGCAAGTCCGACGTCGAGGGCTTCTTCGACCCACCCTACTACGAGTGGTTCCAGTTCCACGAGGCCCGCCTCCTTCACTTCCCTTTCTCTCGCTCGCACCATTCATGCGTAGGACAGTTGCAGCTACTACTCCCTTCATTCCTAAATATAAGTCTTTTTAGATATTCAATTAGGACTAAATACGGAGCAAAATAAGTGAATGTACACTCTAAAATATGTCTATATATATCTGTATCTCTAAAAAGACTTATATTTAGTAACGGAGGAAGCAGATCACATGCATGCACGGCCAGCCTCATATATGTCCTGCCAATTTGCCGCGCCAAATTTCTTTTTCAGTCGCATGAACAATTAAAAATTTCTTCTCCTTGAGCAGGGCTTTATTATGGAATGCGGGAATTTGGACGGATGCCTGGCATACGTCGAGGAGCTGATGATTAAAGAAGGTCCTTTCGATGGGCTCATGGGTTTCTCCCAGGTACCTACTGAAATGGGATGTCATCCCTTCTTCTCTAATGAACGTAAAATATGGTGACTAAATTGTCTGTTAACGATTGCAAACTGTCATGGTAATATCAGGGTTCAATTCTATCGAGCGCACTTCCGGGACTCCAAGAACACGTACGTAAGCCCATCGATTCTGCTAAGCTTACCACTCAAACAACTCTAGTTCGACTTTTCAAGTAGTATTTCTTCCTAAATATGATGACCGAGAGTGCTACACATTTATTTAGCTCATTTATCTGCGTTCTCTTGCTTGCAGGGATTGGCCTTGACAAGAGTTCCAAAGATCAAGTACCTCATAATCATAGGTGGCGCCGAATTCCGGTTACCTATAGTGGCCGACAAGGCATACGCCAACAAGATCAAAATCCCATCGCTTCACTTCCTCGGTACTTCAGTTACTACCCATCAAGACGGTCATAGCTACATTGTTGAGTAGTGCTTCCTTGAACCTATGAGTCTGAAGAGTAAAGTCAGACACAAAGTTTCTAATCATGACAATTGATGCAAAGGGTGCCTCTCTCGTCACAAACTCTTTTGCTCTTCCCAGAGTCCTAAACCTTCCATAAGATTGATACTTCAAACAAAGGTCAATTGTTGTTGTCGAGGCCCATTGGGTTTGGGACTTCTAGAATTGGATGAATGGAAGTGGGGGGCGAGAGGTCGAGATGATTCCCAATTATGTTGGTGTGGTCGCATTGCGTAAAGATATGTACCCCATATTCTGAGCCCTAGTTGGCAGAGGGCAATTGCTATTCGGAGTGATACTATGTTGAAAGAGGTTATCTTTGGAGATATGCTGGAGAGTGGGTGATGGAGATATGCTGGAGAATGGGTAATGGGGAGTTAATAGTTTTCCCAGCTAACATGGGCTGGCATGGGGCTTTACGGTATTAGTGGAGTGATTAATGGTGGTGAACCGTGGTGGAACTAGTCGATGTAGGGAAGACATTGTAGAAATTTGATGGAAATTTCATAAGCAAGCACTTCCTTTTAGTAAGTTTTTTATGTTAGATCACCATATGTTTTTGGTTTTCATAAATCCAATCAATTAAATTGAGCCCCAGTGCAAGTATCCCAATCAGCAAGAAAATTAAAGCATGTTGAATCATGTCAAAATCTTTTAGCATTTCCTTAAGCAGATGGAAGACCGACAAGGAGTGGGAGGGAAAGGGAATCTAAGGCCTTATACAATGCAAGGTGCTTGCAAAAATAAACTTGGATTTCCTTAAGTAACGGTGCTTATTTGTACGTGCTAGATGCTTAATTAGACGTCTCTCCTATAAAAATAAGCACTGGTGCTTCAAAAAACTCTGGTTTATTTTTCTAAGCTCCTCCCTAAGCAGGTAGCATTGTACAAGGCCTAAGAGAGCAGAACCACCTCCTCTACAAAGTGGATTCGAGCTCTCTTGTCGTTTAGCTATATGTGGCAGTTGGAGCTAATGGCTAGAAGGCAGGAGTCAAAAGTTTGAGCGAGGAGGGTATAGCCCAAGCTCTGTTTGGGAAAGGAGGAAACCTCACATGACAAGGTGCATACAAGATTAATGGTGAGTTTTAGGTTAGTGTAAAAAGGGGAGAATAGTTATATGGGGTTCATGGAGAGGCCCACAGCAAGAGCGGAGTCATTTAGAATATTTTTAGTTGAATAACTACCATTTGACATGCGCGGGAAAGAATGAGGGTATCGTTTATGTACTGGAGTATGGTTGGTGGAAGATTATGGTAGATGGGGTGTTGAAGTAGGTTGTTTTGTTGGACATATACGATTAAGTGTGTTAGTAAGTCTATTACAATAATGAAGAAATACGGGGAGAGGGGGTCAAACCAGCTTTGGGTTATTTTTTGCAGTTAGTTTAGCTAGTATGCACATGTTGGAGCATATCTACTTCAGGTGCAATTATGTTGTAGTGTGAAATATTTCTTTACGTGATGTACTTAAAAGTACAATTGTGTGCTTCTTTTGTGTCATAGTTAGAAAAAGCTTCCAACAGATTTATGTGTTTTTTTTTTCTTTTTATGGGGAAGCTTTATGCATTCTAATGATATGATCAACAGATAAATGAGTTAGAAATTCTCAGATGGATAATGTACTCATCAAAATATTCCAAGAACTTTGTGAGCTCCAATGATGGAAAATATCACATTGGAGGGTATAATTTACGAATGAACAATATACTATAGGATCACTCTGGTGTAATTTGTTTACATTTTGAACAACTGTTTTGTGATATCAGGTTTTGACATATTATTTGATGACATCATTATGGGGGTCTCCGATCCAACAGTATTCCATTAGTTACTTTGAGCCATAGTCTTGTTCACTTTCCATTCCACGATGACTCATTATTTTTGACGATTTGAAGCATTTCTAGGTCAATGGGGCAGTGAACAAGTAACACATGACCATCAAACACATATTTATTTCATGTGCAGGTGACAAAGACTTCCTTAAAACCCGTGGGGAGAAGCTCATAGAGTCATTTGTGGATCCATTCATTATACGTCATCCAAAGGGCCACACAGTCCCAAGGCTTCTTGGTAAGCTCTTCCAATATATGGACCTCTTCTGAATTTTACATGTTTAGTCATTTTTGGATTCACTTGAACTAATTTTTATGTTAAAAGTCCAGAAGGAATTATAAAAGTAAAGCGTGGCCATGTGATACTTGTGATTGGATACAACTCATTGCAAACTTAAGTAACCGCTAGTCCAATTCAGGATTCAATATTTGAACATGCTAAAAATATTTCCGAATGGAAGAACTTTAAATACTCTCATAAACTTCAAGTGGGCTATCAATTTTGTGTTACACACTTTCATGTCGATATGAACTCCCCTTCCTAAGTAAAACCATGCTTTTTTGTTTTATACAGATGAGACAAGTTTGGAAGTCATGTCTTGTTTCCTTGGCAAGATGGAAAGGGAGATATATAAACTGTCATCCGTTGAAGAAGAAGTACCCGTTGATGCAGACAACAAAGAAACATGTATATGATTGTATGTAAAGAATTAGTACATGAATACATATTAAAATAGATATGATACCCCGCTTTTTGTTGCAGGACTTGGTTGCAATTATTTCAATGAGTTCTGTTGTCTGAAACATTAGTATTTGAATAAACAATATGATAAGTAAAACTAAAGTGATATAATTTATTGTATTTAATGATTGTATAATTGTTGAATATTCATTGAATATTAGTAGCATGCATGTTGCATGTAGATGTCTCTTTTCCCATGCATGATGGCATAGTTAGTTGGCTTGGTTGCATGCTGAGAAAAATGGATGTTAATAAGGTGGTTCTTTTCTCATGCCTGGTGACATAGTGAGTTGACATAGTTGTATATTAAGAGAATTAAAGTTAGTGGGGAATAACTATTTGGGTACCAGAAGATGCCCCATGCGTTGCTGTGGGATACTATAGTTCATTCGGCGCATGGATTTTAGGCCAAGTGTTGATTCATATTACATGATTGCATGGAAAAAAGATGTCCCAAATAACATATTGTTTGCATCGATGCAACATTGTAAAACAAAACTAACAATTTCCATTCGGCCATTCCGTCGATGTATGCAATGGAACAAAGATAATATAATCATAAATGGGATCAAAGTAAGAAACCAAAATGTCACATATCCAACGTTCTTATATGAATGTGCAACAGAGGAAGTATAGAAGTAATGTAAATACAATTTTAGTTATAACACTTCAGTCAACAGTACATGCATTCAAGGTTTGCAAATAAGCTGATTTCGCTTTGAAGACATGCCAACACTAGACGAAAAAACATAATAAAACATAATCTCATAATTACTTCTCAAATGCACAAACATAAAATATTGGTGTGAAAGCACACTATTTTTTAATAGAAAATATTTTTAATAAACTTATCATTAAGAAAATATGAAGAAACTCAAAGGCAAGGCTTTTCATGTAAAGGAAGGACCCAAAAGTTTGTGAGCCGGGTGTAAGTGTGTGAGAAATAAATTTTTCCACTGTCTGTGAGCCGGGTGGGGTGCTAGAGGAAATAAATAAATTGAAATTATTATCTGATGGGAAACAATTCCCACCGACCGACCGGCTGAAACTTGCGTTGGGTCCGCCCTACAGATGCATGTTGTTGATCCCATGGGTCATGCTACCTGTAAGCTGCGTTGTGATTTTCCCCGAAGAGGAGAGGAGATGCAGCGCAGTAGGGATAAGTATTTCCCTCATTGAGAAACAAGGTATCAATCCAGTAGGTGAATCACACCAAGCCTCGTGAACATCACCTGCAGACACAAAATCAAATACTTTCACCCAACGCGGGCAAGAGGGTTGTCAATCCCCTTGAACTCGTTACTTGCAAGGATCAGGTCTTGTATAGGTAGATGGAAAAATTGTAAAACAAAATAAATAGTACTAAAATTGCAGCAAGGTATTTTTGTGTTTTTATATATGATTAAAGTAGACCTTGGGCCATAGTTTTCACTATAGGTTTCTCTCTCGAACACATACCATACGGTGGGTGAACAATTTACTATTGGGCAATTGATAGAAAAGCGCATATTTATGACGATATCCAAGGCAATGATCATGTATATAGACATCACATCCAAGACAAGTAGATAGGCTCCTGCCTGCATCTACTACTATTACTCCACTAATCGACCACTATCCAGCATGCATCTGTGGTATTAAGTTCATAAAAAGCAGAGTAGCGCCTTAAGCAAGATGACATGATGTAGACAAAGTAAACCCAATCAATATGAATAAACCCTGTTGTTTTACCCTTAACGGCAACAATACAACTATCTTGTCACCAACGAGGCAAACCACACTTATTTCGGTTGCCCTGGTTGGAGTGACCTTGCAAATGCTTACGCGATGGAAGCTGGGAAGAGAGCCACATTGTACCCCGAGTATTATCGTGACGACATCATGGTCTACTACAGGTCTGCTCGCAGCTCTGGTTCACTTACTGCAGACTATGACCCTGAGTCCGGCCGCCAAAGAGTCTAGTTAGTAGGCATGCATGGCAGATCATGTTTATTACCACTTCTATTTAGTTGAACTTGTGTGTTACTTGCCTCTTTTTAGTATTTTGTTGGACTATGTTTGTTCGTACATTGTTGGACCTAAATGTTGTTACTTGCTTGTATTTAGTACTATGAAAACTTGATTTAATGACTTTCGGACCTCGGCTGGAACGGGAAGAATACTATCTTGTACAAAATTATTGTCATCTATACTGTGGACTTCTTGAATAACTCTGGGCCAATTTGTTTAATAATATTTTCTTTTGATCAAGCATTCACTTTACATACTTTATGTGCCCCTCTAAGAGGTATATACTATTTGTGCAGCCTCGCAAGCTTCGGAACCTTCTTATTTGTATTTTGCATAGGATTTTCCTATCTTTTCAGTCATGTTTGGTCGGTGCTTACGTGCCTTGTAACTTGATCTTTATTCTATATAAATGAGACACGTATTACCATGCCAAAAAAAAAAACCTTCTTATTTGAATTGAAGTGCATACCATTTTTGTTTATATATATGGCCGGAGAATTTTGGATAGGGCCACCAAAGCAAGTGGCCCATGCATGATCGAGATGCATCGAAAAAGGATAGCCACCACCCTCTTGATAGCTATCTATATAATCCACACCAAGATCCATCTCAATTTTCACATGACACCTACCTCTTTCTGGGAGTTAGCTTGCGGCTGGCTAGTCTTTCAGATAGCTAGATGGCAGAGATGAAAGATACCCCGAAGCTTGCGAGGCTGCACAATGCGGTGAGGCAGCCGAAGGGGAGACTGTACATCATCAGGAAATGCATCGCCATGGTCATCTGCGGTACCCCCAAATGTGTATGCCCAAGTTCTCTATCATGTTCCTCTCAAGTTGCTTAGTATGTACTCCCTCTGTCCCACAATATAGAACGTTTTTGCAGTTTAAATTGAACTGTAAAAACGTCTTAGATAATGGGACAGTGTAGTATATTTATGCATTCGAAATTATAATATATACTACTGTAAACATAGCACAGGTTTACCCCGCAAAAAAAAAAACATAGCACAGGTTAGTATCGACATACATTCTAGTTAGTGCTGTCATGCAGCTGTAATTATTGACGTTACAATGTAGTCAATTAAGAGAACCGCATAATGGCATGAGTCACAATGTAGTCAATTATGAAGCTGTGCAGCAAAGTCGACAGACCCAGTACTAGAAGATCGCACACGTGAGGTGAGATCTGAAGACCAAGGAGTCTACGAGGCAAACTTTATCTGATTGGGTGGGACCTACTTGCGATGGCTTTTTCTTCAATAGTTTTTAATTATATATTATTCAATCTCTACCTACTTTTTTTTTTTTTTTTTTGAGAACCACCCTTCAAGGCTTTATTTCATATATTAAGGTAGTTTACATCCGATTGCACTAAGGCAATCAAAGCATCAGGGAAAACAACATAGGAGGTTACAGTTGGATTGCTATCCAGTATATCTCGAGCACACCAATGAGCTGCCTCATTGGCCTCCCTTCTAACAAAGTTTAGTCGTAAACCCTGAAAATTTTGGAGATAGGATTTTATTTCGGTGATGATAGGGCTTCCTGTCGATCTACACACTGCCGCCGTGTATTCATCTATAACAGTTTTGCAGTCTGTTTCGACAATCACCCTCGTCCAGCCCTTCTCCATAGCCAGACGCACAGCTTCTCGGACAGCTATTAACTCAGCACAATACGGGTCAGTCACCCCAGCAAGCTTCTGTCCACCAGCTAGAAGGAGTTCGCCCTCATGGCTTCTTGCCACCAAGCCAATCGCCGAGGACGCCCCATGTACATCCACCGCTGCGTCAGTGTTGATTTTCCGCCATCCTACATCCGGTGGTTTCCACTTCTCCTTGGCAAGATTCATTCCCACACTCGCCTCGGTGGGGATATGTAAAGCTTGAATAAGTTCCTTTACTAGGACCATCGATCTTCCCGGCTGGTATTTAATCTCCTCATGGGTGTATTTGTTCCGGCTTGACCAAATTGTCCACATAACCGAAATAATGATTGCCGCGCGCTCTCTGCCAACAAAACTGTGGTCAAGCAGATCCCTCGTCCATGTTACTGGATGTAATCTTGGCATCTTCAAATCAAAGAAATCTTCTGCCTCTTTCCAGAATAGTTTCGCATGATCGCATGTGACCAGAGAGTGAAACAGCGATTCGTTCTGATTGCCACACATAGGGCATGTGCAGTCGTCTCCGATATGTCGCCGATGTAGTTCCTCCTTTGCTGGTAAGAAACCTTTAAGAACCCGCCACCAGAAAACACGGATCTTAGGTTGCACCTTCAAGCGCCATAACGCTTTCCACACCTCTTCCCCTTGAGAAGAAGTACTGATCTGATTCAGCTCTTCTTCGCGATCTTCCATTAGCATTCTATAAGCTGATCGGACAGTAAACACTCCCGTCCTCTCGTGACCCCATGCCCAGAAGTCTGGCATGGCCACCCTCGGTCTTGGCATGTTTAAGATGGCTGTTGCATCCGGGCTAATGAAAGTCCTCTCAATTAGTTCCGAATTCCATTCCCCTTCATCCGTCATCAAGTCAGATACAAGGTGTATAGGATCACTCCCCCGGTTACACACCGGTTTGAAAGTTCTGCTACCCTGTATCCAATTGTCATGCCATACTTCAGTAGTTCTCCCATCCCCAATTCGACGGATCAAACCCTTTCTGAGCACTTCTCTGCCAGTGATGATGGCTTTCCAAGTAGTTGAGGCACTAGCAGGGCACCCTGCCTGCATAAAATCGCCATCAGGGTAGTACCTTCCCTTTAGCACACGCGCACACAGACTGTCAGGTCTTTCAAGGAGACGCCACGCCTGTTTCGCTAGCATTGCATCATTGAACAGTTCCAAATCACGGAAGCCCAATCCTCCTTTCGACTTGGAGATAGCCATCTTCTCCCACGATTGCCAGTGCATTCTTCGCTTGTCAAGCGATTCATCCCACCAAAACTTTGACATAACTGTCGTAACCTTTTGGCATAAGCCTTTATTGAGCTTGAAGCAGCTCATAGAGTAGGCCGGTAGGGCTTGAACCACTGCCTTAAGAAGAACCATTCTGGCTGCAAACGAGAGGAGCCTCTCGCAATATCCTTGCACACGGGATCTAGCTTGCTCTGCCAAGTGTGCAAAACTCCCTTCTGTAATTCTGCCCGCCGCCGTGGGCAATCCAAGATATTTCTCAGCAAGTGTTTCTCTGAAAATTTGAAGATTGTTCCGAACTCCCGCAGAGAGTATTTACATGAGCATATAATCTCTACCTACTTAATAAACCAGCTATTGCTTCTGGTCGTACGTCGTTGGCGTTTTTGCAGATTAGTCCTTGTGCTTTCTGATAATTCCACCCGCAGTCCCTATTTAAGTGAACCGAGAAAACGGTTCGCTTTTACAAAAAAACATCTATTAAAAAAACAACCAAACCAATCTTCCGCCTCCTCCCCTGCTCTCGCCATCGCCCGGAGAACTTCACCCAATCCGTCGCTCGCTCGTCGAGTTCCAATGTGGCCGCGGCGGCTGGGAGCCGACGTGCGCGGGAGGAGGATTTCGGTGTGCACGAGCTTGAGGTGGCCGCCATTCTTGAGGACATGCCGTCCATCGTGCGGGCCAACAACCGCCAACGCCGCCAGCAGCAGAAGCAACAGCAGCAGCAGGCGCGGACGAAGATCCCCTCGTGGGGCCGGTGCCGGCCGAGAAGCCCACGCCCGATGACAATAGGAGCAAGGGTCTCGCCAGCTCGGACAACTCACTCGCCTTCCCCGAGGACCACGAGCACGACGAGGCGGCAGCGGCGAAGGACGAGGCCAAGGCCAGCGCTGCTCCGGCGGCCCACGCTGAAGGCGCGGTCTACTCCCTGGGCGTGCTCCTGCTGGAGCTCATCACCGGCGAATCCCCGACGCACGCATCCCGCGCAGCCCAGGGAGCATCACAAAGAAAATCCCCTGATCTGCCCCTCTCCGTCCCTAGAATAGCCGGAGATTTGCCGCCGCTGTTGACTGGATCTGGTGCTGCCGACCGGATGCACCTGGCGGCTGCTGGATCCATCCTTCCAGTGGATTCACCAGCTCGACGCAACCGCGTCGTCCATCATGGCGACCAGCAAGGTGTCCCTCAGCGTTTGGTCGTCTCCGTACATCGGTTTCATGTCATCGACCGCGCCCAGCTCTATAGTCTCAGCCGTCGGCCGCCTCCACCGTGTCAGCGAGCTCCTTGCTGCCCGACGAGACGTCCGTTGCTTCGTAGAAAAGCCAACTCTTCCTCCTCCGGGATAGATTTCATGTCCAGCTTGCTTGCCATGGACGGATCTTCAGTCATCCGTGTTGTCCGTGTTGTGCTCCCGCCGCCGGCCGTGTGTGAGTGGCATGACCTGCACGCTCTATTGGTGGAGGAAGCAGGCAGGTGCAAGCAGAGGAAGCAGCTTGCTACTTGCAGAGGTAGATTAGGATTGCATAGCACAATTAGAATAGCTCACTTTATTGGTTTTGGTCTCGATCAGTAAACCGTCAATTGATATTTGTTTCTTGGTGCAGGAGCTTCAAGGCAACAGGGCTAGCAGGCGCCAACATTCTACGATTTTCTTTCCAAATCTGAAATTATACATGCACTGGTGTATGAATGTTGACAATTTGATTGCAGCAGGGGCTGGCAAATAAAGTGCAGTGCTCATCGTTGCATATATATTCAGGCCAGCATCAAACTTTAGTGTGAAGAGCAGGGAGGTAGCTTCATGCATCATTGGATGTGAGAATTGCTTGCTATATATCGGGAATTGTTTCTATTTCTTGGAGACATTTACCGTAGCTTCTTATTAGTGCCTAGCATGGTGAAAGAGCTATATTATTGTGCCTTTCTTGGATTCAGCTTCTTCTATTCCATATGGTCACAAGAAACTTGAGAGTATTTCACAAATCTTTGCCTTGCCAAAATAAGGGTGACTGTGAACTCACTTATTCTGGCCTATTTAGTTTCTGATTGCTCACTTTCTTATTTGTGTGTTGAGTTAGAAGTTTCCACAGATTAAAGGTATGATGGAACTGTACATGCCATGCCACAGCCAAAAGATGGAACTGTCCTCTCGCCCCCGCCATGTCGTAGTTCTATTCCATAGCTAATGACATCGGCCTCTGAAGCTTCTCACAGTCACAAGGATAGACTGACTTGTAGCAAAGAGCTGGCCACTGAAGATTAGTGCGTGCAGGGGCGAATTATGATCCAGAAGCAAGGGTAGACAATACAAAGTACAGAAAACATTTCCAAAGAGATGAGCAGAATACCAATGTGTGCAGAGAGTATTTACATGAGCATAGAAGAATGCAAAAATATTCGTGGCATAAACAACTTAATTACAACATGGTAGTTGTTGCTGTATTTCATGTTCATACTTTCTGTTATTATTATTTTTACAATATAGCAATCCTTCATATCATTTGGAAAGAAGATCCCTAAACCTTTCTGTTTGTTGCCTGAGAAATACACTTAGTACTCTACTCTGAAATTCTAATAGTATTTGCTTTGCTTCTCTTTGGGTGCCAAAAACCAAATGAAAAATCAGTAAGTAAAATAATTTGTGGTACTCTGAAGGAGTTACAGTTGGCTGCACAACACCTGGGTTGGACTATTGGTTTTTTCTCAATGACAGAGTTGTCGAGTTGCACCATCAGAGTGTATTGGGAAGCTGCTAATTGTGAGAGGGTAGTCCTGATGTTCAGAGCATGTGACCATCATGTGTTGGTTCATTGAACCTTGATTTTTTTCTCCCAGAGAAACGTGGAAGCTGGAAGGTAATGAGGTATGTATTCCCACCCGTGTTACAACCATAACTTCATAATTATGCATGCAATTGTTATTTGATCTATTTCACGCGTTTCCTTGGTTATATTCATCCAGTTTTAAATCTAAAAACGTGAACATTAGTCATTACTCCTAATAATAATTTGTGGCTTAGCATCATGCATAAATGTTATTACCATAAAACCTGTAAAATTGGAGTCTTCTATGAAACAAATTTTCTTGTAATTCATATTCTTACAGTCAGAGTTCATAAATGGAAATGTCTAATTAAATTCTGATATTATATCTATTCACACAAATACGTCAGCGCTTTTCAGTTGTTAATACATAAAGCCCAATAAGCATGTCTCGGGTTGGTACGCAAATAGAATCCCCAGTAACAGAAAATAAGAATAAAATGTATAAAACAATAGCGCACGTAAGTATATTTAGATGGCATTTTTTATGAACATCTTCTTTTGTCAAGTTAATATATCCTTTTATTAAGCCGAACAATGTTCAGGTTTAAGAAAAAAATATTTAAGGTTTAGGATGAAGTTGTTCTAGCTTCCAAGATTATTGTTCCAAGTCCATGACGAAAATATCCCAGGTTTGGGAAAAATAGTTATCCATGTTTATGGTTCTTTCTTAGTGAGCCAGTGACAATAGTTAACATATAATCAGATGAAGATGTCTTGAATTAATATCAGACAATTAATACACCATCATGACTAATAGCACCTCCTCATTCGTTTTGCAAAAATGGTCCTGTTGAAAGCATAGTAGTTATTCATGTTGGGAATAATTGATGTGGGAAATGAAGCCATCAGTTGCATTCTGGGCCATACTTACTGTCTGAAGGAAAATGTGATGAAGCTTTTTTCATTTCAACAAATTTAAGGGCATGCTATATATATATCTCCCGTTGCAACGCACGGGCATATTTGCTAGTTATAAAAAAGGGGCAGCCCGATGCATGTAGCTCCCGCTTGCGCAGGGTCCGGGAAAAGGTCCAACCATTTTGGGTCTATTGTACGCACCCTTTCCCTACATTAGATTAGGTCACATAAATAGGCAGTAAATAATAGATTAAACATTTGTGGCTCGCTTCCATCAGAAAAAGAAGTTTATTTTTCGACCGGTGGCTGTGCTGAGCTCATGGGGGCAGATGAGTACCTCATCGCATAGCGGTCAGCCGCAATCCTTCACCCCGAGGATATTCTACACCCAAGTCTGGACGCGCTGAAAAATTTGACGGCGCCACACTCCCATCGACAAAGTGCACAAATGGCGTCCAAAGATGGACAAGCGGTAGGCCTGCGAGGTTTGGAGCTGGTTGTGAGGCTTGGAGAGCACGCACCAGCCATGCCCGCCATAGAAGACATGGCACCCGAGTGAGACCATAGCTCCAGCTCCGGTGAGCCCTGGAGATGCTGCGGTCCAGCGCCACAGTTCACGGCGAGGGAGGCAAGCTCACCAGTCATGGTGTCGGGGAATTGCGCGGGCGTGCATGGCAATGGCATGACCACTTTAGGCCATGTTCGGTTACACCTCTCCACAAGAGGACCGGAGGGGATTTGGGGAGGTTTTGACTTGTACGGGATTAAATCCACTCTAATCCCTGTCAAACCCTCTTCAAATCCCTCTCAACCGAACACAGCCTTAGAGAATCAGAGTAAACGGGAAGAGAAAGAGAATAAGCAATTCAAGTGCATAGATGGAAGTGATAGCAACGGGAGTAAGAGCGACAAAGGAAGAACTGCATGGATCGCACTAGCTACGCTTGGCAGACCAATCATAGGAACGCAAAAAGTTGACTTGACAGGAGGAACAATCCGATCGATCAAGTGATTATCTGGCCAGACAACTCGTGTAAAGGTTGCTGAAAAAGACAAGGAAAAAAAAGGATGCAGAGCTACACGCAACTGTTCGGGAATTGCCACCGCATGCATGCATGCAGCTTTAATATTACAATAATACTCCCTCCGTTCGTAAATATAAGTCTTTGGAGAGATTCCACTATAGACCACATACGGAGCAAAATGAATGAATCTACACTCTAAAATGCATCTATATACATCCGTATGTGGTTGATAGTGAAATCTCTAAAAAGACTTATATTTTGGAACGGAGGGAGTATTAGGGAAACGTTTACAGCCGGTGCGCTCGCCGAACGCTCGGCCGGTTGCATCGCAAGCGTTTGATCAACAGGGTCTATCCCACACCCTACTGCGCCCAGTTTTTTTTGCCTTATCTTCTTCCACCTCACCCGATCTCTTTTTTCTCTTTCCCTGATGAGCACCACCGGCCAGTGGGCTCGCGCCCAGCTGCATGCCCCTCGCGCGCCCGCTGCTAAGCAACACAAAAACCCAATCCCACTGTCTTGTGCTGCAGTCGTCGTGGCAGCGCCCTCGTGCTCTCTATGTCGCCATGGCCGCGCGTGATGAGGCATGGAAGATGCAGCGGTGGCAGATCTCAGGGACGGCGCAAAGATGACCGGCGATGTGCTGCACCTTACGGCGGCGCCGGTGGAGCCGCAACTAACTATGAATGCTTCGTCCAGTGGTCAATTTTGTTGGAACCGACAGTGTGGTTTGTTGCATGGGGTCTGACCCACGCGGGCACCAGCGATGGACGGCACCGGAGGCATTGCAGAGCCGCCGCAAACCCTCGTGCTGCAACTGCTAACAAAAAAGCTTCAAACCCTAGATGGAATGCTTCAACCGGATATAGAAAAAGCTGCAAACGTTCAGTGCCATCGAGGAAAGCTACAACCATTGAAAAAAAAAACGCTACAACCTTCCATGTAAAAAGCTTCAATAGAAACGATGGAGAAAGCTTTTAACCAGGCGCTGCTCAAAATGAAAAAAGTTTCAATCATTTACAGAAAAGCTTCTACCGTAGAGGGAAAAAGCTTCAACTATTGAGAGAGAAATCTATAACCGGACTCTACACAATCAGAAAAGTTGCAACCGTTGACAGAGATAGCTTCAATCGTATGTGCGAAAGCTTCAACCCAGTGACCGGTGACCGGGGGTGGGCAAGACGAAGATGCTACATGTTGTTTTTTGCTGAAACCGTACTTTTGTTTTGCTACGACCGGTGGATATTTTTGCTGCCACCGGCAATCCGAGGAGAGATGCGTCTTTTTGTGAGCTCGTCGTCCAGGCGTTGTGTCCGGCGAACCGTCGCCACCGGAGCGTGGCCGTCGTGCACTAGAGCTGCGAGCGGTGTCACCGGAGCTGCAAGCCTGCAACCACGGGCGCATGCTGATGCATCCACAAAGGGGAGAAACACGCGGGGCGACACAGGTGAGGGCGGCGCGGGCGGCGAGGGCGGCGGCCGGAGGCGAGGGCGGTGGCCGGCTGTGAGGAAGATGAGGAGACACGGGAGGCGGTCTGGACGAGCGGGGGCGGTCAGCGCGTGCGAGGCGGTCCTCTCCCTTTTCCAGCGCTGGAGGTTGACGATGAGAGGAAGACGAGATCAGATCTTGTTACGCAATTCCAGGTCCGCTAGCACCAGCGTTTCCGACCCACCTGCGTCACCAGACCCAATCGAAGAGCAACACCGACTTATGAGAGGCCTTGGGCCCTCTCCCCCCAAAGACTAGCCTGTTAGGAAGGGACACCCTCACCCTTATAATCGTGTTATGTCTCCTCCCACAACCGATCTGGGACTAAACCCAACAATCTCCCCCTCACACATCGGTCACCCATGGGCCCGCTAACACCAGCGTTTCCAGCCCACCAACCATGACCGACCACCAGTGAGTTCACCGAGATTTATTCCGGGCACCTGGGCTCTGATACCAATTGTTACGCAATCCCGGGTCCGCTAGCACCAGCGTTTCCGACCGACCTGCGTCACCAGACCCAATCGGAGAGCAACACCAACTTATGAGAGGCCTTGGGCCCTCTCCCTCTCAAAAGACTAGCCTGTTAGGAGGGGACACCCTAACCCTTATAATCGTGTTATGTGTCCTCCCACAACCGATGTGGGACTAAACCCAACAGATCTAACGGTTATGGGCGTTTAGATCCTACGGCTCTGGGCCGACCGGCCGAACAATTGGGCTAGCGCGCTGGCGCGCAGCGCTGCCCATAATATTATTGACCATTTCATATATCTGCATAAGTGCAGGTCGGGGATGAAGAATGAAGATTATAACCACATGGTCAGTTATCTCAAGTTAAGTTAATGATGAGTATTTGATGAAGAAGAAGGAGGAGGAGAAGAAAAATAGAATGAAGACTATATAGCTACAAATCCTCTTGGTCGTCCAACACTTGGACTTGTTTCTCGGTGGTTGGGTAGTACTCATAGATTGCCAAAACGTCTTATATACATGATAGGACGGCGGGAGTACGGTATAAACTTGGATGCTACGTACATATTTGCAGGAGTTGTGGAAGAAAATCGAGCACGACCACAAGCTACGCTTCATTAATCCTCCTGATAATATACATGGTGTGTGGGCATGCATGTATATCTCCCTTCACTAAAAACGTGCATATAAACGTTATAATAGAGTTAGGCAGGGCATATCTATATGCACGCGCAGTGCTTGCCATGGAAAAGGAGGATGTGTTCGATTGATATACTCCAACTACTACCCTCGAACCGTCCGCATACATTTGAACTGTGCGGTCCGGACATATTTTCCATCCAACGCGGTCCTATATTGGTCCGCTTGACGGTCCGGATGCACTTTTCCCCGCAAACCGGAGACAAACTAGAGGGAGGGGGCTTTGCGGGCTTCTGGATCATTGCCACGTCCGCTTCTCACTGCCCTGGCCCACCAAACAACCCCACCCGCCTCTCCCGCGCTTCCCTTCCGATTCACGCATTGCTTCCCGCGCCGCATCAATGTCGGCCTAGAGCACGCAACGGACGGTATTGATGCCGCTTGATGGATTCCTTCCTCAGCAAACATTTATGGTATGGCGGTGTTGGTTTTACCAGGCGTGTAATATACAACCTTTGCTCCAGGGAGAAGATGAAGCTGCTTTCAAAAGGTGATGCTGCCATAGCCATAGGCATCATGGCTACTAGGAAAGAGAGGTCACTTCTCTTTATATCTAGTAGCTAGCTAACACAATATGAAACCCCTAAACCCTCCAAAATCCCTACCTCCCGATACATCTCCAACGTATCTATAATTTTTTATTGTTCCATGATGTTATATTATCATTCTTGGATGTTTTACAATTATTTTATATTATTTTTTTGGCACTAACCTATTGACATAGTGCCAAGTGTCAGTTGTTGTTTTCTACTTGTTTTTACATCGCAGGAAATCAATACCAAACGGAGTCCAAATGGAGTGAAACCTTTTGTGGAATTTTTTCTGGACCAGAATGTTGGAGAACGTTGCATGGGAAACAAAAATTTTTCCTACGCTCACCAAGATCAATCTAGGAGATGCATCTACGAGGGGAGAGTTGGATCCACATACCCTTGTAGATCGCTAAGCGGAAGCGTTCAAGAACGCGGTTGATGGAGTCGTACTCGCCGCGATTCAGATCGCTGAAGATCCTAGCACCGAACGGACGGTGCCTCCGCGTTCTTCACACGTACAGCTCGGGGACGTCTCCTCCTTCTTGATCCAGCAAGGGGGAAGGAGAGGTTGATGGAGAAACCAGCAGCACGACGGCGTGGTGGAGATGGTGGTGGAGGAATTCCAGCAGGGCTTCGCCAAGCACTGCGGAATTGACGAAGATGTTTGTGGGAGAGGGAGGGCAGCGCCGAGGCACGAACGTGTGTGGCTGCCCTCCCTCTGCCTCTCTTTATATAGGGGGAAGAGAGGGGAGGGGGCGCCCCTAGGGTTCCCCCTAGGGGGCGGCGGCCAGGGCAGATGGGGGGGGCGGCGGCCAGGGCTGCGGCCAGGGCTAGGTTTCCCCCCCCCCCCAGGCGCCTTGCCCCCCAAGCCAAGGGGTGCGGCTGCCCTAGGGGGGAACCAGCCCCCATGCGCAGGTGGGAGGGCCCAAGGGGGGGCGCACAGCCCCATGAGGGCTGTTGCGTCTCCCACTTATGGCCCATAGGGCCCGCAACTCTTGCCGGGACCCCCCGAAACCTCTTTCGGTCATCCGACGACTCCCCGATGCTCCCCGGAACACTTCCGGACTCCGATCACTCTCATCCTATATATCAATCTTCGTCCCCGGACCATTCCGGAGACCCTCGTCACGTCCGGGATCTCATCCGGGACTCCGAACAACCTTCGGTAACCATGCACTGTTCTCACTAACAACCCTAGCGTCACCGAACCTTAAGTGTGTAGACCCTGCGGGTTCGGAAACTATGTAGACATGACCGAGACACTCCCAGGTCAATAACCAATAGCGGGATCTGGATACCCATATTGGTTCCCACACGTTCCTCGATGATCTCATCGGATGAACCACGATGTCAAGGATTCAGGCAATCCCGTATACAGTTCCCTTTGTCTCGTCGGTATGTTACTTGCCCGAGATTCGATCGTCGGTATCTCTATACCTAGTTCAATCTCGTTACCGGCAAGTCTCTTTACTCGTTCCGTAATACATAATCCCGTGACTAACTACTTAGTCACTTTGAGCTCATTGAGATGACATATTACCGAGTGGGCCCGGAGATACCTCTCCGTCACACGGAGTGACAAATCCCAGTCTCGATCCATGTCAACTCAACAGACACCTTCGGAGATACCTGTAGAGTACCTTTATAGTCACCCAGTTACGTTGCGACGTTTGGCACACACAAAGCACTCTTACGGTGTCAGTGAGTTACACGATCTCATGGTCATAGGAACTTATACTTGACATGCAGAAAACTATAGCGACAACTGATACGATCAAAAGCTATGTTTAACGTTTGGGTCTCGTCCATCACATCATTCTCCTAATGATGTGATCCCGTTATCAAATGACAACTCATGTCTATGACCTGGAAACCGCGGTCATCTTTGATCAACGAGCTAGTCCTGAAGAGGCTTACTAGGGACACAAAGTTTGTCTATTTATCCACACATGTATTTGAGTTTCCAATCAATACAGTTATAGCATGGATAATAAACGATTATCATGAACAAGGAAATATAATAATAACTCTTTTATTATTTCCTCTAGGGCATATTTCCAACAGTCTCCCACTTGCACTAGAGTCAATAATCTAGCATTACAAGGTAATGAATCTAACACCCATAGAGTCTTGGTGTTGAACATGCTTAGCCCGTGGAAGAGGCTTAGTCAACGGATCTGCAACATTCAAATCCGTGTGTACTTTGCAAATGCTTATGTCCTCCTCCTTGACTGAATCGCGGATGGAATTGAAGCGTCGCTTTATGTGTCTGGTCCTCTTGTGAAACCTTGGTTCCTTGGCTAGAGCAATGGCACCAGTGTTGTCACAAAACAGAGTCATTGGGTTCAATGCACTAGGCACAACTCCAAGATCTGTCATGAACTCCTTCATCCAGACACCTTCCTTTGCCGCCTCCGAGGCAGCTATGTACTCCGCTTCGCATGTAGAATCGGCTACCACGCTTTGCTTGGAACTGCACCAGCTTACCGCTCCCCCGTTGAGAATATATACGTATCCGGTTTGAGAGTCATCCGGATCAGTGTCAAAGCTTGCATCGACGTAACCCTTTACGACGAGCTCTTGATCACCTCCATAAACGAGAAACATCTCCTTAGTCCTTTTCAGGTACTTTAGGATATTCTTGACCGCTGTCCAGTGATCCATACCAGGATTACTTTGAAACCTTCCGGCCATACTTATGGAAAGGCTGACATCTGGTCTTGTGCACAGCATTGCATACATGATAGAGCCTATGGCTGAAGCATAGGGGATGACACTCATCTTTTCTCTATCTTCCGCAGTCACTGGGCATTGAGTCTTACTCAACTTTGTACCTTGCAATACCGGCAAGAACCCCTTCTTGGATTGATCCATTTTGAACTTCTTCAAAACTTTATCAAGGTATGTACTTTGTGAAAGTCCTATCAAGCGTCTCGATCTATCTCTATAGATCTTGATGCCCAATATGAAAGCAGCTTCACCGAGGTCCTTCATCGAAAAACTCTTGTTCAAATACCCCTTCACGCTATCCAAAAATTCTATATTGTTTCCAATTAACAATATGTCATCCACATATAATATTAGAAACGCTATAGAGCTCCCACTCACTTTCTTGTAAATACAAGCTTCTCCGTAAACTTGTACAAAACCAAACGCTTTGATCACCTCACAAAGCGAAGATTCCAACTCCGAGACGCTTGCACCAGTCCATAAATGGAACGCTGGAGTTTGCAAACTTTGTCAGCATTCTCTGGATCGACAAAACCTTCCGGTTGTATCATATACAACTCTTCCTTAAGAAAACCATTAAGGAACGCCGTTTTGACATCCATCTGCCAAATTTCATAATCGAAATACGCAGCTATTGCTAACATGATTCGGACGGATTTAAGCATCGCTACGGGTGAGAAAGTCTCATCGTAGTCAACTCCTTGAACTTGTGAAAAACCCTTTGCCACAAGTCGAGCTTTATATACGGTGACATTGCCGTCAGCGTCCGTCTTCCTCTTAAAAATCCATTTATTCTGAATGGCCTTTCGCCCTTCAGGTAATACTTCCAAAGTCCATACTTTGTTTTCATACATGGATCCCATCTCGGATTTCATGGCCTCTAACCATTTGTCGGAATCCGGGCTCACCATCGCTTCTCCATAGCTCGTAGGTTCACTGTTGTCCAACAACATGACCTCCAAGACAGGGTTACCATACCACTCAGGTGCAGTGCGTACCCTTGTCGACCTACGAGGTTCGGTAGTAACTTGATCAGAAGCTTCTTGATCATCATCATTGGCTTCCTCTTCAACCGCTGCAGGCTCCACAAAAACATCTTTCTGTGCTGCGCAACTCTCTGGTTGAAGCAGAGGTTCAATAACCTCATCAAGTTCTACCTTCCTCCCACTCAATTCTTTCAAGAGAAACTCTTTCTCGAGAAAGGACCCGTTCTTAGCGACAAACACTTTGCCCTCGGATCTGAGATAGAAGGTGTACCCAACCGTCTCTTTTGGGTATCCTATGAAGACACATTTGTCCGCTTTGGGTTCGAGCTTTTCTGGCTGAAGCCTTTTGACATAAGCATCGCAACCCCAAACTTTGAGAAAAGACAACTTAGGTTTCTTACCAAACCATAGTTCATACGGTGTTGTCTCAACGGACTTAGATGGAGCCCTATTTAAAGTGAATGCAGCTGTCTCTAACGCATATCCCCAGAACGATAGTGGCAAATCGGCAAGAGACATCATAGAACGCACCATATCTAATAGGGTTCGATTACGACGTTCGGACACACCATTACGCTGTGGTGTTCCAGGTGGCGTCAACTGTGAAACAATTCCACATTTTCTTAAGTGATTGCCAAACTCATAACTTAGATACTCTCCCCCTCGATCAGATCGTAGGAACTTGATCTTCTTGTTACGATGATTCTCAACTTCACTCTGAAATTGCTTGAACTTTTCAAACGTTTCAGACTTATGCTTCATCAAGTAAATATACCCATATCTACTTAAGTCGTCAGTGAAGGTGAGAAAATAACGATATCCACCGCGCGCCGTGACACTCATCGGGCCACACACATCAGTATGTATGATTTCCAATAAGTCACTTGCCCGTTCCATTGTTCCTGAAAACGGGGTCTTAGTCATCTTGCCCATGAGGCACGGCTCGCATGTGTCAAGTGATTCAAAATCAAGAGACTCCAAAAGTCCATCAGCATGGAGCTTCCTCATGCGTTTCACGCCGATATGACCCAGACGGCAGTGCCACAAGAAAGTGGTACTATTGTTATCAACTCTACATCTTTTGGCATCAATGTTATGAACATGTGTATCATCACTATCGAGATTCAATAAGAATAAACCCCCTACTGCGGGTGCATGACCATAAAAGATATTACCCATATAAATAGAACAACCTTTATTCTCTGATTTAAATGAGTAACCGTCTCGCAATAAACAAGATCCAGATATAATGTTCATGCTCAACGCAGGCACTAAATAACAATTATTCAGGTTCATAACTAATCCCGATGGTAATCGAAGAGCGAGCGTGCCGACGGCGATCACATCAACCTTGGAACCATTCCCCACGCGCATCGTCACTTCGTCCTTCGCCAGCCTCCGTTTATTCCGTAGTTCCTGTTTAGAGTTGCAAATGTGAGCAACCGAACCGGTATCAAATACCCAGGCACTACAACGAGAGTTGGTAAGGTACACATCAATAACATGTATATCACATATACCTTGCTTGTTGTTGTTGTTGGCCCCCTTCTTGTCTGCCAGATACTTGGGGCAGTTCCGCTTCCAGTGGCCGTTCCCCTTGCAATAGAAACACTCAGTCTCTGGCTTGGGCCCAGCCTTGGGTTTCTTCACTGGATGAGCAACTGCTTTGCCACCCTTCTTAGAGTTACCCTTCTTGCCCTTTCCATTTTTCTTGAAACTGGTAGTTTTATTGACCATCAACACTTGATACTCCTTCTGGATGTCTGCCTCAGCGACTTTCAGCATTGAAAACAGCTCGGCGATGGATTTGTTCATCCCTTGCATGTTATACTGCTGCACGAAGCTCTTGTAGCTAGGTGGGAGTGACTGGAGAATTCTGTCAATGATAGCCTCCTCCGGGAACACAAGTCCCAGATCAGCTATGCGGGTATAGTACCCAGACATCTTCAGTAAGTGCTCACTGACAGACGAATTCTCCTCCATCTTGCAAGCAAAGAATTTATCGGTGGTCTCATACCTCTCGATCTTGGCATTCTTTTCAAAGATGAACTTCAACTCCTGGAACATCTCATATGCTCCATGACGTTCAAAACGCCTTTGAAGTCCTCCTTCTAAGCTATACAACATGGCACACTGCACTACTGAGTAGTCATCCGAACGCGACTGCCAGGCGTTCATAACGTCTACAGAGGCCGGAGCGGGGGGTTCACCTAGCGGTGCACTTAGGACATAAACCTTTTGGGCAGCTGTGAGGATGATCCTCAGATTGCGGAGCCAGTCCACAAAGTTGCTCCCGTCATCTTTCAGCTTAGTTTTCTCTAGGAACGCATTAAAATTCAGGGGAGCTACTGCGCGAGCCATCTACAACAAAAGATTTGCAAAGACATCTTAGACTATTGTTCATGATAAGTGAGTTTTTAACCAATCAGATTACTTATAACTCCCACTCAAATTGACATCCCTCTGGTCATCCGAGTGTGACATGATCCAAATCCACCAACCCAAGTCCGATCATCACGTGAGATGAGGTGGTGTCAATGGTGAACATCTTCATGTTGATCATATCTACTATATGACTCATGCTCGACCTTTCGGTCTTCCGTGTTCCGAGGCCATGTCCGTACATGCTAGGCTCGTCAAGTCTAACCCGAGTGTTCTGCATGTGCAAAACTGGCTTGCACCCGTTGTATGCGAACGTAGAGTCTATCACACCCGATCATCACGTGGTGCTTCGAAACGACGAACCTTCGCAACGGCGCACACTCGGGGGGAACACAATTTTATCTTGAAATTTTAGTGAGGGATCATCTTATAATGCTACCGTCGTCCTAAGCAAAATAAGATGCATAAAAGGATTAACATCACATGCAAATCATAAGTGACATGATATGGCCATCAACTCGTGCTTTTGATCTCCATCTCCAAAGCACCGGCATGATCTCCATCGTCACCGGCGCAACACCATGATCCCCATCATCATGATCTCCATCATCGTGTCGCCATCGGGGTTGTCGCGCGCCCACCATGCTCTTATTACTATTGCTACCGTTTAGCGATAAAGTAAAGCATTACATAGCGCTTAATGATTGACACGCAGGTCATACAAAAATTAAAGACAACCCTATGGCTCCTGCCGGTTGCCGTATACATCGACATGCAAGTCGATATTAACTATTACAACATGATCATCTCATACATCAAATATATCTCATCCTGTCATTGGCCATATCATATCACATACATACCCTGCAAAAACAAGTCAGACGTCCTCTAATTTGTTGTTGCATGTTTTACGTGGCTGCTATGGGTATCTAGCAAGAACGCTTCTTACCTACGCAAAGCCACAACGGTGATATTTAAGTTGCTATTTAACCTTCTACAAGGACCGCCTTTGTCTATTCCGATTCAACTAAGATAGGAGAGACAGACACCCGCCAGCCATCTTATGCAACAAAAGTCACATGTCTGTCGATGGAACCGGTCTCATGTACGTGGACATGTAAAGTTGGTCCGGGCCGCTTCATCCCATAATACCGCTGAATCAAGAAAGACCAAGGAGGGAAGCAATCTAAACATCAACGCCCACAAACCCCTTTGTGTTCTACTCGTGAAAGCATCTACGCAAGAACCTAGCTCATGATGCCACTGTTGGAGAACGTTGCATGGGAAACAAAAATTTTTCCTACGCTCACCAAGATCAATCTAGGAGATGCATCTACGAGGGGAGAGTTGGATCCACATACCCTTGTAGATCGCTAAGTGGAAGCGTTCAAGAACGCGGTTGATGGAGTCGTACTCGCCGCGATTCAGATCGCTGAAGATCCTAGCACCGAACGGACGGTGCCTCCGCGTTCTTCACACGTACAGCTCGGGGACGTCTCCTCCTTCTTGATCCAGCAAGGGGGAAGGAGAGGTTGATGGAGAAACCAGCAGCACGACGGCGTGGTGGAGATGGTGGTGGAGGAATTCCAGCAGGGCTTCGCCAAGCACTGCGGAATTGACGAAGATGTTTGTGGGAGAGGGAGGGCAGCGCCGAGGCACGAACGTGTGTGGCTGCCCTCCCTCTGCCTCTCTTTATATAGGGGGAAGAGAGGGGAGGGGGCGCCCCTAGGGTTCCCCCTAGGGGGCGGCGGCCAGGGCAGATGGGGGGGGCGGCGGCCAGGGCTGCGGCCAGGGCTAGGGTTTCCCCCCCCCCCAGGCGCCTTGCCCCCCAAGCCAAGGGGTGCGGCTGCCCTAGGGGGGAACCAGCCCCCATGCGCAGGTGGGAGGGCCCAAGGGGGGGCGCACAGCCCCATGAGGGCTGTTGCGTCTCCCACTTATGGCCCATAGGGCCCGCAACTCTTGCCGGGACCCCCCGAAACCTCTTTCGGTCATCCGACGACTCCCCGATGCTCCCCGGAACACTTCCGGACTCCGATCACTCTCATCCTATATATCAATCTTCGTCCCCGGACCATTCCGGAGACCCTCGTCATGTCCGGGATCTCATCCGGGACTCCGAACAACCTTCGGTAACCATGCACTGTTCTCACTAACAACCCTAGCGTCACCGAACCTTAAGTGTGTAGACCCTGCGGGTTCGGAAACTATGCAGACATGACCGAGACACTCCCAGGTCAATAACCAATAGCGGGATCTGGATACCCATATTGGTTCCCACACGTTCCTCGATGATCTCATCGGATGAACCACGATGTCAAGGATTCAGGCAATCCCGTATACAGTTCCCTTTGTCTCGTCGGTATGTTACTTGCCCGAGATTCGATCGTCGGTATCTCTATACCTAGTTCAATCTCGTTACCGGCAAGTCTCTTTACTCGTTCCGTAATACATAATCCCGTGACCAACTACTTAGTCACTTTGAGCTCATTGAGATGACGTATTACCGAGTGGGCCCGGAGATACCTTTCCGTCACACGGAGTGACAAATCCCAGTCTCGATCCATGTCAACTCAACAGACACCTTCGGAGATACCTGTAGAGTACCTTTATAGTCACCCAGTTACGTTGCGACGTTTGGTACACACAAGGCACTCCTACGGTGTCAGTGAGTTACATGATCTCATGGTCATAGGAACTTATACTTGACATGCAGAAAACTATAGCGATAACTGATACGATCAAAAGCTATGTTTAACGTTTGGGTCTCGTCCATCACATCATTCTCCTAATGATGTGATCCCGTTATCAAATGACAACTCATGTCTATGACCTGGAAACCACGGTCATCTTTGATTAACGAGCTAGTCCCGAAGAGGCTTTACTAGGGACACAAAGTTTGTCTATTTATCCACACATGCATTTAAGTTTCCAATCAATACAATTATAGCATGGATAATAAACGATTATCATGAACAAGGAAATATAATAATAACTCTTTTGTTATTGCCTCTAGGGCATATTTCCAACACAGAACACACCTGTTGGGCCAGAGAAGCACCTGTGGGGTGCCCCGAGGGGGGCACAACCCACCAGGGCACGCCTGGGCCCCCAGGCGCGCCCAGGTAGGTTGTGCACACCTCGATGGCCTCTCGCACCGCCTCTTCGCTCTATAAATACCCCAATATTCCAAAAAACCCTAGGGGAGTCGAAGAAAATCAATTCCAGCCGCCGCAAGTTCCAGAACCACCAGATCCAATCTAGACACCATCACGAAGGGGTTCATCAAGTCCATTGGTGCCTCTCCGATGATGCGTGAGTCGTTCTTTGTAAACCTATGGGTCCGTAGTTAGTACCTAGGTGGCTTCCTCTCTCTTTTTTGATTATCAATACAATGATCTCTTGGAGATCCATATGATGAAACTCTTTTTGCGGTGTGTTTGTTGGGATCGGTTGAACTTTGTGTTTATGATCAGATCTATCTCTTTTTATCCATGAAAGTTATTTAAGTCTTATTTGATCTCTTGTATGCACGATTGCTTATAGCCTCGTATTTCTTCTCCTATCTTTGAGTTTTGTTTGGCCAAATTGATTTATTTATCTTGCAATGGGAAGAGGTGCTTTGTGATGGGTTTGATCTTACGGTGCTTGATGCTAGTGACAGAAGGGGAACCGACACGTATGTATCGTTGCTATTAAGAATAACAAGATGGGGTCTACATAAAAAAATCTTGTCTACATCATGTCATCGTTCTTATTGCAATACTCCATTTTTCTATGAACTTAATATACTAGATGCATGCTGGATAGCGGTCGATGTGCTTCGTAATAGTATAGTATATGCAGGAAGGAGTCGGTCTACTAATCTTGGACGTGATGCCTATATAATGATCATTGCCTGGATATCATCATGAATATTTGAAGTTCTATCAATTGCCCAACGGTAATTCATTTACCCATCGTTTGCTATTTTTCTCGAGAGAAGCCACTAGTGAAACCTACGGCCCCGGGTCTCTTCTTTAATATATTTGCCTTCCCGATATATTTTATTAGATTTTATTTTCAGACCTGTTAACACAAAAATACAAAAATACCTTGCTGCACTTTATTTTATTTGGCGTTCAATCTATCAACTTATTACAACTTTCTCACGTCTGTTTGCCAATTTTTGGCGCCATTGCCCGAAAGGGATTGACAATCCCTTTAATACGTCGGGTTGCGAGTATTCGTTATTTGTGTGCAGGTGCCGTTCACATAGTATTGCGTGGTTCTCCTACTGGTTCGATAACCTTGGTCTCATCACTGAGGGAAATACCTACCGTTGAAGTGTTGCATCATCCCTTCCTCTTTGTGGAAATACCGACGTAGTTCAAGCAAGCATAAAAAATAATTCCTGGCGCCGTTTCCAGGGAGATATCACCAACATCTATCAAGTTGCAATTTACATTATTTGCCTTTTGCCTCTCATTTTCATCTCCTCCACTTCACAAAAAATTCCAGTTTTTATTTGCCCTCTTTTTCGTTCATCGTTTTCTCGTCAGATATGTTTTTGTTTGCAATCTTGTTTGCTATCTTTGCTTGTGTTACCATGTGCCTTATATTTGCTTGCATCTTTGCTTGCTAAAAATCTATTGTTATGGATCCGCATCCACTTGCGAATCTTTTCAAAAGAACCGACCAATTCTAGTGAGTTGAGTGCACTTGATTATCTCTATGAAGTTTTGCTTAAGATTCATGAATCTAAAAATTGTGATGAAGTTATAAAAGAAGAAATCTATGAAGTGATTCATGATAGCTCCTTGAATGACAAGTGATACATCCAAAACGTATCTATAATTTCTGCTTGCTCCATGCCACTTTTGGGTGATATTGCTATGATATTCATACACTTCCATACACTTTTGATCATATTTGGACTAACTTACTAATCCAGTGCACCCCAGTGCCAGTTTTTGTTTTCAGCTGTTTTTGTATTTCAGGTTTTCACGTTACGAGAACTGCCTAGAAAAATCCAGAAAAATTATATAAAAAATCAGCGTTTCGGGAACAACCGTGCATCCGAAGGACAGCCGGGGGGGGGGGGGGGGGGG
>LR738713.1:872559112-872613434 GCA_902687465.1 Secale cereale
CCCCCCTGGGCCGCGCCGGGGGGGCGCCTGGGCCCCCCGAAGCTCCCCCGATGCCCTCCTTTGGCATATATTTAAAGGGTCCTCCGAAACCCTCAGAACAGGAACTCTTTTCGCGATCCCATCTCTGTTCCGCCGCCGCCGCCGCTTCCAAGATCGGGAGCACCAGGAGAACTCTTCCCGGCACCCTGCCGGAGGGGAGGATCACCACCGAGAGCTTCTCCACCACCATGGACGCCTCCCGGATGACTCGTGAGTAGTCCCCCTTGGACCATGAGTCCATGACTAGTAGCTATGTGATGTTCTCCTCCCGTTCTTGTGCTTCACTAATTAGTCCTCGTGAGCTGCCCTACATGATCGAGGCACCTATGTAATCCTTATGCTTTTGCTATGTTGAGTTTGCTGGAATCCGATGGATTATGAGATTATGTTCAGATTGATCTTGAGTAATATATTTGATTCACCTCTGTTATATTTTTGTTCATAAGTAATTCTTGCATGTTCTCCGTTGTTATTTATTGCTTTGGCAAAGTAGTAGGTAGTGACTCCAAGAGGGAACGTTATGCTCGATTGTGGGTTCATGCCCCTCGATGACTATCTTGAGTGACAGAAACATGAGTCTAGGGGATGTGCTGTTGCCACAAGGGGGAAAACAACGGTGCTTGTGCCCACGGGTGCAAGGATTGTTTACTTTACGCAAAGTTCTTTTAATGCAGTTGTTTGTTGCATTGAGTTTACACTATGGGTGGGACTCGCAACTTAATACCAGCGAGATGTTCTGGATAGATATCTCAAGGTGGATGATTAGTAGTAGATATTGATGGATTTCGGTCTACTTACTTTGGCGTACCGCCCATGCTTTGAACCTCAACCTTTCTTGCAATGTAGTCAGCATTGGTTTGCGTTCGTGGTCCTGTCAATTGCCCAGCTGTAATTTGTTTACCTCACATAGCTGTTTTATCGTCTTTTGGGAGAGAGACATCACTAGTGAACATCATGAGACTCCGGTCCATATTACCATCATTGATCACATCCACTATTTACTTTTCGTTATTATTTACTATTGCAAAACATTATCTATCACTACTATCCTTGCTTTTAATCCTTTGTGAACTACAAGGCCGGAGGGATTGACAATCTCTCTGTACTCATTGGGAGCAAAGTTATTTGTATCTGTGTGCAGGTCCACGTTGATTGCTACTAATCTGGCGCCGTAGCAGTTGACACCTACTTGTTGAACCTAGGAGTCTCTGGGGATTCAATCCTTGGCATCTTTGCTAAGGGAAAACACTTCTACAATACTGCATCTTACACCTTCCACTTGGGGTAACCAACGAGGGGTTCGAGGCCCATCAAGGAGTATTTTCTGGCGCCGTTGCCGGGGACTCCACTCTTCAGGATAGGGGAGTTGCATGCTATCTTTTACCTTTGCCTTTTAGTCTTGTTAGTTTACCTTTCATTTTTTGCTTTAGTACCTTTTTATCAAAAATCACAAAAATAGTTATCTTGCTTGCTTGCTACTATTGGTTCTACCAAAAACACTAAATGGGAGGAGTACACCCCTTCTTCCATTACCCCAATTACCACTGTCGGGATCTACAAAAGTAATAAACCTTGTGATTATATTAGTCTTGACGGAGGGTTATGCCCATGGCATGGTCTTCCAGGAAAAGAGTATGAGCCTCAGTTTAAAATTGCTCCTAAGCTTCCCCAAACTTGGGAAGATGTTCAAACTCTTATAATAGAGAGCGAATTAAACAAGGAGGATGACACTACAATTCTGCCCACTAATGATAAAATTGATTTTGATAATTGTAGTATTTCAGAAGTTGTCACCTTTCTACAAGGAATGGCCAAAGATCCCCACACTAGCACGCTTAATCTTGCCTTCACAGAGCATGTCACTAATGCTCTTATCAAAGCTAGGGAGGAGAAACTTAGAGTAGAAGCCTCCATACCTAGAAAGCTAGAAGATGGTTGGGATTCTATGATTAAAATTAAGATAAACAACTTCTCATGCTATGCTTTATGTGATATTGTAGCTAGTACTTCTATTATGCCTAAAAGACTATATGATATGCTTAAATTGAAACCTTATGATTCTTGTTCTTTTGGTGTTCGTCTCGTTGATTCTTCCATAAAGAAACCTTTGGGGAGGATCGACGATGTTCTTATTGTTGTCAATGATAATTATGTTCCCGTTGATTTCACTATTATGGATATTGAATGTGATCCTTCATGTCCAATTATTTTGGGACGTCCCTTTTTACGCACCGTTGGTGCTATCATTGACATGAAAGAGGGTAATATAAAATTTCAGTTTACTCTCAAGAAAGGGATGGAACACTTCCCTCGAAAGAAGATCAAGTTACCTTTTGAGTCCGTTGTACGGGCTAGTTATTCTTTTACTCTTGATAAAACTTGATCTATATGCATTATGCCTAGCTTAAAGGCATAAAAGAAAGCGCTTTTGGGAGGCAGCCCACATGAATAAATTTTTTGCTTTTTTTGTGTCTTGATGTTGCTTACTGCTGTAGCATCATCATTGTATCTTTGCTTTTCATATTTGTGCCAAGTATAGCCTCTGATTGCTAGAAAGTTCAAAAGTTGTGAGGTGCTGTCCAGGAAACAGATTCTGTCCTTGGATAGAAAAATTCGTATAAAATCACCAGATCATCTTTTTGGTCTGAATTTTTTCGACAGTGTTCTCTATATAATTTTCTTTCGTGCGTCTGTTCTGAGTTTTTTGATTTGAGTTGCAGAAGTATCCCGAAAAGATCAATTACTACCTGCTGTTCTGTTTTTCACAGATTCTGTCCTGTTTTGCCTTTTCTTCACTTTGCAAATCAAGAGCTTGCTTTTTCTTTGCAAAAACCTTTTGGCAATCTTGAGAAACAGTAGAACTTCAAGAATATCCTTATTTCCAGCAAGGTATAATTATTTTATTAAGGGTACTAACCTCGCTAATCAGATTATGATGAGTTATGTATGAAGGGAGTTTTCAAGTGTGCGAGGAAAGATGATAAAAAGATTCAGGAGTGTAAAGCGCTGAAGCTTGTGGATGCCCCCGTGCACCCCCAAGAAATATTCAAGGAGACTCAAGCGTCTAAGCTTGGGGATGCCCCCGTGCATCCCCTTCTCCATCAACATTATCAGTTCGTCTTTCGTTCCGCTATATTTTTATCACTTCATGTGTTATGTGCTATGCTTGGAGCGTCTTGCTTTTAGTTTTCTTTTTAGTTTTTCATAACGAGTCGGAACCCAGCATTCGTTTATGTGGATGAGAAACACGCTCCACTTCTACCTAGAACATAACATAGAATTTTCATGTCTATCTATGCTGTGTGTGTTCTTTGTCTTTTAATAGCTACTATCATGCTCTGCTCTTAAGTATTCATGCTTATCTTTTCAAAGAGCCTTTGTTTAGTTGGTTGCTTGAACTCTCTTTAATTACCATGCTCACCTTATTAAGAGAGTTTGCTTCCGTTGCATTGGTTAATGTGTCTATGATAAAGATGCTACGTGCATAATGGTGCTTAGTAGTTCAGGTTTTCTTATGGTTAATCTCAAATAGCTGGGGGGTTCCCAATGTGTTATTGGAGTACCAACATGATTTGTTTGCCTATGATATGGTATGGTTTAGTAATATCTTCCTTCGAGAATTTATTTTGATTGACTTGGCGTATGCTCACGCATATTTAAGACTGTAAAAAAAGTCTGTCAAGCCTTGATGATCTTTTATTTCTGAGTAGTGTAACATCCCCAGATTCCTACTACAGTGATCACCTCATAAACAGGCCTAGTTATGTTCATTTGCAATGCTATTAGCCAAGGCTAAGCAGATCAATTCAAATTTCTGTCTGAAACTCAATTCAAACTTAAGTCAAATATTTCTTCCTTCATATGGCAAAACTAAAATGTCCATAATGTTGCAAATAATCTCAGGGCAATTATAAAATTGAAACCAATATTTCTGGAACCACCAAATTGCTCTGGGAATTAATTCAGTGCACTTCCAGCATTTTTAAATGCTAATTCATTTATGAAAATTCCAAATGAAATCCATTGGTCTCCAAAACAATTTTTGGCACTGTCTAAAATCGCCATGGATTTAATGGGTCTCTTCCCATATTTTTCCTAAGTGTTTAGGGTGCCTAAGTAATTTGATCTCTCTCTGCTAATCAATAAAAAAGAAAACAGAAGAGCGGGGAAAGGGCTAAGGAAGGCCACTGTGACCTAAGGCCCACAGTGACAGGAGCCGGCCCAGCCCAACCGTGGCCTCCTTCCACCTGCTCCCTGCTTCGTGTCGCTCCCGCCATGGCAGAGCTCGAGCGCTCCTCTCGTAGCTCGCCACGGCACCCGAGCAGGTGGAGGAGGGGATAAGGCAGCCCCCTTCCATTCCCCCTGGCCCCCTCCTCCATTCGCCGCCTCCTCCCTCTCCCTCGAGCTCGCCCTCTCCCTTCTTCCCCTCTGCTCCAAGCGCCGCCGCCGCGCGGCACCACCACGACGGCCACCGTCCCCCTCGCGCCTCTCCGCCCGGTTCTTCGTCGTCGCCGACGTCTCCCTCTTCTTCCTCGACCTCGCGTTCGAGCCGGAGGATGCCGTAGCCGCGGATCGAGCCGCGCCCGTCGTCGGCATCTCCGGCGAACACCGGCGACTGTGGTCTCTCTCTGCGCGACCGAACACCCGAGGGGCCTCCATGCGCCCGCACGGTGAGCACCGCGTCCCCTCCCTCTGTCTCCTGCTTGGTTTCGAGCTGGCCGGCCGCCGCTGCTACGGTCGAGCTCCGGCTGCCGCCATCAACGGCGACCTCCTCGCTCCCGTACCAATCTGCTCGAACGCGTTGCTCCGACGAGCTCCTAGGGACCCGTAGAGATCGCCTACGTAGCCAGTTAGCTCAAACGCGTCGCGTAGCCGCGTTTCTGAAGAAGCCGTGCCCCGGCCGCCGCAAACCTCAACGCCGGTGCCATTCCGGCCACCCTCGAGCCCAACCAGTGGCACCACTCGACGCGCGAGATCTCCAGCGTTCGAACGCGCCCGCCCGCACCCGTTTTGACCGCCTGTAGACGAGTTCCGGCGAGGCCCGAGGCTCTCCGCCGTTTTTCGGGTCGCCGGCGGTGAGATTCCGGCGACTCCGACGCCGACGCCGACGTGGCGCAGTGGGCCCCGCCCCTGGGTCACTGACCAGTGGGTCCGGGTGGCCCCGTTGACTGGTTTGACCAGTCAACGTGCTGACTGGGCGCCCACTGTGCCACTGACACGCGGGCCCCACCGCCCTTTTAATTAACTAAAATGTTTTATAAATAAAAATAAACTAATTAGGATTAACTAGTCTATGACAGGTGGGGTCCAGTAGCTAAATAGAATTAGTTTAGATTAAAACAAACTCTGTTTTATAACAGAGGCTGACATGTGGGTCCCACTGGACCCACAGGTCAGGTTTGACCTGGTCAGCCCACTGCTGACGTCACTGTGACGTCATGCTGATGCAATAACTCATTTCTGTTATTTAAAATAAATTCCAGAAATTGTTATAAACTTCAAAAATTCATATCTTTTAAACCGTAGCTCGGATCGAAAAACTTTCTACATGAAAGTTGCTCAGAACGACGAGACGATTCTAACCGTGCTATCTGTTTCCGTATCGGGACCCTCTACGGAGGTGAACCCACAACTTTTAGCCCTTTTCCGGTAGATGAATAGTGCCTAACTGTCGTCTATTAATTCCAGCTGATCTCCTAAAATAGCTAAAATGGTTTAGCTAGGTCTTTAGGCAACCCTGCACTGCACCCTAGCTGTCACCTGCCTCTAACACCGCAGGCCTGCAACCGTTCCCCCTCCGGTCAACTGTCCGACACAGGTCCGGAACCGGGAATACTTTCCCGGATGGGTTCCCCTTCTCCGTTATCGGTAGCACTGCGTTAGATCGTCATGCTTTGTGATTACTTTCGTTACTGTGTATTTATATTGTTTCCTCTCCCCCTTTCTTCCCGGTAGACCCCGAGACCGCTGACGGTGCCCTGGTGATCGACTACTTCATCGCCGTTGTTCCTTTTCATTTGCCAAGCAACCAGGCAAGCAACCCCCCCTTGAACATTTCCGATATCGCCTATGTCTATTCTCTCTTATTCTTGCATTAGAATTGCTGCTACTGCAACTGCTCCTATTACTGTTGCATAGCCTGTTTTTGCTAAACTGTTGATACCTGTCTTTATTCATAAACTGCTTAGTATAGGTTGGGTAGCACTGCTATGGTCCCGCACTCTCGTAGTTGCCTCGCATAGTACCCTTGCCTCGATCAAGCGATCGAGCCCCTTCCCCCTGACCTTCTTCACATCACCGCACACCCCCTAATATGCTCGACTCCGCAGAGTTAACATCGGGTGACGAGGGTGATACCTCCGAACTCACTTCCGATGTTGTCCCTGTAGTATAGCTAGCTCGTTGTGGGTTACCGAGGGTGATTCCTCTTCCCACTTTCGACTTAGCTTTTGTCGTGCATCCGCTATGGTGATTACCGCCGAGGGTGATTCCTCCGGTATCACCTTAACGGGACTTGTCGTTTAGGAGTCCAACGAGGGTGATTCCTCGGATTCCTCATCGGCATAAAACCACACGGATGCCCTGGATTACCATACCGTGTTTAAAGACGTATCGATCCCCGAGGCCGGACGTCGCCAGGAACAAAGGCGTGCGGCCAGAGGTATCGTGCGTCTGATGACACTTTGAAGTTGCTACTACACATGTTGGATGGAGGCGGGTTGACCCAGAGGGGTACCCGTGAGTGCCTTCGAGGCGTGAGCTGTGGAGTCGGGTGACCAGTGAGGGTACCCGCGAGATAACTACGAGGCGTGGCCGGTCATTTCCAGTCCTTGTCACAAGTCCTCGAGACGGGACGACGGGGCCAACAGTATCGTAGGCTCTGCTCGTTACCGCGCGCTCCCAATCGACTAAGCGATTTGGATATTTAATCCGAGGGGCCTTCGGGTCCGATAGCACTAACCACCACGTGAGTGTGAGTGGGTGCTCTGCGTCGTATACATCAGCCGGAGTCGTCACGACGTCAGCGATTGAGCGGCCCGTTCGGATTGGACTTAGGATGCAACTGCGTGCTTGTATAAGGGGTTGCTAGGTCTGCTACCGAACGGCCTCGCAACGTGCGGAGTGTCCGGGGCGACGGCCATGACCCCCGGGGGCATAGGATTAGTCCGGCGTGCTCGATCCTCTCTGGCGGTATCCGGTCGGGTTGCGTCGTATTGTTTAGCCGAGGGCGGGCACGACCTGATGGTGTGTCCGGCCGGAGTTAAGCGAGCGTGGTGGGTAACTTGGTGCACCCCTGCAGGGAAGAAACAATCTATCGATAGCCTGTCCTACGGTAACGGACACTCGGAGTTGTATCCACTTCGGTACAACTAGAACTGGTGACTTGAGATATGAAGTTGATATTGCTATAAACACTATACATTATTATGTACTATTCTGCTCCCTTCTAATTGCTGCAAGACCCTGAAGATGCTAGTCTTCGTCAGGACTAGGCTTTTCCCTTCTCTACTCTGGCTTTCTGCAGTCTAGTCCACCCACATACAGCCTCCTTTGAAAATGATGCATTGCTAGTATAGATCTGATGTACGTCTTGCTGAGTACTTTGGATGAGTACTCACGGTTGCTTTGCTTCCTCTTTTGTCCTACCCGCATGATAAACCAGACGACGGAGCCATGGTGCCTGCAGCCCCCGTCGACAACAACTACTACCAGCCCGAGGCTGGCTACTACTACTACCCGGCCGGCGAGTACTTCTACGAGGAGCCGGCGGACGACGACCAGGAGTAGGATCGGAGGTCCCAGGCAGGAGGCCTGCGCCTTTTCGATCGTAGCTTTTTCTTTTGCCCCGCCTCGTATGAGGCCTATCTGTACTTGTGTTCTGTATCTGTACCCAGATACCTAACGCTTCCGCTGACTATGTGTGTGACACTTGTTATGTATTCGAGCCCTCGAGGCCCCTGGCTTGTAATATATAACTTGTATGTATTTATTTATGTTTTAGAGTTGTGCTGTGATTCCTTCACGTGAGTCCTTAGGCTTGATCGTGTGCATTTGCGTGTATGATTAGTGCACGGTCGGGCCGGGGTCGTCACAGGTTAGTATCAGAGCCGACTGCCTGTAGGAACCCCTTTCCAACTCCTTGGTCGAAGTCGAGTCTAGAGGTCCAAAAATGTTTTACTAACTTGGCTGTGTGGCTTATGGCCCCACGTCGCCAACTGGGTGGTATTAGGATCTTTTATTCCTCGTCTATACTCTGGGACTCTGAATCTCTCCTCTATTCGGGTTAAATGATTTTACTAACACCGACATTAGGTTCTCGTGAACGATTCCTCCCGGAGAGCCCCCTCGTTCCAGAAGTTGGCGTGTCATCATCTGAAGACTCCGAAGATACTTCCTGAAGTTTTCCAAGACCCTATGTCCACTGCTCTTACAATTTCCCTGCTACCGGTAATCACCGGAATAGCTACACATCTTTGCCGTTTGTTTCTTCATTCTCAGTTACTCCTTCGTACACGATATACCCGAAATACTCCTCGTTAATCCGGAAATCCTTTGAGCCTACTGTCGTGCAGCTTCTTTCGCACTGCGGATAGTTCCTCACATCCCTGTGGATCCATTCATCCCCAGTTGTTCTTGAGCTCCACGAAATACTTCGTATTGCTATCTGATCTTTCGAGAATCCTCTGCAGCCTACAACTTTGAGGCTCTTTTTACCTGCTTGCATTATGGTTAGTTCCATATGTCAAGTAATCATCGTTGATATCCCTTGTCCCTACCATTCTGATCCTGTTGATTCAACATATGTTGCGAATTCTCGCAATCATCAGTTGTTTCCTACTAAGTCATCCTTCCGGCTCAGACATTATTTAGTCAGGAGTTGGATCCCGGCCAATCATGTTATAATTGATTGTCCCTCTAGCTCTATTCAACTTAATCTTCCTTTGATCAGAGCCTCTGCTTCTGATCTTTTGTTTTGGAATCTTGACCCCCTGGTGCTTAAGCGTCGAATTATTTCGATGTTTTCCACAAACCGATGCCTTTGCATTCTCCTTCTTCTGGTTGAATGCCGATACTCATATCAGATCCTTTGTCGACCACTTGACCTTCTGTTGGATTAATATCCGACATTGTCCTTCATATTCTAAATATTGTGCGCTTTCCCCTTGATACATATTGCCTTTGGTAAAATTGTATCCCTTGCCCTTGTCAACTATGCTCTGCTTCCGAGCTCGAGTTCATTACCCCTGAAGTTTGTGGTATATGTGCTTAAGTTGCCCCGATGGGTTGAACATATGCTTTCTCTAGTCTGTGTGAATCGAAAGCTATGCGGGTTATATCTACTCGCGTTCCGTCGAATAAATTTTTCGACTCTACAATTACTTCGAAGACGAGAAGTGAATGAAAGGTTATACATTGGATAAGTGGGAGTCGACCTTGAACCTTTTTGTTCATGCCCATGGACCCGATGTAGAACTTATCATGGATGCTGCTCGTAAAAATAATTACTTCCTTGGTACAAGTTCATCTTGTATCTCTGAATTGATCCTTTGCAAACATGGTTCCGACTATATTCTTCCCTTGATTCCATTTCCCGGATAAGTTAAAATACTTGTCCTCTGCAGATCATTTCCCCCGTCCAACCTCTACTCTGATTTACCTCCGGGTATTACCCCTAGTACCTGTTACTGGGAAGTCTAACACTCCATCACATCATTCCTAGCCTGATCGGCCATATCATTATCATGCTAACTTTTAACCGCACTACCTGGCCCTTATGCCCGGAGCAACTTCCGACGACGAGCAAAGCTTACGCCGATCTTTTTCATGTTATCATTTCACCTCGAACAACAAGCTTGATTTCGAGCTTGTGCCGTGTCCGTGATTCCATTAACCATTCGCTTCCTCAAGCCTTTTTCTTGATGTCGTCGTTGCTCGATGGCATCTTCGTGAAACCTCTCGACCAAATGTTACCTGATCTATTACCCAAACACCGTTGAATGGGTAATATCAAGATTCTTCCCTCGTCCCTTTTATCTAAATGCTGTTGAACTTGCCGTCCCATCATGTATATCATGCTCCGTTCTCTCTTGGGAAATGATATACCCCTAAAACTTGTGTGTGAACACACATTTCTTTTCATTGGCGTGATTAATCAATTAATCACATTTTCCTTTCCATTTGTTTGTTTAACCTTTCTTGAGATCATTAAGACATGAGCAGGAATAATTCCCTGCTTATGAAAACATCTCGGTCTACAACTCTGTCAGTGAGACCCTGTTACTATTGTTGATGACATTCCGGTAACCACCGAAGGACGAGAACTTTGCCTAATGGTCCGCCTCGTTCAACGAGCAGGAAAGTGGTTCTCTTCGTCCCTCGCCCTTGGTACCGACGTTGTTGCCAACATAACTGACAGGATACTCTCTGACAGTCCTTGCCGTCATATTTGAGCAAATGACCCCGTTCTCCCTATTCTCGATCGACACCCCCTACAGTTTCACCAGGTCGGAACCTGACTCTTCTGAACACTTTTGATTCCGAAGTACCATTCGCTCTTGGTTCTGTGTGTTATCACGAGCCACCCTCCAAGAGTTAATTTATTCCCGACCCTCAGAACCTATTTTCACACTCTGTTCAGGCATCGATCGGATGTCCGTTCGCTTGAAACTTCTTATGGCATCATTATACTTCGCTCCCGATGATTTCCTAAGTTTCGACTCGAGAGATTCTTTCTGTCCCCTCCCTTGAGTTAACTACCGAATAAACGACCCTGCCAAGGTCAGTTCCCCGAAGTTACCTTTTCTCTTCCCCACTTAAATCTCGGGACGAGATTTCTTGTAGTGGAGGAGATTTGTAACATCCCCAGATTCCTACTACAGTGATCACCTCATAAACAAGCCTAGTTATGTTCATTTGCAATGCTATTAGCCAAGGCTAAGCAGATCAATTCAAATTTCTGTCTAAAACTCAATTCAAACTTAAGTCAAATATTTCTTCCTTCATATGGCAAAACTAAAATGTCCATAATGTTGCAAATAATCTCAGGGCAATTATAAAATTGAAACCAATATTTCTGGAACCACCAAATTGCTCTGGGAATTAATTCAGTGCACTTCCAGCATTTTTAAATGCTAATTCATTTATGAAAATTCCAAATGAAATCCATTGGTCTCCAAAACAATTTTTGGCACTGTCTAAAATCGCCATGGATTTAATGGGTCTCTTCCCATATTTTTCCTAAGTGTTTAGGGTGCCTAAGTAATTTGATCTCTCTCTGCTAATCAATAAAAAAGAAAACAGAAGAGCGGGGAAAGGGCTAAGGAAGGCCACTGTGACCTAAGGCCCACAGTGACAGGAGCCGGCCCAGCCCAACCGTGGCCTCCTTCCACCTGCTCCCTGCTTCGTGTCGCTCCCGCCATGGCAGAGCTCGAGCGCTCCTCTCGTAGCTCGCCACGGCACCCGAGCAGGTGGAGGAGGGGATAAGGCAGCCCCCTTCCATTCCCCCTGGCCCCCTCCTCCATTCGCCGCCTCCTCCCTCTCCCTCGAGCTCGCCCTCTCCCTTCTTCCCCTCTGCTCCGAGCGCCGCCGCCGCGCGGCACCACCACGACGGCCACCGTCCCCCTCGCGCCTCTCCGCCCGGTTCTTCGTCGTCGCCGACGTCTCCCTCTTCTTCCTCGACCTCGCGTTCGAGCCGGAGGATGCCGTAGCCGCGGATCGAGCCGCGCCCGTCGTCGGCATCTCCGGCGAACACCGGCGACTGTGGTCTCTCTCTGCGCGACCGAACACCCGAGGGGCCTCCATGCGCCCGCACGATGAGCACCGCGTCCCCTCCCTCTGTCTCCTGCTTGGTTTTGAGCTGGCCGGCCGCCGCTGCTACGGTCGAGCTCCGGCTGCCGCCATCAACGGCGACCTCCTCGCTCCCGTACCAATCTGCTCGAACGCGTTGCTCCGACGAGCTCCTAGGGACCCGTAGAGATCGCCTACGTAGCCAGTTAGCTCAAACGCATCGCGTAGCCGCGTTTCTGAAGAAGCCGTGCCCCGGCCGCCGCAAACCTCAACGCCGGTGCCATTCCGGCCACCCTCAAGCCCAACCAGTGGCACCACTCGACGCGCGAGATCTCCAGCGTTCGAACGCGCCCGCCCGCACCCGTTTTGACCGCCTGTAGACGAGTTCCGGCGAGGCCCGAGGCTCTCCGCCGTTTTTCGGGTCGCCGGCGGTGAGATTCCGGCGACTCCGACGCCGACGCCGACGTGGCGCAGTGGGCCCCGCCCCTGGGTCACTGACCAGTGGGTCCGGGTGGCCCCGTTGACTGGTTTGACCAGTCAACGTGCTGACTGGGCGCCCACTGTGCCACTGACACGCGGGCCCCACCGCCCTTTTAATTAACTAAAATGTTTTATAAATAAAAATAAACTAATTAGGATTAACTAGTCTATGACAGGTGGGGTCCAGTAGCTAAATAGAATTAGTTTAGATTAAAACAAACTCTGTTTTATAACAGAGGCTGACATGTGGGTCCCACTGGACCCACAGGTCAGGTTTGACCTGGTCAGCCCACTGCTGACGTCACTGTGACGTCATGCTGATGCAATAACTCATTTCTGTTATTTAAAATAAATTCCAGAAATTGTTATAAACTTCAAAAATTCATATCTTTTAAACCGTAGCTCGGATCGAAAAACTTTCTACATGAAAGTTGCTCAGAACGACGAGACGATTCTAACCGTGCTATCTGTTTCCGTATCGGGACCCTATACGGAGGTGAACCCGCTACTTTTAGCCCTTTTCCGGTAGATGAATAGTGCCTAACTGTCGTCTATTAATTCCAGCTGATCTCCTAAAATAGCTAAAATGGTTTAGCTAGGTCTTTAGGCAACCCTGCACTGCACCCTAGCTGTCACATGCCTCTAACACCGCAGGCCTGCAACCGTTCCCCCTCCGGTCAACTGTCCGACACAGGTCCGGAACCGGGAATACTTTCCCGGATGGGTTCCCCTTCTCCGTTATCGGTAGCACTGCGTTAGATCGTCATGCTTTGTGATTACTTTCGTTACTGTGTATTTATATTGTTTCCTCTCCCCCTTTCTTCCCGGTAGACCCCGAGACCGCTGACGGTGCCCTGGTGATCGACTACTTCATCGCCGTTGTTCCTTTTCATTTGCCAAGCAACCAGGCAAGCAACCCCCCCTTGAACATTTCCGATATCGCCTATGTCTATTCTCTCTTATTCTTGCATTAGAATTGCTGCTACTGCAACTGCTCCTATTACTGTTGCATAGCCTGTTTTTGCTAAACTGTTGATACCTGTCTTTATTCATAAACTGCTTAGTATAGGTTGGGTAGCACTGCTATGGTCCCGCACTCTCGTAGTTGCCTCGCATAGTACCCTTGCCTCGATCAAGCGATCGAGCCCCTTCCCCCTGACCTTCTTCACATCACCGCACACCCCCTAATATGCTCGACTCCGCAGAGTTAACATCGGGTGACGAGGGTGATACCTCCGAACTCACTTCCGATGTTGTCCCTGTAGTATATCTAGCTCGTTGTGGGTTACCGAGGGTGATTCCTCTTCCCACTTTCGACTTAGCTTTTGTCGTGCATCCGCTATGGTGATTACCGCCGAGGGTGATTCCTCCGGTATCACCTTAACGGGACTTGTCGTTTAGGAGTCCAACGAGGGTGATTCCTCGGATTCCTCATCGGCATAAAACCACACGGATGCCCTGGATTACCATACCGTGTTTAAAGACGTATCGATCCCCGAGGCCGGACGTCGCCAGGAACAAAGGCGTGCGGCCAGAGGTATCGTGCGTCTGATGACACTTTGAAGTTGCTACTACACATGTTGGATGGAGGCGGGTTGACCCAGAGGGGTACCCGCGAGTGCCTTCGAGGCGTGAGCTGTGGAGTCGGGTGACCAGTGAGGGTACCCGCGAGATAACTACGAGGCGTGGCCGGTCATTTCCAGTCCTTGTCACAAGTCCTCGAGACGGGACGACGGGGCCAACAGTATCGTAGGCTCTGCTCGTTACCGCGCGCTCCCAATCGACTAAGCGATTTGGATATTTAATCCGAGGGGCCTTCGGGTCCGATAGCACTAACCACCACGTGGGTGTGAGTGGGTGCTCTGCGTCGTATACATCAGCCGGAGTCGTCACGACGTCAGCGATTGAGCGGCCCGTTCGGATTGGACTTAGGATGCAACTGCGTGCTTGTATAAGGGGTTGCTAGGTCTGCTACCGAACGGCCTCGCAACGTGCGGAGTGTCCGGGGCGACGGCCATGACCCCCGGGGGCATAGGATTAGTCCGGCGTGCTCGATCCTCTCTGGCGGTATCCGGTCGGGTTGCGTCGTATTGTTTAGCCGAGGGCGGGCACGACCTGATGGTGTGTCCGGCCGGAGTTAAGCGAGCGTGGTGGGTAACTTGGTGCACCCCTGCAGGGAAGAAACAATCTATCGATAGCCTGTCCTACGGTAACGGACACTCGGAGTTGTATCCACTTCGGTACAACTAGAACTGGTGACTTGAGATATGAAGTTGATATTGCTATAAACACTATACATTATTATGTACTATTCTGCTCCCTTCTAATTGCTGCAAGACCCTGAAGATGCTAGTCTTCGTCAGGACTAGGCTTTTCCCTTCTCTACTCTGGCTTTCTGCAGTCTAGTCCACCCACATACAGCCTCCTTTGAAAATGATGCATTGCTAGTATAGATCTGATGTAAGTCTTGCTGAGTACTTTGGATGAGTACTCACGGTTGCTTTGCTTCCTCTTTTGTCCTACCCGCATGATAAACCAGACGACGGAGCCATGGTGCCTGCAGCCCCCGCTGACAACTACTACTACCAGCCCGAGGCTGGCTACTACTACTACCCGGCCGGCGAGTACTTCTACGAGGAGCCGGCGGACGACGACCAGGAGTAGGATCGGAGGTCCCAGGCAGGAGGCCTGCGCCTTTTCGATCGTAGCTTTTTCTTTTGCCCCGCCTCGTATGAGGCCTATCTGTACTTGTGTTCTGTATCTGTACCCAGATACCTAACGCTTCCGCTGACTATGTGTGTGACACTTGTTATGTATTCGAGCCCTCGAGGCCCCTGGCTTGTAATATATAACTTGTATGTATTTATTTATGTTTTAGAGTTGTGCTGTGATTCCTTCACGTGAGTCCTTAGGCTTGATCGTGTGCATTTGCGTGTATGATTAGTGCACGGTCGGGCCGGGGTCGTCACAAGTAGCGATATAACTTCCATGCCTGATTCAATATTGCTTTGTCGCTCTGCATGATTATGACCGTCATTGCTCTCTTAGTTGGTCGCTCCCAGTATTTTGCTAACCTCCACCTGTACTAAGCAAACTAACTTTGCAATATATAGCTCATGGGAAAGTAGCTTAAAAACTATTGTGGTAAAGAATATGTTGCTTATGTATCTTATTTCTTATAAGTTGCTTGCTGAGCGGTAACCATGTTTCTGGGGACGCCATCAACTGTCACACTTTTGTTGAATATCATGTGAGTTGCTATGCATGTTCGTCTTGTCTGAAGTAAGGGTGATTTGCCGTGGGTTGTATGAATATGCATATTGTTAGAGAAGAACATTGGGCCGCCAACCAAAGCCATGTATCATGGTGGAAGTTTTAGCTTGGACGTTAATCCTCAATCTCTTATGAGAATATGCTTATGCATTGAAGAGGAGTCCATCATCTATTTTCTATGTTGTCCCGGTATGGATGTCCTCAAGTTGAGATCTATCAAAAACGAGAAATCAAATGCGATTTATCTCCTTGGACCTTTGTACAGGTGGCATAGAGGTACCCCTTTGTGACACTTGGTTGAAACATATGTAATGCAATGATAACCCATGGAAATCCGAGCTAATTAGGACAAGGTGCGAACACTATTGGTATTCGATGCATGAGGCTTGCAACTTATAGGATGTCTTATGCATGACACATATGAAGTACTACTACCGTTGACAAATATCCTTCCATGTTTTCAAAATAAAAAGCTCTAGCACTTAACCTTTCTTTTACTTTTATGTTGAAGCACCAAATACTGAGAGCATGATTGTCATTCTGAGTGTAATGTGCATTGTCCCAAAGTAGCATTGTCTTTTGCATGATTGTGATATCATTCATTTTGAAATGATTGTATCTAGTCATCACTTAAACCTTGAAGGTGCCCCTGCATTTATGTTTTGCATCACTAAAGGGGGCAAGCTAGATATCACTTTATTATATTTACACATCATGTTCATTGCAAATCTTTTTGATGTTTCAGTTTCATGTTGTAAAACTTTCAGTCATTTGTGATTTTCTCATGAGGCAACTTAATTACTATAGAATCATTGTCTCAGTAAGCTTTTGTAATATGACTATGAAAAAGTCCTATATGGTTAATAGCATGTCACCACAGAAATTATTCTTGTTATCATTTACCTACTCGAGGACGAGCATGAATTAAGCTTGGGGATGTTGATACGTCCAAAACGTATCTATAATTTCTGCTTGCTCCATGCCACTTTTGGGTGATATTGCTATGATATTCATACACTTCCATACACTTTTGATCATATTTGGACTAACTTACTAATCCAGTGCACCCCAGTGCCAGTTTCTGTTTTCGGCTGTTTTTGTATTTCAGGTTTTCACGTTACGAGAACTGCCCAGAAAAATCCAGAAAAATTATATAAAAAATCAGCGTTTCGGGAACAACCTTGCGTCCGAAGGACAGCCGGGGGGGGGGGCACCAGGGCTCCAGACGCCATGGCGGCGCGCCCCCCCTAGGCCGCGCCGGGGGGGCGCCTGGGCCCCCCGAAGCTCCCCCGATGCCCTCCTTTGGCATATATTTAAAGGGTCCTCCGAAACCCTCAGAACAGGAACTCTTTTCGCGATCCCATCTCTGTTCCGCCGCCGCCGCCGCTTCCCAGATTGGGAGCACCAGGAGAACTCTTCCCGGCACCCTGCCGGAGGGGAGGATCACCACTGGGAGCTTCTCCACCACCATGGACGCCTCCCGGATGAATCGTGAGTAGTCCCCCTTGGACCATGAGTCCATGACCAGTAGCTATGTGATGTTCTCCTCCCGTTCTTGTGCTTCACTAATTAGTCCTCGTGAGCTGCCCTACATGATCGAGGCACCTATGTAATCCTTATGCTTTTGCTATGTTGAGTTTGCTGGGATCCGATGGATTATGAGATTATGTTCAGATTGATCTTGAGTAATATATTTGATTCACCTCTTTTATATTTTTGTTCATAAGTAATTCTTGCATGTTCTCCGTTGTTATTTATTGCTTTGGCCAAGTAGTAGGTAGTGACTCCAAGAGGGAACGTTATGCTCGATTGTGTGTTCATGCCCCTCGATGACTAGCTTGAGTGACAGAAACATGAGTCTAGGGGATGTGATGTTGCCACAAGGGGGAAAACAACGGTGCTTGTGCCCGCGGGTGCAAGGATTGTTTACTTTACGCAAAGTTCTTTTAATGCAGTTGTCTGTTGCATTGAGTTTACATTATGGGTGGGACTCGCAACTTAATACCAGCGAGATGTTCTGGATAGATATCTCAAGGTGGATTATTAGTAGTAGATATTGATGGATTTCGGTCTACTTACTTTGGCGTACCGCCCATGCGTTGAACCTCAACCTTTCTTGCAATGTAGTCAGCATTGGTTTGCGTTCGTGGTCCTGTCAATTGCCCAGCTGTAATTTGTTTACCTCACATAGTTGTTTTATCATCTTTTGGGAGAGAGACATCACTAGTGAACATCATGAGACTCCGGTCCATATTACCATCATTGATCACATCCACTATTTACTTTTCGTTATTATTTACTATTGCAAAACATTATCTATCACTACTATCATTGCTTTTAATCCTTTGTGAACTACAAGGCCGGAGGGATTGACAACCTCTCTGTACTCGTTGGGAGCAAAGTTATTTGTATCTGTGTGCAGGTCCATGTTGATTGCTACTAATCAGGCGCCGTAGCAGTTGACACCTACTTGTTGAACCTAGGAGTCTCTAGAGATTCGATCCTTGGCATCTTTGCTAAGGGAAAACACTTCTACAATACTGCATCTTACACCTTCCACTTGGGGTAACCAACGAGGGGTTCGAGGCCCATCAACAAGCATGATTGCAATGATCATGATTGGGGTGATAATGGTTCGTACGATCTTGCAAATTTATTTAAGCCTGATGATGAATATGTTTGCAATAATATTGAAAGTGGGTTTAGAAGAGTGTCAACTTTAGATAATAATAATCCCACTATTTTGGAAGAGTGTCGACTTTGCATGCATGTGGATCATATAGAGAATATTTTATATGATAGCTATATTGTTGAATTTGAGTATGATCCTACATACAATTATTATGAGAGAGGAAAATATGGTTGTAGAAATTTTCATGTTACTAATTTACCTCTCGTCATGTTGAGATTGCTATTGTTTCTTTCTTCTTCCTTGCTTATGCTAGATGTTTCTTGTCTTGATAATTTGGTTGCCTACAAAATACCTATGCATAGGAAGTACGTTAGACTTAAAGGTGCTTGTCACATATTTTATGATGCTCTCTTTGTCCTACAATTCTTGTCTTGAATGTGAGCATCATTGAAATCTCAAGCATATCTTAATGGCTATAAAGAAAGAGCTTGTTGGGAGGCAACCCAACAAATAAAATAATTTTTTCTTTTATTTCTATTATTGTGTGAATACCCAATAATACCTCTGGTTTGATGTGTTTTTGTGGTTTAAATAAGTGTTTGTGCTAAGCAAAGCCTTTGGGATGATTTGGTTGATGGTTGATGTGATCGCGTTGAAAAATTCAGAAACTTTTGCGTCCAGACATGGAATTTCTGACGATTACTGGAACGTGATAAACTCTTGAACTTTTTTTGGCATTATCAATATACAAATTGTCCATGTTATCCTATTTTTTCAGAATTTGTAGAGTTACAAAAGTATGTTCAAAATTCTCATCTTTACAAACTGTTCTATTTTTGACACATTCTGTTTTCGTTGTGTTATGTGCTTGTTTTGATGATTCTATGGTTTTCTTTGATAAGTTTTTGCCATAGAAAAGTTAGAATACATTAGATATAATACAATTACAAAATAAGAATTGGTTTGCTATAGTACTTAGGGTAAAGATTGGTTTTGTTATACTAACGGATCTCACGAAGTTTTGTTGAGTTTTGTGTGATTGAAGTTTTCAAGTTTTGGGTGAGATCGCAATGGATGAAGGAATAAGGAGTAGAAAAAGGCTAAGCTTGGTGATGCCCGAGACACCCCAAGATAATATTCAAGAAGTAGCTAGCAACTATGCTTGGGGATGCCCGAGTGGCATCCCCTCTTTCTTCTAATGACCATCGGTATTTTACTCGAAGCTATATTTTTATTCATCACATACTATGTGTTTTGCTTGGAGCGTCTTGTATGATTTGAGTCTTTGATTGTTTATTTTTAATAAGTATCCTTGCTGGACACACCTATTTGAGAGAGCCAAAATTATGTCATCACTTGTTAAAAGTGCACTCTATGCTTCACTTAAATATTTATGAGCTATGGAATTGCTCTAGTGCTTCACTTATATCTTTTTTAGCACAATGTGCTTTAGTATTTTTGAAGAAATGGTCTCTTGCTTCACTTAGATTTATTTGAGAGTTAGTAAATTCATTAAGATATTCTCTCTTGCTTCACTTAAATTGATTTGAGAGAAAGAATTATGATGCTCATGATCTTCACTTATATTTGTTTGAGCTTATCAAAAGCAACACATGAAATTAGTTACAAAGTGATAGATATCCAAGGAGGATATAATAAAAACTTTCGTGAAGATCATTGGAAAAAATAAACTTGATTTCTTGCAATAGTTTTGAGATATGATGATAGTGATATGTGAGTCATGTTAATGAGTAATTATGTCTTAGTAAGAATATTGATGTTAAGGTTCATGATTCCCTATGCAAGCATGAAAGTCCATCGTCATGCAATGAAATTATATCCTACTTGTGTTGCATTATTTGGTGTTAGTTATGTTTAGTGTTCCCTTATGATGGTTTTCGTTCCTTGGTTGGTCGCTTCTCAATCTCTTGCTAGACTCCACTTTGTACTAAGTAGAAATACTACTTGTGCATCCAAATCCTAAAACCCAAGTTATGCCAAATGAGTCCACCATACCTACCTATATGCGGTATTTCCAAGCCGTTCTAAGAAAATTTGTATGTGCCAACTCTAATTTTCAAAATATAATTCTCTTTTGTGAGCCCGTACCGCTCACGAAGCAGCGAGGGGTGGCTAATATTTTTCATGCTAGATGTGTTATTCTCAAGATGAGTGTTTATTCACTTGTCATTGCACGAGAATATGGCGGTAATAGGGATTCCCAGTCCTGAAATGAAAAAGGAAATTTACATTATGTTGTCAAATAATAAATTCCTTGGAAAGTGATAGTATGGAGGGCAACCATGGATACAGCTAGCCATGGCTTGTGAAAGTTTGGTGGAAAAAGAATAAACTTTATTTTACGTTTGGGAACCGCCGATGATATATCTAGCAGGGAAAGTGTTGGGAACTTTAAGTCGTTCTCGTTGGTGAGAAAAGCGTGCCACCCAAAATAATCTTTCTCTCAATATAAACTTTGAGCTATGGCACCTCTACAAATCCCTACTCCCCTCTGCGAAGGGCCTATCTTTTACTTTATGCAATTTTTATTTTTATTTGAGTCTCCATCTTCTCTTCCAAAGCACCAACTATGGAACACTATTACCACACTCGAGCATTTGGTGAAATTAACATTTGGATGTGTGACATGAATGGATCAATGATTAAGCATGATGGGCTAGGGATAACTTACTTTAGTATTGATATTTTGAAGGGCATGGTTGTTTGTTGATATGCTTGAATATTGAAGTCCTCATGTCAAAACTAGACTATTGCTTTGAACCACGTAAAAGTCCAATTTTCCATGACATAAAGGAAAGAATATGTGATGAACATGATAGGCAACATTCCACATCAAAAAATTTGTTTTATCGTTTACCTACTCGAGGACGAGCAGGAATTAAGCTTGGGGATGCTGATACATCTCCAACGTATCTATAATTTTTTATTTTTCCATGCTATTATATTATCATTCTTTGATGTTTTACAATCATTTTACAATCATTTTATATTATTTTTTGGTACCAACCTATTGACATAGTGCCATGTGCCAGTTGTTGTTTTCTGCTTGTTTTTTACATCGCAGGAAATCAATACCAAACGGAGTCCAAATGCAGCGAAACTTTTTGTGGATTTTTTCTGGACCAGAAGACACCTGTTGGGCTAGAGAAGCACCTAGAGGGGTGCCCCAAGGGGTCGTGACACGTCTCCAACGTATCTATAATTTTTGATTGTTCCATGCTATTATATTATCCTTCTAGGATGTTTTATGGGCTTTATTATACACTTTTATATGATTTTTGGGACTAACCTATTAACCCAGAGCCCAGTGCCAGTTTCTGTTTTTCTCCAGTTTTAGAGTATCGCAGAAAAGGAATATCAAACTAAGTCTAATTGACCTGAAACTCAACGGAGGTCATTTTTGGACCAAAAGAAGCCTAGAAAGTGTCGGAGAGGGGCCAGAAGGTCCACGGGCTGCCCATGAGGGTAGGGGCGTGCCCCCCCTACTGGGCGCGCCCCCTGCCTCGTGGATAGCCCGGAGGCCCCCTTTACTTGGCCCCGACTCCTGCACCTCCTATATATACTGAAACCTCCGAAAAATAACCTAGATCGGGAGTTCCGCCGCCGAAAGCCGTGTTTGATCTCTCTCTCTCTCTCTCTCTCTCTCTCTCTCTCTCTCTCTCTCTCTCTCTCTCTCTCTCTCTCGTGTTCTTGAGATGGCACGATCTTGATGTATCGCGAGCTTTGCTATTATAGTTGGATCTTATGATGTTTCTCCCCCTCTACTCTCTTGTGATTAATTGATTTTTCCCTTTGAAGTTATCTTATCGGATTGAGTCTTTAAGGATTTGAGAACACTTGATGTATGTCTTGCGTGGGATACCTGTGGTGACAATGGGGTATTCTATTGACTCACATGATGTATGTTTTGGTGATCAACTTGCGGGTTCCGTGACCTTGCGAATCTATGCATAGGGGTTGGCACACGTTTTCGTCTTGACTCTTCGGTAGAAACTTTGGGGGTACTCTTTGAAGTACTTTCGGTTGGTTGAATAGATGAATCTGAGATTGTGTGATGCATATCGTATAATCACGCCAACGGATACTTGAGGTGACAATGGAGTATCTAGGTGACATTAGGGTTTTGGTTGATTTGTGTCTTAAGGTGTTATTCTAGTACGAACTCTATGATAGATCGAACGGAAAGAATGGCTTCGTGCTATTTTACTATGGACTCTTGAATAGATCGATCAGAAAGAATAACTTTGAGGTGGTTTCGTACCCTACCATAATCTCTTTGTTTGTTCTCCGCCATTAGTGACTTTGGAGTGACTCTTTGTTGCATGTTGTGGGATAGTTATATGATCTAGTTATGTTATGATTGTTGAGAGAACTTGCACTAGTGAAAGTATGAACCCTAGGCCTTGTTTCCTATCAGTGCAACACCGTTTATGCTCACTTTTGTCTTTAGTTACCTTGCTGTTTTTATATTTTCAGATTACAAAAACCTATATCTACCATCCATATTGCACTTATATCACCATCTCTTCGCTGAACTAGTGCACCTATACAATTTACCATTGTATTGGGTGTGTTGGGGACACAAGAGACTCTTTGTTATTTGGTTGAGGGTTGTTTGAGAGAGACCATCTTCATTCTATGCCTCCCACGGATTGATAAACCTTAGGTCATCCACTTGAGGGAAATTTGCTACTGTCCTACAAACCTCTGCACTTGGAGGCCCAACAACGTCTACAAGAAGAAGGTTGCGTAGTAGACATCAAGCTCTTTTCTGGCACTGTTGCCGGGGAGGTGAGTGCTTGAAGGTATATCTTTAGATCTTGCAATCGAATCTTTTAGTTTCTTGTTTTATCACTAGTTTAGTTTATAAAAGAAAACTACAAAAACATGGAACTAAGGTTACCTCATATGCTTCATCTTTTTAATATCTTTCGTGAAAATGATGGGAAGAAAAATTGTGCTCAAGTACTAGAAGAAGAATTACATAGAATGCTTGGCATAAATTATGTGCATGATGAGCATGATTGCAATGTTGTTAGTATGAATTCCTTGAATACCCATGATGCTAATGATATGCAAAGCCACAAGCTTGGGGAAGCTATGTTTGATGAAGATGATATGTTTAGTCCCCCAAGTTTTGATGAGCAAATTTATTATGATGAAAGCATGCCTCCTCTTTATGATGATTATATTGATGAAAGTGGATTTGGAGAGGTCATGACTTTATTTAGTGATGAATCCACTATTTCGGAAGAGGTTCCAATTGATTATGAGAACAAAGTTGCTATCTATGATGATTATTGTGATGACTTGTATGCTATTAAGAGTAATGATAACCATGAAACTTGTCATCATGATATTACTTTTCAATTGGATTATGCTTCACATGATAGTTATTTTATTGAGTTTGCTCCCACTACTATTGATGAGAATAAATTTGCTTATGTGGAGAGTAGTAAAATTTCTATGCAAGTAGATCATGAAAAGAATGCTTTATGTGCTAGTTATATTGTTGAATTCATTCATGATGCTACTGAAAACTATTATGTGCGAGGAACACATGCTTCTACATATTGCAATAATATCAAGTTTCCTCTCTATATGCTTAAAATCTTGAAGTTATGCTCATTTTCCCTTCCTATGCTAGTTGATTATCGTTCCCATAAGTTTTTTGCTCACAAAATCCCTATGCATAGGAAGTGGGTTACACTTAAATGTGCTAGTCATATTCTTCATGATGCTCTCCTTATGTTTCAAGTCTTCTCTTTTACGCGAGCATCATTGAAATCATTGTGCCTAGCTAGGGGCGTTAAACGATAGCGCTTGTTGGGAGGCAACCCAATTTTATTTTCTTTGCTTTTGCTTCTGTTTAGGAATAAATATTGCATCTAGCTTCTATTTAGATGTGGTTTTTTGTTTTAATTAGTGTTTGTGCCAAGTAGAACCTTTGAGAAGACTTGTGTGAAGTTTATATGATCATGCTGTAAAAAATAGAAACGTTAGCGCTCACGAGAATAGTCGCCATATTTTACTGGAGAGTGCTATTTAGTTGATTCTTTTTGCAGATGATTAATAGACAAATTCCTCACGTTTACCAATTTATTTCAATTTTTTTGAGTTACAGAAGTATTCAAAAGTTACAGATTACTACAGACTGTTCTGTTCTTGACATATTCTTTTTTTCGTGTGTTGTTTGCTTATTTTGATGCATCTATGAGTAGTATTGGAGGATATGAATCATAGAAAAGTTGGAATACAGTAGGTTTAACACCAATATAAACAAAGAATGAGTTCATTACAGTACCTTTGAGTGGTGGTTTGTTTTCTTATACTAACGGAGCTCACGAGATTTTTGGCTAAGTTTTGTGTTGTGAAGTTTTCAAGTTTTGAGTATGGCTTGATGGACTATGGGACAAAGAGTGGCAAGAACCTAAGCTTGGGGATGCCCAAGGAACCCCAAGGTAAAATTCAAGGACAACCAAAAGCCTAAGCTTGGGGATGCCCCGGGAAGGCATCCCCTCTTTCGTCTTCATCTATCGGTAACTATACTCGACGCTATATTTTTATTCACCACATGATATATGTTTTGCTTGGAGCGTCAATTTATTTTGCTTTGTTTTGCTTGCTGTTTGAATGATATCCCAAGATCTGAAATTATTAAATGTTAGAGAGTCTTCACATAGTTACATAATTATTCAACTACTCATTGATCTTCACTTATATCTTTCGGAGTAGTTTGTCATTTGCTCTAGTGCTTCACTTATATCTTTTTAGAGCACGGTGGTGGTTTTATTTTCAAGAAATAGATGAACTCTCATGCTTCACTTATATTATTTTGAGAGTCTTTTATAACAGCATGGTAATGTGCTTTGGTTATAAAACTAGTCCTAATATGATAGGCATCCAAGATGAGTATAGTAAAAAACTTTCATACAAGTGCATTGAATATTATGAGAAGTTTGATACTTGATGATTGTTTTGAGATATGAGGATGGTGATATTAGAGTTATGCTAGTGGAGTAATTATGAATTTGAGAAATACTTGTGTTAAAGTTTGTGATTCCCGTAGCATGCACGTATGGTGAACCGCTATGTGACGAAGTTAGAGCACGAGGTACTTGTAGAGTGTCATCCTTTGTGTGGAGGTCGGGGGCGCTGCCATGGTTAACTCCTACCAATATCCCCCCCTAGGAGCATGCGTTGATTGCTTTGTTTTGATGACTCGTAAGTTTTTGCAATAAGTATATGAGTACTTTATGACTAATGTTGAGTCCATGGATTATACGCACTCTCACCCTTCCACCATTGCTAGCCTCTCTTGTACCGCGCAACTTTCGCCGGTACCATACACCCACTATATACCTTCCTCAAAACAGCCACCATATACCTTCCTCAAAACAGCCACCATACCTATCTATCATGGCATTTCCATAGCCATTCCGAGATATATTGCCATGCAACTTTCCACCGTTCCGTTTATACGACACGCTTCATATTGTCATATTGCCATGCATGATCATGTAGTTGACATCGTATTTGTGGCAAAGCCACCATGCATAATTTTTCATACATGTCACTCTTGATTCATTGCACATCCCGGTACACTGCCGGAGGCATTAATATAGAGTCATACTTTGTTCTAGTATCGAGTTGTAATATCGAGTTGTAAATCAATATAAGTGTGTTGATCATCATTATTAGAGCATTGTCCCAAAAGAAAAAAAAAAGAAAAAAAAGGAAAAAAGGAAGAAAAGGCCAAGAAAAAGAAAGGCCCAAAAAAAAAGAAAAAAAAAGAAAAAAAAGGAAAAGAAAAGGGACAATGCTACTATTTTTTCCACACTTGTGCTTCAAAGTAGCATCATGTTCTTCATGATAGGAGTCTCATGTTTAGTCACTTTCATATACTAGTGGGAATTTTCAATATAGAACTTGGCTTGTATATTCCAACGATGGGCTTCCTCAAATGCCCTAGGTCTTCGTGAGCAAGCAAGTTGGATGCACACCCACTTAGTTTCTTTGGTTGAGCTTTCATACATTTTTAGCTCTAGTGCATCCGTTGCATGGCAATCCCTACTCACTCACATTGATATCTATTGATGGGCATCTCCATAGCCCGTTGATACGCCTAGTCGATGTGAGACTATCTTCCTCCTTTTTGTCTTCTCCACAACCACCACTCTATTCCACCTATAGTGCTATATCCATGGCTCACGCTCATGTATTGCGTGAAAACGGAAAGGTTTGAAAAAAATTGAGTATGAAAACAGTTGCTTGGCTGAAATCGGGGTTGTGCATGATATGAATATTTTGTGTGATGAAGAGGGAGCATAGCCAGACTATATGATTTTGTAGGGATAACTTTCTTTGGCCATGTTATTTTGAGAAGACATAATTTCTTTATTAGTATGCATGAAGTATTATTATTTCTTATGCCAATATAGACTTTTGTCTTGAATCTTTCGGATCTGAATATACATGCCATAATAAAGAAAATTACATTGAGAATTATGTTGGTTAGCATTCCAAATTAAAAATTGTGTTTTTATCATTTACCTACTCGAGGACGAGCAGGAATTAAGCTTGGAGATGCTTGATACGTCTCCAACGTATCTATAATTTTTGATTGTTCCATGCTATTATATTATCCTTCTAGGATGTTTTATGGGATTTATTATTCACTTTTATATGATTTTTGGGACTAACCTATTAACCCAGAGCCCAGTGCCAGTTTCTGTTTTTCTCCTATTTTAGAGTATCGCATAAAAGGAATATCAAACAGAGCCCAATTGACCTAAAACTCAATGGAGGTCATTTTTGGACCAGAAGAAGCCCATAAAGTGCCGGAGGGGGCCAGAGGGTCCACGGGCTGCCCACGAGGGTAGGGGGCGCACCCCCCCTACTGGGCGCGCCCCCTGCCTCGTGGACAGCTCGGAGACCCCCTTTACTTGGCCCTGACTCCAACACCTCCTATATATACTGAAACATTCGAAAAATAACCTAGATCGGGAGTTCCACCGCTGAAAGCCTCTGTTGCCATCGAGAACCAATCTAGACCCTGTTCCGGCACCCCGCTGGAGGGGGGAACCCTCACCGGTGGCCATCTTCATCATCCCGACGCTCTCCATGACGAGGAGGGAGTAGTCTAAACTTTAGTAGTGCCCCTTTCCTTGCACGAATGGGCTAAGTGAGCCTCTAGGATTTATTAGGAATTTCTGAAATTATTATTGGGCTGGCCCATAAGTAGATAAAATTCCAGCAATAACGGCATCCGTTAATTAGGCAAAAAAAATTAACACCTAATTAGGCTAAGTTATTCCCAGCTTTTCACTATAGTAAAGCCCGATGGAGGGACCTAAAAGCATCTCCAATAGACGATTTATATTCGAAAGCATCTCCACTAACCCCACTCCACGCCATCCACGTGCACCGTCCACGCGGGCAACGCTACAAAAACGATCGACCTCGAGCGTTCCCACCTACGCCGCCTCCAACAACAAGACGTGCGGATGGGGATGGGCAGGCGGCCGCGTTTCCTCTGTCTGCATGGGTTCCGGACCAGCGGCGAGGTGATGCGGAAGCAGGTGGTGGGGAAGTGGCCCGTCGAGGTCACGGCGCGCCTAGACCTCGTCTTCCCCGACGCGCCCTTCCCCACCGAGGGCAAGTCCGACGTCGAGGGCTTCTTCGACCCACCCTACTACGAGTGGTTCCAGTTCCACGAGGCCCGCCTCCCTCACTTCCCTTTCTCTCGCTCACTCCATGCGTGCATGGGACAGTTTCAGCTACTACTAGGAGTAGATCACATGCATACACGGCCAGCCTCATATATATTCTGCCAATTTCTGGCGCCAAATTTCTTTTTCAGTCGCATGACCAACTAAAATCTTCTTCTCCTTGAGCAGGGATTTATTAGGGAGTGTGGGAATTGATGCGCATACGTTGAGGAGCTGATGATTAAACAAGGTCCTTTCGATGGGCTCATGGGTTTCTCCCAGGTACCTACTGAAATGGGATGTGATCCCTTTCTTCTCTAATGAACGTAAAATATGGTGACTAAATTGTCTGTTAACGATTGCAAACTGTCATGGTAATATCAGGGTTCAATTCTATCCAGTGCCCTTCCGGGACTCCAAGAACACGTACATAAGCCGATCCATTCTGCTAAGCTTGCAACTCCATCAGCTCCAGTTCGACTTTTCGAGTAGTAGTTCTTCCTAAATATGATGACGGGGACTGCTACACCTTCATTTAGCTCATTTATTATCTGCGTTTTTTTTGTTTGCAGGGATTGGCCTTGACAAGGGTCCCAAAGATCAAGTACCTCATAATCATAGGTGGCGCCGAATTCCAGTTACCTATAGTGGCCGAAAAGGCATATGCCAAAAATATCAAAATCCCATCGCTTCACTTCCTCGGTACTTCAATTACTAACCATCAAGATGGTCATAATTACATTGTTGAGTAGAGGTTCATCGAACCTATGAGACCGAAGAGTAAAGTCAAACACAATGTTTCTAATAATGGCAATCGAGGGAAAGGGTGTCCCTCTCATCACAAATTCTTTTGGCGTTCCCAGAGTCCAAAACCTTCCATAAGATTGATGCTGCAAACAAAGGTCAATTGTTGTTGTCGAGGCCCATTGGGTTTGCGAATTCTAGAATTGGCGGAATGGAAGTAGGGGTCGTGAGGTCGAGATGAGTCTAAATTATGTAGGTGTAGTTGCATTGCATCAATATATGTACCCCATATTCCAAGCCATGGTTGGCCGAGGGCAATTGCTATTCGGAGCGATACTATGTTGAAAGATGTTAGCTATGGAGATATGCTGGAGAGTGGGTGATGGAGATATGCTGGAGAGTGGGTAATGGGGAGTTAATAGTTTTCCCAACTAACATGGGTTGGCATGGGGCTTTACGGTATCAGTGGAGTGATTAATGGCGGTGAACCGTGGTGGAACTAGTCAATGCAGGGAAGACATTGTAGAAATTTGATGGAAAATTTCATTAGCAAGCACTTCCTTTTAGTAAAAAAATTATGTTAGACCACCATATTTTTTTGGTTTTTAAAAATCCAATCAACTAAATTGAGCCCCAGTGCAAGTATCCCCATCGGCAAGAAAATTAAAGCATGTCGAATCACGTCAAAATCTTTTAGCATTTCCTTAAGCAGATGGAAGACCGACAAGGAGTGGGAGAGAGAGAGGGAATCTAAGGCCTTATACAATATAAGGTGCTTGCAGAAATAAACCAGGCATTCCTTAAGTACCGGTGCTTATTTGTACATGCTAGACGCTTAATTAGACGTCTCTCATATAAAAATAAGCACTGGTGCTTCAGAAAAATCCGGTTTTTATTTTTCTAAGCTCCTCCCTAAGTACCTAGCATTTGTACAAGGCCTAAGAGAGTAGAACCACCTCCTCTACACAGAGGATTCGAGCTCTCTTGCCGTTTAGCTATATGTCGCAGTTGGAGCTAATGGATAGAAGGCAGGAGTCAAAAGTTTGAGCGAGGAGGGTAGCCCAAGCTCTGTTTGGGGAATGGATGAAACCTCACATGACAAGGTGCAGACAAGATTAATGGTGTGGTTTGGGTTAGTGTGAAAAGGGGAGAATAGTTATATGGGGTTCATGGAGAGTCCCACAGCAAGAGCGGAGTCATTTAGAATATTTTTAGTTGAATAACCGCCATTTGACATGCGCGGGAAAGAATGAGGGTATAGTTTACGTATTGGAGTATGGTTGGTGGAAGATGTTGGGGATCGTTGCAGAAATTCAAAAAAATTCTACGCATCACCAAGATCTATCTATAGAGTTTAGTAGCAACGAGAGGCGAGTGCATCTTCATACCTTTGAAGATCGCGATGCGGAAGCATTGCAAGAACGTGGTCGGTGGAGTCGTACACGAAGCGATTCAGATCGCGGCCGAATCCGATCTAAGCACCGAACAACGGTGCCTCTGCGTCCAACACACGTGCAGCCCGGTGACGTCTCCCGCGCCTTGATCTAGCAAGGAGAGAGGAAGAGGTTGGGGAAGACTCCGTCCAGAAGTAGCACGATGGTGTGGTGGTGATGGAGGAGTGTGGTACTCCAGTAGGGCTTCGCCAAGCACTGCGAGAGACGAGGAGGGAGAGGGGTAGGGCTGCGCCAAGAGAGGGGAGACTCGTGTGTCTGGCAGCCCCAAAGACCCCACTATATATAGGGGGAGGGGAGGGGCTGCGCCCCCATCTAGGGTTCCCCTCCTAGGGGTGGCGACCAGCCCTAGATTGGTCTAGGGGAGCGGCCAGAGGGGGGAGAGAGGGGGTGATACGTCCAAAACGTATCTATAATTTCTGCTTGCTCCATGCCTTTTTTGTGTGATATTGCTATGATATTTATGCACTTCCATACACTTTTGATCATATTTGGACTAACCTATTAACTCAGTGCACCCCAGTGCCAGTTTCTGTTTTCTGCTGTTTTTGTATTTCAGGTTTTCCCATTACTTAAATTGCCAGAAAAATTCCGGAAAAAATATATAAAAAATCAGCGCTCTAGAAGCTTCCATGCGGCAGAAGTAGGGCCAGAGGGGGGCCAGAGGGGCTCCAGGCGCCCTGAGGGGGCGGCCCCCCTCCTGGCCGCCTGGGCCCCCCTTACCTCCTCTGGTGACCCCCTTTGGCATATATTTACATCGCGTCCCGAAACCCTCGATTCCGGAACCCCTTTTTACCAGAAGCAATTCCGATCTCCGCCGCCATCGCCACCAAGTTTCGGGGGACCAGAATTCCTGTGCCGGCATCCTGCCGGGACGGGGAAGTGCCCCCGGATTCATCTCCATCGACGTTGCTTCCTCCCTCCATGATGCGGGGGTAGTTCCTCCTCGGGGCTGAGGTTTCTACCAGTAGCTATGTGGTCAATTCTCTCTCCCATGATGTGATCTTCGTTGTGATCATAGGCTATGTTAATCTAGGGTGATCCCATGATATTTCCCCTTCCTCTATGTATTGGATTGATGTACTCACTTGTCTTTATCTAGTATAATCTCCGAGACCAAGGTGACAGCGGTCTATTGGACATGGATTAGAAGAATATTTTCATAAGTGATTTCCTCTTTTGTGTGTGGATTGAAGATTGAGAGTCTCTTGGTGCTTGTCTTTGACTATCCTTGAGATATGTTGTGGTGATTGTGGTACTCTCTTTGGATGGCCGAGGTGACATTGGGAAATCCATAGATTGAGAACTACGAACTTAGAGGTGTGCTTTTGTAGCCCTACATAATTCTCGTCCTCTCTTGACCACAAAGGAAAGACCTCCGAGTGCATCCCCCTTGCATGTTTTATGGGAAATATCATGTGATTCGATTATGTTAATGTTGTTGGGAGTTGCCACTAGTGAAAGTATGAAGCCTAGGCCTTGTTTCCACCATTGCAATACCATTTGTGCTCACGTTTACCACTTGTTTGCTTGCTGCACTTTTTATTACAGATTTATATTACTTTGCTTTGCCACTCCTATCATCCATATTTTACCATCTCTTCGCCGAACTAGTGCACCTATACAACTCCTAGTTGTATTAGGTGTGTTGGGGACACAAGAGACTTCTTGTATCTTGATTGCAGGGTTGCTTGAAAGGGATACGTTCAACCTCCACTTCCCTGAGTTCGATAAACCTTGGGTTACTCACTTAAGGGAAATTTGCTGCTGTCCTACAAACCTCTGCTCTTGGAGGCCCAACACTGTCTACAGGAATAGAAGCGTGTAGTAGACATCAAGCTATTTCTGGCGCCGTTGCCGGGGAAGTGAGGTAAGTGAAGGTACCTTCTCTAGATCTTGCAATTAAATCTTTTTGTTTCTTGTTTTTATTTCACTAGTTATGTTTATGGAAAACCGCAATCTTAGTTCGCTGCTTGGGGAAGGCCGCTTTACCACACCCGTGGTAGAGAAGTCTCCTCCACCTACTGAATGTATCCCGTTCAAAATAACACTTGGGATAATTGAAATAATTAGGAATGATTGTTATGATGGGACAGTCAATCCTAGTATTCATTTGTTGAAACTTACAGAACTTTGTGAGTTGTTTAAGATTTCAGGTTTGACAAGAGATGGAGTCATGAAGAAATTATTTGCCTTGTCACTGAAAGGAAAAGCATTGGAATGGTATAGGCTACTAGATGACTCTCACCTGCTGGATTGGGAAGAGATCCAGTCTCTCTTTTACTCCAAGTTTTATCCTCTTCATGAAGTCCATGAGAATAGGAATTATGTTTATAATTTCTATCCTCATGACGGAGAGAGCATAGCTCAAGCTTGGGGGAGACTGAAAACGTTAATGCTAAAATGTCCTAACCATGGGCTCCCCAAAGATATGATTATTACTAATTTCTATGCGAGGCTCGCTCGACAGGATAAAGATTTGCTCGATGCTTCCTCTATGGGTTCTTTCACAAACGAAAAGATTGATGCTAAATGGGAACTCCTTGAAAGAATTCAACGCAACACTGAAGATTGGGAGATCGACAAAGGTAAAGAGTCAGGTATAATTTATGAGTATGATTGCATTAAGTCCTTTGTTGAAACTACAAGTTTTAATAAGTTTAGTGCTAAGTTTGGGCTTGATTCTCAACTCCTTGTTGATTTCCTCAAATCTTTTGCTTCACATCTTAATATGCCTAAGGAGGATTGGATAAAGCATCATGAACCTTTTAAAGAGATTTGCAAAGAAAATGAAATTGTTCATGATGATTGCAACATGCATGATCCAATTCCTAAAAATGAAGTTTTATATAAGCATGTTAATTTTTGTGGAGTGGATAGACCTTGTGAAAGGCCTATGATTGAAGAAGAGAAGTATTGTAAGCAACATAAGCATGAAAGAACAATCACTTGGGTCAAAGATTTAAATGAAATTGCTAGAGAATTGTGTGACCTTTATCCTTTTACTTGTGAACTTTGCTGTATAGAGGGTCACTTTAATTTTCAATGCATGCACTTTCAAAACATAACTGTTAACCAGTTGTGTGATAACATGATCACCTCTGATCTTTATGATGAGCTTATGTTATTTTTGATGTGTGAAGAGTTATCAGAAAAGACTTCTTGGCTAGATGTTAATGCCATAGGAATAAAAAACACTTTGCAAAATTACCATCTCTATTTGTGTTGTTAATTGCCATGAAAATGATTACATAAGTAAGATTAGAAAGGAGGGAACTTTACCAAAGTATAAAAATGTCTCTTGTATTTCTGCTAATAAAAAGGAGAGTTTCTCCCAAGTTTCCCCTATTGTTTCTAATGATAAACCAGGATATGTGGAGAAGCTTCATCTCCAACCACTCCCTCCTAAGGTGAAGAAGAAGAAAAAGAGGAGGAAGAGGAGCAAGAAGGAAGAAGAATGGGTATCAACCTGGCCTGAGCATATTCCTCCCATCAACTTTTATCCTAACGGTTGTAAGTTTAAAGAAGAAGGTGAAGTTTATTGCCTTAATTATCATCTTGATGATACGTCCGTAGGTACTATTGAAGATGATTTTGATTATGATATGCATGTTACTTATTGTGATTGGGAAAATGATGATAATGCTACTTATGATCTTGAAAATCTTTTTGGTACCAACTCTGAAAGTGATGATATGGAAAGCTCTAAGCTTGGGGATGATAGGATTGCAAATCCTTTACCCACTAGTGATGTGATAATTGATAATTCTTTTACTAGTAAGAATAAAGACAACATGTTTACAAATATAGTTGCTAGCAATGATAATGCTCTTCTCTACCATGATGATGTTATAACTCCAATCTATAGTGATTATAAAGGTACCTATGACATAAGGAGAAATTATCCTTATGAAACTTGTCATAATCATGGAGGGAATTACTCCCTTGTTGAACACCGTCTTCCTAATACACAATTAATCTATAGTGTTCAAGTTGTTTATGATAGTCCTACTCCCACTATTACCAATGAGAAAGATTATGCTTATGTGGAGAGTAAGAGTACCTTTTTGCATGTGGATCATGGTAACAATGCTTTATGTGATGCTTATATTGTTGAGTTTATTCGTGATCCCACTGAAAATTATTATGAAAAGGGAACATATGCTTATAGATATTTCAATAATATCAAGTTCCCTCTCTTTATGTTGAAGGTTTTGAAGCTGCACTTGTTTTGTCTTCCTATGCTTATTGCTTTGTGCTTCAATGAATTATTCTATTGCAATATTACTATGCATAGGAAGCATGTTAGGCTTAAATGTGTTTGATATTTGCTTCTTGATGCTCTCTTTTGCTCTTCAACTCTTATTCCTACGAGAGCATCATTAAAGTCTTAAGCCTATCTTTATGGCTATAAAGAAAGAGCTCTAGGGAGACAACCCTTGTTATCTTTGCTTTCAGTGTGTTCTTTCAGTTTTTAGTGGTCTTGATGTTTGTTACTACTGTAGCAACATCATTGTATCTTTATTTTTCAGCTTTGTGCCAAGTTTAGCCTCTGATTGCAAGAAAGTTCAAAAGTTGTGACGTGCTGTCCAGGAAACAGATTCTGTCCTTGGACAGAAAAATTCGTATAAAATCACAAGATTATATTTTTGGTCTGAATTTTTTTGACAGCGTGCTCTATACAATTGTCTTTCGGGCGTCTGTTCTGAGTTTTTTGATTTGAGTTGCAGAAGTGCCCCGAAAAAATTATTTACTACCTGCTGGTCTGTTTTTCACAGATTCTGCCCTGTTTTTTCTTTTCTTCGTTTTGCAAACCTGGAGCTTGCTTTTTCTTTGCAAAAACCTTTTGGCAATCTTGAGAAACAGTAGATCTTCAAGATTATCCTTATTTCCAGTAAGGAAAAATTATTTTATTATGGGTACTAACCTCGCTAATCAGATTATGATGAGATATGTATGAAGGGAGTTTTCAAGTGTGCGAGGGAAGATGATAAAAGAAGATTCAGGAGTGTCAAACGCTCAAGCTTGGGGATGCCCCCATGCACCCCCAAGAAATATTCAAGAAGACTCAAGCGTCTAAGGTTGGGGATGCCCCCGTGCATCCCCTTCTCCATCAACAATTATCAGTTCGTCTTTCGTTCCACTATATTTTAATCACTTCATGCGTTATGTGCTATGCTTGGAGCGTCTTGCTCTTAGTTTCCTTTTTAGTTTTCTTTAGCTTTGCTTGCTGTTCATAATAAGTTAGATCCTAGCCTTCATTGTTTGGGATAGAAATACGCTCCACTTCAACCTAGAACACAACATAGGATTTTTATGTTTATCTTTGCTGTGTGTGTTAACGTTCTTTATCTTTTCATAGCTGCTGTCATGCTTAGCTCTTAGTTTTCATGCTTATCTTTTTAAGAGCTTTTGTTTAGGTTGTTGCTTCTGGAACTCTCTTGAGTTATCATGCTTATCTTGTTAAGAGAGTTGGCTTCTGTGGCACTGGTTGATATGTCTATGATAAAAATGCTATGTGCATAATGGTGCTTAGTAGTTCATGTTTTCTTATGGTTAGTCTCAAATAGCTGGGGGTTCTTAATGTGTTATTGAAGTACCAGCATGATTTGTTTGCCTATGATGTGGTATGGTTTAGTGATATCTTCCTCCAAGAATTTATTTTGATTGACTTGGCATATGCTCACGCATATTTAAGACTGTAAAGAAAGTCTATCAAGCCTTGATGATCTTTAATTTCTGAGTAGTGATATAACTTCCATGCCCGATTCAATGTTGCTTTGTCGCTCTGCATGATTATGGCCGTCATTGCTCTCTTAGTTGGTCGCTCCCAGTCTTTTGCTAGCCTTCACCTGTACTAAGCGGACTGACTGCTTGTGCATCCAAAATCCTTGAAACCAGTTATGCCATATGAGTCCACCATACCTACCTATATGTGGTATTTCACCGCCACTCCAAGTAAATTTACATTTGCTACCTTTAAAACCTTCAAAATAATTCCTTGTTTTTGCAATACACAGCTCATGGGAAAGTAGCTTAAAAACTATTGTGGTAAAGAATATGTCGCTTATGTATCTTATTTCTTATAAGTTCCTTGTTGAGCGGTATCCATGTTTCTGGGGACGCCATCAACTGTTACACTTTTGTTGAATATCATGTGAGTTGCTATGCATGTTCGTCTTGTCTGAAGTAAGGGTGATTTGCCATGAGTTGAATGGTTTGAGTATGCATATTGTTAGAGAAGAACATTGGGCCGCCAACCAAAGCCATGTATCATGGTGGAAGTTTTAGCTTGGACATTAATCCTCAATCTCTTATGAGAATATTATCTGTTGTTGAATGCTTAAGCATTAAAGAGGAGTCCATTATCTATTTTCTATGTTGTCCCGGTATGGATGTCCTCAAGTTGAGATCTATCAAAAACGAGAAATCAAATGCGATCTATCTCCTTGGACCTTTGTACAGGTGACATAGAGGTACTCCTTTGTGACACTTGGTTGAAACATATGTAATGCAATGATAATCCATGGAAATCCGAGCTAATTAGGACAAGGTGCGAGCACTATTAGTATTCGATGCATGAGGCTTGCAACTTATAGGATGTCTTATGCATAACACATATGAAGTATTACTACCGTTGACAAAATTGTTTCTATGTTTTCAAAATAAAAAGCTCTAGCACATGAGTAATCCCTGCTTCCCTCTGCGAAGGGCCATTCTTTTACTTTTATGTTGAGTCTCCACCTTCTTTCTTCAAAGCACCAACTATTGAGAGCATGATTGTCATTCTGAGTGTAATGTGCATTGTCCCAAAGTACCATTGTCTTCTGCATAATTGTGATATCACTTATTCTGAAATCATTGTATCTAGTCGTCACTTAAACTTCGGAGGTGCTCCTGCATTTATGTTTTGCTTCACTAAAGGGGGCAAGCGAGGTATCACTTTGTCATGTTTGCACACCCTGCTCACTACAAATCTATTGGGTGTTTCAGTATCATATTGTAAACTTTCAGTTCTTTGTGATATTCTCATGAGGCAACTTAATTACTAAAGACTCATTATCTCAGTAAGCATTTGTCATGTGACTGTGAAAAGTTCTTATATGGTTGGTAGCATGTCACCACAGAAATTATGCTTGTTATCATTTACCTACTCGAGGACGAGCAGGAATTAAGCTTGGGGATGTTGATACGTCCAAAACGTATCTATAATTTCTTCTTGCTCCATGCCTTTTTTGTGTGATATTGCTATGATATTTATGCACTTCCATACACTTTTGATCATATTTGGACTAACCTATTAACTCAGTACACCCCAGTGCCAGTTTTTGTTTTCTGCTGTTTTTGTATTTCAGGTTTTCTCATTACTTAAATTGCCAGAAAAATTCCGGGAAAAATATATAAAAAATCAGCGCTCCAGAAGCTTCCATGCGGCAGAAGTAGGGCCAGAGGGGGGCCAGAGGGGCTCCAGGCGCCCTGAGGGGGCGACCCCCTCCTGGCCGCCTCGCCAGGCCGCCCGGGCCCCCCATACCTCCTCTGGTGACCCCCTTTGGCATATATTTACATCCCGTCCCGAAACCCTCGATTCCGGAACCCCTTTTCTCCAGAAGCAATTCCGATCTCCGCCGCCATCGCCACCAAGTTTCGGGGGACCAGAATTCCTGTGCGGGCATCCTGCCGGGACGGGGAAGTGCCCCCGGATTCATCTCCATCGACGTTGCTTCCTCCCTGCATGATGCGGGAGTAGTTCCTCCTCGGGGCTGAGGTTTCTACCAGTAGCTATGTGGTCAATTCTCTCTCCCATGATGTGATCTTCGTTGTGATCATAGGCTATGTTAATCTAGGGTGATCCCATGATATTTCCCCTTCCTCTATGTATTGGATTGATGTACTCACTTGTCTTTATCTAGTATAATCTCCGAGACCAAGGTGACAGCGGTCTATTGGACATGGATTAGAAGAATATTTTCATGAGTGATTTCCTCTTTTGTGTGTGGATTGAAGATTGAGAGTCTTTTGGTGCTTGTCTTTGACTATCCTTGAGATATGTTGTGGTGATTGTGGTACTCTCTTTGGATGGCCGAGGTGACATTGGGAAATCCATAGATTGAGAACTACGAACTTAGAGGTGTGCTTTTGTACAAATAGTCGTTTTGGCGGACGACACCCTCGGGTCTCTGTATCCCCACCGTTCTTCTCACTTTGGATCCAGAAAATGCATTTATTACACGTTGTATTTCCTAATAGAAGCCAATAGCCCTCGGCGTATATGCATGATGTATATCCTGGTAAGGTCCACATCAGTTTTCGCAGCAGGCCACTAGTAGAGCCGTTTTCCTGTTTGGGGGCTCATAATATGTTTCGATTTCACTAGTTCGTGACATGCACCAGTACAGATTCAGTACCATCAGAAATACTGTTCACGCACGACGAGTTGGTTGCTCTTGAGCTGGGACAGTATAGTATAATTCACTTGCACCACGCATGCTCCTTAAAAACTTATTTGACGGAAGCGAAACACTATTATTTATAATTAAACAGCACTGTTTAATTTACAGTAATTAATTATACTCAGGATACCATGGAAAATCATCGTAAGCAGCCAGCATAATCTGATGTCTTCGCCCTGTATTAAGCACCTGACTAATTGTATATTCTTGTTTCAGTTGTACACAGCTAGAATATAATTAGTTCTTGTTTAAAAAAGGATATAATTAGTTCAAATCGTGCTACTTTTAAAAATTTCGTTTAGCCACTGATTGATGGTTAAAACTCAAGATCACAATGGAAAATCAACATAAGCAGCCAGATTCAAATTTTAACCCAGCGCCAGTACAGATTCAGTACCTAGCTAGACCATACTAATTAGATTCCTGCATCACCATCGCTAAGAAATCCCGCGACTGGTTTTTGAACCTTTCTCCTCCACGACGCGGTGGGTTAGCTGATCATTCATTGCAATAGTTATTGAGATAGTTATTGCGTGCAGGCCACTCCCCAACTACACTCGCTGAGATCTGCCACCAAAAGGAGACTCTCTCTTCTACTGTTCTTCTTCCCCATAGGTCAGCTCCCTGGCGAAACAACCTGCTAAACCACATCACAAATATGAGGCTTAGGTTCAGCCCGCTGGGAGTAAGAATTCATCATTCTAAAACCAGTTCCTACATAAGATCATCGACCTCAATCTCAATAACCATCATCATGACAAAGAACCAGATATATGTTAATAGATTCTTAATTGACGATCTAGAATTATAATCATCATATCATAAGTTGATACCAGGCGCACCAACGGACTGTCAACTAATAATTGACTTAAGAGAATAGTACAGTACACAATATTTAGTTCTACTAGTATTCAACAAGGAGGAAATATCCTGGCTCAGGTGAAACAATTCAATCATGTCTACAGAATTTCCTTGCCACAACTGCTTCTCCTGTGACCAAGCACACCACAATTTGAACACTTGGGAGCTTTTCTGGGAGGTTTTGGGAGGTCGCCGCGGTCAGGACAAGTGGTGCTCTTATGACCTTCCTTTCGACAAATCTTACAGAATCTAGACCGTTTCACGGGCTTCTCATAAGGCGGCTTGTCTCGGCTTGTGGTTGGCCTTCCAATTGTTCTCTTCCGTTTTGGGGCGCTGATTGAAGAGATGATGTCGTCATCTCCATCTAACTCAACGCCTTCCACTCTATCAGCTAGTGCTGCAGCTTCCCTATCTGCAACACCCATACCATCTCGTTCAGCAGAGATCGGTGCCAGCTTTGCTTTAGCTTGTTGCAACAGTAACATGGCTGCTTCATAAGACTGTACATTTGCATCACCCATTTGAACAAGCTCTAGTGCGGATAAATAAAGCTTGGTGTGTCTTGTCGTATCGGATTTGGGCCGCCCTTGATCCTTTTGATACATTACTAGATCCTCAGGGAGTATGTCCCGCGCATCCCTAGTCCAACGCTTGACAATATGTTTCCCTGGGATCTCGCCAAGGCGGAGATGTAGTATAACCTGACAATCCAATGCCATTATTCATTGACAATGATCTCGTATCACAAAAGTCAGCATGAGAGATTTAATGTAGTTCGATGGAATTACCTTGATCGCATGGCAGCAAAGCATCCCAGAGTGGGCAAAGAACCCGCACTCACATAGGAATTCATCCTTCGTCTCGTTTGTTTCTACCTTGAAGGTAACTCTGCACCACTTCTCTCTTGATGCCGAGTCAACATGATGTGCAAAATAAATTTTGTGTGGAACAACTTCCTCGATGTCATAAGAGCCGGATTTGTACAACTCATCTCCAAACTGCTCAAACATAGTTCTGGTGTAAATTCTGCTTGCATGCCGTTCAAGGGGAAAGTTCCCCTTCAGAACAATTCCTGCCTATGATAACATAAAATTAATATAGACACGAGCATCAGCAACTAATTAATTCTGTCAAGATAAATACACAACCAAAAACTTACTATTGATGTCCTCTTTTCCTGATAACTCTCCTCAGACTCACGATCAAACTGTATCTTCTCGAACTGCTTAACAAACAGATGCATTGGGCAACCAGGTGGGATGTATCCCTTCAGTAGGTGATTGGCACTTTCACTCCTCTGTGTACTGGTCATCTTCGCACAGAACACTCCCATGAAGTAAGGCTTGGCCCACTTCTTCCGCACTTCATAAACCTGGGTCAGGAATGGATGCTTCTGCAAACCATACTTTGTTAGCATATCACCCCACCCAGTTTCAAATTCTTCTACCGTCAAAACATGGTGAACGAGCATGTGGAAGTCCGTCTTGAACTCTGACTTCTTGCCATACAGTACTCCAAGGCTCTCCTTAGCTTTCCGAAGAACGTGCCACTTGCACCACCGGTGAGTTGTGTGAGGTAGTTCATCAATAATCGCCAACTCAATAGCACGAGCTTGGTCTGAAAAAAGTCAATCTTGAATAAACCAAGACACCAAGTTTAGGTACATAAAACTGGAACTGGGAATTATGCTTGCCTCACCTGTTAGTATAGTTAGTGGAGGCTTCCCACCAACCATTCTGATAAATTCCTTGAACACCCATTTGAAACTTTCGACCTTCTCGTCCCTCATCATGACACCACCAAATATAATACTTTGGAAGTGATTATTTACTCCTACAAATAACCCAAAAGGCATATCGTACAAGTTTGTACGATATGTTGTGTCGAAAGTTATAGCATCACCGAAATACTTGTACTGCTCGATCCCCCTGCCTGTCGCCCACATAAGTGTTTTTACACGGCTCTCTTCATCAACTTGGACGTTGTAAGTAAAATCACTATCTGCTGCTTTCAAATCCTGGAGTAGACTTACTGTCTTGGTTGCATCATTGTCCGATTGCTCCCTGCTCAACTTGCCACACAAAGTGCGCAAAGCCCTCTTGGTGAATGGTACATTCTCCAATGTGCCAAAAAAACTTCCAACAATACTGTATACTTTGCTAAGGCTAACATTATTCTCCCTGAGCTGTTGCACCAGATTTCGAGTGTACCTATCGATGTGCCTATGAGATTTCCAATGCAACTTCTCTCCGCAAGTCAGAGACACCCGGTGGTTGTGAACTGTACGGTGCTCGCATATGTACCATCCATTGTCGGACGACCTCAACAATCTGATCATTGCTGTACACTCGCACCTGGTGGACCTGCTGTTTTCTTTAACGGGCTTCCCCTGCAAAACACTAATCATGAAATGAGACCCAATTTTTTTTGGCAACCAACAATAAATGAATTATATTGTTGAATTGTCATGGGGTGAAAAACATACCGCGCAGGCACAAACGATTTCCTGCATGCACTTCATTCGGTGAACGTTCAAACGGCTCTTTGCGAACCTAACACCGAATCCGCTTTCCCACGAATATAGGTTGTAGAATTCGTAAGCCTCGTCCAGTGAATCAAACGATTTGCCAACAGTTGGGTTTACTACAACTCCCTCCTTGCGCTCAACAAATTCTCTAACGGATATTTCCAGAGCACTCTTCCTATTTGGATTGAACTCCCTTTCAGTGGCAGCCCTCCCCATTCTCACTCTGCATAATGACAAAGCAAACTTTACCAGCTTCATCCCTTATACTTTGTCAAAATTTTGGCTTGGCGGCCGGTAGCATAATTAATGTGATTCCTCCATCACACAGACCAACAATCTCATGCAATGGAGTAGTATTATTCCATCGTTAACAGTCTTATCAAAAATATAAATTAATCAGCAGAAACCTTTGTTGAATGAGCCACCAACGTTTTCAGCAATTAACAAACATAAGACGTACTACTACTATTCACTAGATTCCTGTTTGGGAAAATTAGTTGCTGTTTGCTATGAATATCAAATCAAGAACACACAGAATACTAACCAATGGAAGCTACATGTATACTCTTATCAACATTGAACCCACATACAGTATTTCGTAACTGTTTTAAGCACCAAACAGATTCTAATATGCCAGTGAATGACTAGTTTTTTGCAAGTACACACCTTTTAGTCCATCCAGATGTTGCCTCAGCGACCTCATCTTTGCCTCCCGAATCCCCCACAATGGCGTCATCTGCACTAGCCTGAGATGAGGCGGATCCTTGGGTGCCAGAGCTCTCGAACACCACCACTCTTGCAGTGCGTACCGGTACCTGAACGTGCTTCTCCGACGGAGCACCCGTTCTCTCTAGCAGCCCTAGCCTGGACATAAATCCAGATGACACCGAGCCATTTTGGTCTATCTCGCCGGCGGCCCTCCTTGATTCCGCAGAGGGTGGCGGAACAAGGCTTTGTGCGCACCTGGAGAATAAATCTTACCGATGTGATTCAAAAACTAATCGACACTCCATCAAATCGAATACAGTAGCAGATCTCGCGAACTCACCCTGATAGTTCAGAGTCGCCAAGGAATTCCATGGTCCGCTCGTCTCCTCTAGACTAGCTATGGTGGAAATCTCTGGGGACAGCACCACGCGAAGAAATTTTGGGTGCCCAGCGGAAATCTGGAAGAAGAACTGGATGGGTTTGGATATGGGGGTATGTGGGGAGGAAAGCTCGGGCCTGGCATATCATTAAACCAATTGTGCACTGTTCACCAAGCCGCAGCTTCTTCTATATCTAGCATTAAATTTGACGCGTTCTGTTCTGACTCAATACAATACTGTATGCCATTGGCCGTGTGTATAATGAAGCCTGAACTGTTCGTAAAGCCAGCGTGGACAGCGGCACGGGAATCACAGTGCTTATATGAGCCGGTGAGATAACGGCTGTGTTTGTTTCAGCTTTTGGAGCAGTTTTAGGATTGAAAAAAGCTGAAGCTAAAACAAACAGGTTATTTAGAACAGCTGTGGAACCACAGCCCAAAACTGTTTCGGGAGATTTTCAGTGTAACAGCCTAAAGCTGGTCTCGGTGTACTTTTGGGCCAAAACTGTTTCCCTGGCCCCTCTATCTTTGGCGTTTGGTCATAATTATGTCGTAAATGCCACCGTAGGCATGACATATCTCTACGTTCGCCCCCCTCCTCCTGAAACATAGCGTTTTCACCAGCTCACAGTCGTTTCCACAGCTGCGTTGCCAAACAGCTAACCTTCACTACAGCTGTTTCCTCAGCACAGCAGTTTTGCCAGCACAGCAAGTTCACAGCTGAAACTGCTGAAACCGAAGCTCAAACAAACACAGCCAACGTCCTACAAGGCGCTTGTCCACTGAAAATGCGCTCTGGCTTTTGTAGCCCTACATAATTCTCATCCTCTCTTGACCACAAAGGAATGACCTCCGAGTGCGTCCCCCTTGCATGTTTTATGGGAAATATCATGTGATTCGATTATGTTAATGTTGTTGGGAGTTGCCACTAGTGAAAGTATGAAGCCTAGGCCTTGTTTCCACCATTGCAATACCATTTGTGCTCACGTTTACCACTTGTTTGCTTGCTGCACTTTTTATTATAGATTTATATTACTTTGCTTTGCCACTCCTATCATCCATATTTTACCATCTCTTCGCCGAACTAGTGCACCTATACCACTCCTAGTTGTATTAGGTGTGTTGGGGACACAAGAGACTTCTTGTATCTTGATTGCAGGGTTGCTTGAAAGGGGTACGTTCAACCTCCACTTCCCTGAGTTCGATAAACCTTGGGTTACTCACTTAAGGGAAATTTGCTGCTGTCCTACAAACCTCTGCTCTTGGAGGCCCAACACTGTCTACAGGAATAGAAGCGTGTAGTAGACATCAGGGGGGCGCACCTAGGGTGGGCCTTAAGGCCCATCTGCCCCTAGGGTTTGCCCCCTCCCCTCTTCCCTGCGCCTTGGGCCTTGGTGGAGGCGCACCAGCCCACCTAGGGGCTGGTTCCTTCACACTTTTGGCCCACGCAGGCCTCCGGGGCTAGTGGCCCCTCCCGGTGGACCCCCGGAACCCTTTCGGTGGTCCTGGTACGTTACCGATAACGCCCAGAACAATTCCGGTGACCAAAACGGGACTTCCCATATATAAATCTTTACCTCCGGACCATTCCGGAACTCCTCGTAACATCAGGGATCTCATCCGGGACTCCGAACAACATTCGGTAACCAAATACATCTATTCCCTATAGCCCTAGCGTCATCGAACCTTAAGTGTGTAGACCCTACGGGTTCGGGAACTATGTAGACATGACCGAGACATCTCTCCGGCCAATAACCAACAGCGGGATCTGGATACCCATGTTGGCTCCCACATGCTCCACGATGATCTCATCGGATGAACCACGATGTCAAGGATTCAATCAATCCCGTATACGATTCCCTTTGTCTACTGGTATAGTACTTGCCCGAGATTCGATCGTCGGTATACCGATACCTTGTTCAATATCGTTACGGCAAGTCTCTTCACTCGTTCCGTAACACATCATCCCGTGACCAACCCCTTAGTCACATTGAGCTCATTACGATGACGTCTTACCGAATGGGCCCAGAGATACCTCTCCGTCATACGGAGTGACAAATCCCAGTCTCGGTTCGTGCCAACCGAACAGATGCTTTCGGGGATACCCGTAGTGTACCTTTATAGCCACCCAGTTACGTTGTGAAGTTTGGCACACCCAAAGTACTCCTACGGTATCCGGGAGTTGCACAATCTCATGGTCTAAGGAACAGATACTTGACATTGGAAAAGCTTTAGCATACGAACTACACGATCTTGTGCTAGGCTTAGGATTGGATCTTGTCCATCACATCATTCTCCTAATGATGTGATCCCGTTATCAATGACATCCAATGTCCATGGTCAGGAAACCGTAACCATCTATTGATCAACGAGCTAGTCAACTAGAGGCTCACTAGGGACATGTTGTGGTCTATGTATTCACACATGCATTACAATTTCTGGATAATACAATTAAAGCATGAATAATAGACAATTATCATGAACAAGGAAATATAATAATAACCATTTTATTATTGCCTCTAGGGCATATTTCCAACAGAAGATTATGGTAGATGGGGTGTTGAAGTAGGCTGTTTTGTTGGACCTTTAAGATTAAGTGTGTGAGCAAGTCTATTACAATAATGAAGAAATACGGGGAGAGGGGGTCAAACCAGCTTTGGGTTGTTTTTTCCAGTTAGTTTAGTTAGTACGCACATGTTGGAGCATATCTAGCTACTTCAAGTGCAATTATGCTGTATTGTGAAATATTTCTTTACGTGATGTACTTAAAAGTACAATTGTGTGCTTCTTTTGTGTCATAGTTAGAAAAGACTTCCAAAAGATTTATGTGTTTTTTTTATTTTTGTGTGGAAGCTTTATGCATTCTAATGATATGATCAATAGATAAATGAGTTAAAAATTCACAGATGGATAATGTACTCACCAAAATATTCCAAGAACTTTGTGTGCTCCAATGGTGGAAAATATCACATTGGAGGGTATAATTGACGAATGAACAAAATACTATAGGATTGCTCTAGTGTAATTTATTTACACTTTGAACGACTATTTTGTGATATCAGGTTTTGACATATTATTTGATAACATCATTATGGGGCTCTCCGATCCAACATTATTCCATTAGTTACTTTGAGCCATAGTCTTGTTCACATTCCATTCCACGATGACTATTTATTTTTGACGATTTGAAGCATTTGTAGGTCAACGGGGCAGTAAACAAGTAACACATGACCATCAAACACATATTTATTTCATGTGCAGGTGACAAAGACTTCCTTAAAACTCGTGGGGAGAAGCTCATAGAGTCATTTGTGGATCCATTCATTATACGTCATCCAAAGGGTCACACAGTCCCAAGGCTTCTTGGTAAGCTCTTCCAATTTACCAACCTCCTCTGAATTTGCATGTTTAGTCATTTGTGGATCCACTTGAACTAATTTTTATGTTAAAAGTTCAGAAGGAATTAGAAAAGTAAAGTGTGGCCATGACATACTTGTGATTGGATACAACTGATTGCAAACTTCAGTAACCGCTAGTCTGATTCAGGATTCAATATTTGAACATGCTAACAATATTTCTGAATGGAAGAACTTTAAATACTCTCATAAACTTCAAGCGGGCTATCAATTTTGTGCTACACACTTTCATGTCGATATGAACTCCCCTTCCTAAGTAAAACCATGCTTGTTGTTTTATTCAGATGAGATAAATTTGGAAGTCATGTCTTGTTTCCTTGGCAAGATGGAAAGGGAGATATATAAACTGCCATCCATTGAAGAAGAAGTACCCGTTGATGCTGACAACAAAGAAACATGTATATGATTGTATGTAAAGGATTAGTACCTAAATACATATTAAAATAGATATGATACCCCGCTCTTTGTTGCAGGACTTGGTTGCAATTATTTCAAAGAGTTCGGTTGTCTGAAACATTAGTATTTGAATAAGAAAATATGATAAGTAAAACTAAAGTGATATAATTTATTGTATTTAATGATTGTATAATTGTTGAATATTCATTGAATATTAGTAGCATGCATGTTTCATGTAGGTGTCACTTTTCCCATGCATGATGACATACTCCCTCCGTTCCCAAATATTTGTCTTTCTAGACATTTCAAATGGACTATACATACGGATGTATGTAGACATATTTTTGAGTGTAGATTCACTCATTTTGCTTCATATGTAGTCACTTGTTGAGATCTCTAGAAAGACAAATATTTAGGAACGGAGGGAGTAGTTAGTTGGCCTAGTTGCATGCCGAGAAAAATGGATGTTAATAAGGTGGTTCTTTTCCCATGCCTGGTGACATAGTGAGTTGACATAGTTGTATATTAGGAGAATTAAAGGTAGTGGGGAATAACTATTTGGGTACCAGATGATGCCCCATGCGTTGCTGCAGGATACTATAGTTCATTCGGCACATGGATTTTAGGCCAAGTGTTGATTCATATTACATGAGTGCATGAAAAAAAAGTCCCAAATAACATATTGTTTGCATTAAGGCAACATTGTAAAACAAAACTAACAATTTCCATTCGGCCATTCCGCCAATGTATGCAATGGAACAAAGATAATATAATTATAAATGGGGTCAAAGTAAGAAACCAAAATGTCCCGCATCCAACGTTCTTATATGGATGTGCAACAGAGGAAGGATAGAAGTAATGAAAATACAATTTTAGTTATAACACATCAGTTAACGGTACATGCATTCAAGGTTTGCAAATAAGATGATTTCGCTTTGATGACATACCAACACTAGATGAAAAAAAACATAATAAAACATAAGCTCATAATTACTTCTCAAATGCACAAACAAAAAATATTTGTGTGAAACCACACTATTTTTTAGTAGAAAATATTTTTTTAATAAACTTATCATTAAGAAAATAAGAAGAAACTCAAAGGCATGGATTTTCATGTAAAGGAAGGACCCAAAAGTCTGCTCCACTGTCTGTGAGCCGGGTGGGGTGGTAGAGGAAATAAATAAATTGAAATTATTTTCTAATGGGAAACAATTCCCATCGACCGACTGGCTGAAACTTGGGTCGGTTGCGCCCTACACATGCATGTTGTTGATCCAATGGGTCATGCTACGTACATGTAAGCTAAGTTGTGATTTTCCCCGAAGAGGAGAGGAAATGCAGCGCGGTAGGGATAAGTATTTCCCTCATTGAGAACCAAGGTATCAATCTAGTAGGTGAATCACACAAAGCCTCGTGAACATCACCTGCACACATAAAATCAAATACTTTCACCCAACACGGGCAAGAGGGTTGTCAATCCCCTTGAACTCGTTACTTGCAAGGATCGGGTCTTGTATAGGTAGATGGAAATATTTCAAAACAAACTAAATTAATAAAATTGCAGCAAGGTATTTTTGAGTTTTCATATATGATTAAAGTAGACCCTGGGGCCATAGTTTTCACTATAGGCTTATCTCTCGAACACATAGCATATGGTGGGTGAACAATTTACTATTGGGCAATTGATAGATAAGCGCATAGTTATGACAATATCCAAGGCAATGATCATGTATATAGGCATCACGTCCAAGACAAGTAGACCTGCTCCTACCTACATCTACTACTATTACTCCACTAATCGACCACTATCCAGCATGCATATGTGGTATTAAGTTCATAAAAAACAGAGTAACACCTTAAGCAAGATGACCTGATGTAGACAAAGTAAACCCAATCAATATGAATAAACCATGTTGTCTTACGCTTAACGGCAACAATACAATTGTCTTGTCACCAACGAGGCAAACCACACTTATTTTGGTTGCCCTGGTTAGAGTGACCTTGCAAATGCTTACGCGATGGAAGATGGGAAGAGAACCACATTCTACCTCGAGTATGATCGTGACGACATCATGGTCTACTACAGGTCTACTCGCAGCTCTGGTTCACTTACTACAGACTATGACCCTGAGTCCGGCCGCCAAAGAGTCTAGTTAGTAGGCATGCATGGCAGATCATGTTTATTACCACTCCTATTTAGTTGAACTTGTGTGTTACTTGCCTCTTTTTAGTATTTTGTTGGACTATGTTTGTTAGTACATTGTTGGACCTAAATGTTGTTACTTGCTTGTATTTAGTACTATCATAACTTGATTTAATTACTGTCGAACCTCGGCTGGAGAGGGTCTCATGACCCGGGCGTATGATCCGGGTCACATAGGATTTTCTACCTACGAACAGCAAGAGGAGAACCGAAAGCTACTGGTGTCGTCGGCACCAATAGGGTGCTGCCACCTGCCAGTTGGGATGTGCATGGCTGGGCATCCTTGTACATGCAATGTATTTCAACCTTTCTCAGATTTTGCAACCCTTTGTATTTTGAGGGCCAGGACTCATTGCGGTCCGACCAAATTTAGCAATTGCGGCGAAAATATTTTTAGAATCGGGCCGTACGACAGCCCCACAACGTAGAAGTCGGCGACATCCCAGATTCCTAGCGAATGTCTTTTCTTTTATAAAGAAAATGATACGGGTACCAAGCCTGTGAATCCCATCAAATCGAGTTGTTCTTTTGCATTGCAAGCTTTTAAGCATGATTTCATAATTCTTTTTCATGCTTCCATGAAGTTTCTGGAAGTATCAGGCCACGGAATGGCGCGCAATCACCCCACGTCGCCCGATTGGCAACCACAAGGGGGCTGCCCTACCAATCGGTTAACTGCTGCTACATCAGATTGCTGTCCATCATCAGATTGGTGAGCTCGCGAGATGCCGGGCAACCTCGTAATCAGCATAGTGTTGTGACGGGCACACGCATGGTCACCCGTCAGGCTGACACAACGAAATGCTGCATGCTAGCTGATATATATGTGTGTGGCTTTCGCTAACCAGATGTGTTCCAAACACGGCCTCTCATCAATTACTTGGTTTTCATCTTATTTTATTCTTTTAAAGATTTTCCTTCGGACAAGTGAGTTAGAAGCATTTCGTATGACGTTGAAAGCCATGTAATGATTTCCAATGCCATTTGACGAATTTTGACAAGACCATGGTTTCTGTTGTTTCATGCTTTGGGATCTTTGTCCACTTAATGCAAAAAAAGTAAGAAAATGCAGAGCATCCGTTGTTTCTAAAATATAATATTCTCTCTGTAATGATGTTATATATTTTCATCTTTATTGTGGACTCCATGAATCAGCGGTGAATCTACGTGTAGGCTGTGGGGTCAGCCGACCCCACATCTTTTTTGAAAAACATCCTATATTTACTGTTCAATGTGAAGAAAAAAATTAAAAAAAATTCGTTGACCCCACAGATTATTATGGCTGGCACCGCCACTGCCATGAATAACTCAAGGCCATTTTGTTTAACCATTTGTGCAGCCTTACTAGCTTTGGGCCCTTCTTATTTGAACTGAAGTGCATGCCATTTTTTTGTATGTATAGCTTCAACGACAGTTGCATGGCCAGAGAATTTTGCATAGGGCCACCAAAGCAAGTGGCCCATGCATGATCGAGATGCATGGAAAAAGGATAGCCACCACCCTCTTGATGGCACCAAGATCTCTGCACTTCAGGTATCTATATATATCCGCACCAAGATCCATCTTAATTTCACATGACACCTACCTCTTTCTGGGAGTTAGCTTGCACCTGGCTTATCATTCAGAAAGCTACATGCCAGAGATGAAGGATGCCCCGAAGCTTGCGAGGATGCGCAGTGCGGAGAGGCAGCAGAAGGGGAGGCTGTACATCATCAGGAAATGCATCGCCATGCTCATCTGCGGCATCCCCAAATGTGTATGCCCTAGTTCTCTATCATGTTCTTCCCCAGTTGGTTAGTATGTATATTTCAGCAATAGAAATGATAATATGTAAACATGGCGCCCTTTTAACAAGTTAGTATCGAGATACATTCTAGTTAATGCTCTCATGAACCTGTAATTATGGACGTTACAGAGTGTTAAGAGAACCTGTAATCAGTGCTCTCATGAACCTGTAATCATGAGCATGTGTCACGGTGTAGTCAATTGTGAATCTGTGCTGAAAAGACGACAGTCCCAGTACTAGAAGATCCCACACATGAGGTGAGATCTGAAGGCCAAGGAGTACGCGAGGCAAACTTTATCCCTGCACACTTGGACAAAGTTTTTGATTGGGTGGGACCTACCTTCAAGGGCTTTTTCTTCAATAGTATTTAAATATATATTATTCTAGTATAATGACATTAAATTAGGTCACACAAATAGGCAGTAAATAATAGATTAAACATTTCTGGCTCGCTTCCATCACGAAAAGAAGTTTTTTTTTTTGAATTTTGAAAGAGGGAGGGCGTGTCGGCGTAGAAGACGACCACGTTCTTGTGCTTCTAGAAGCAGAGGCGGAGGAGCAGGCCAACACACCGGTGGTTGTGCTGAGCTCATGGGGGCAGATGAGTACCTCACCGCATAGCGGTCAGCCGCAATCCTTCACCCGAGTCTGCACTCGCTGAAAATTTTGATGGCAGCACACTCCCATCGACAAAGTGGACAAACGGCGTCCAAAGATGGTTTGGAGCTGGTTGTGGGGCTTGGAGAGCACGCGCGAGTCATGCCCGCCAGACAGGGCACGGCACCCGAGTGAGACCATAGCTCCAGCTCCGGTGAGCCGCGGGACGAGCACCCTGGAGATGCCACAGTCGACGGCGAGGGAGGCAAGCTCACCGGTCATGATGTGCGGGAACTGCACGGGCATGCATGTCAATGGCATGACCACTTAAGAGAATCAGAGGAAACAGGGAGAATAAGCAATTCAAGTGCATAGATGCAAGAAGTGATAGCAGCAACGGGAGTGAGAGTGACAGCGTATAATAGGCATGACGCATATATCATATACTTCCTACGTTTCTAAATATTTATCTTCCTAGACATTTCAAATGGACTACAACATATGGATGTATGTGAACAATTTATCTTCCTAGACATTTCAAATGGACTACAACATACGGATGTATGTAAACATATTTTAGAGTGTAGATTCACTCATTTTGCTTCGTATGTAGTCACTTGTTGCAATATCTAGAAAGACACATATTTAGGAACGGAAGGAGTACTAGCGACAAAGGAAGAACTGCATGGATCGCACTAGCTACGCTTGGCAGACGAATCATAGTAGGACGCAAAAAGTTGAGTTGACAGGATGAATAATCCGATCAATCAAGTGATTATCTGGCCTAACAACTCGTGTAAAGGTTGCTGAGAAAAATAAGAAGAGGAAACACTGATGCGGAGCTACACGCACCTGTTCTGGAATTGCCACTGGATGCAGCTTTAATATTATAAACACTATTATTGACAATTTCATATATCTGCATAAGTGCAGGTCGGGGATGAGGAATGAAGATTATTATAACCACGTGGTCAGCTATCTCAAGTTAAGTTAATGGTGAGTATTTGATGAAGAAGAAGGAGAAGAAAAAGAGGATGAAGACTATATATAGCTACAAATCCCTCTTGGTCGTCCGGCACTCGGACTTGTTTCTCAGTCGTTGGGTAGTACTGGGATGCTACGTACATAGTTGCAGGAGTTGTGGAAGAAGATCGAGCACGACCACAAGCTACGCTTCATTAATCCTCCTGATAATATACATGGTGTGTGGGCATGCATGTATATCTCCCTTCACTAAAAACGTGCATATATATGAACATTTTAATAGGCTTATTATTAGAGCATCTCCAACAGGCATGCAACACGTGGCGCGTTAAAAAAAGCATTTACAGCGCCCAAATAGTAAGATTTTGCGCGCCGTGGAGCGCTGGCTCCAGCAGCCGCTGCAAAATATAGCACGCGCGAGCCGCTCCAGCAGACGCGCTATATTTCTTCTCTTTTCTACTGCGACTCGATACACATTCGGCTCGGAGTCTATAGACATAGATAAAAACATTACATAGATAGATATTACATAGGATAGATAAAAACCTATACATTGACAGCCTCCTCATACCATAGATAAAAAAACTACTCCTCGTCGTCCTCCTCCGACCAAGGTTGTCAGAATCGCGATTCTGTTATACGATTCTACGACTTTACGATCCAAACTAACCCCTATGATTCTACGATTTTAGTTCTTAGAGTCTACGTTTCTACGATCCTGGAAGTGAAGATTCTACGATTTGCGATCCTACCATCGAAGGTCCGATCCGATTCAAAATCGCGATTCTGACAACCTTGCCTCCGACTCCAACTCCGCCTTGGTGATGTCCTCCTCTGACGTCTCAATGAAGGTGTCATGATACCGATCGTCGTCGGAGTCCCAGGTCGACGCTGCTCCTAGCTCGATGTTGAATAGAGCGGCCGCCTTCCGTGTACGTCTGTCCTCGCGATAGGCGGCTCGCTCCGCCCTCTTCTCCTCCCTCTCCGTCCTCCTTTACGTGAAGAACTGCTTCTCGTTAATGATGTCATGCATAAAGCGTTGGCGCCACTACTCCATGGCTTCCTCGTCCATTGCGGCGAGGCTGAGACGGCGCTGGCGCCTTTGGTTCTCGCGATGATCCTCGTCGGTGATAAGCCGCGGGGGCGGTGCCAGCTCCCGCGTCGGTACCTTTGGGAAGTTAATGTTCCTACGGGGTCGCTGGAGGCGCTACGCCGCCGCGCCATACGCGCGAGCGACCTCATGGGCGGTGTCGTAGATGCCAAGGCCGAGGCGCATCTCGCCGAATCGAATCTCGACGGAGAAGGTGCCGGAGGGGTGCGCGCGGACGCCGTGGTAACCCATAACTCCTCGGCGGCACGGCAGCATGGTGGCACGGCGGTGGCACGTCGACGGCGAGGCGAGAAAGCGGCAAAGGGAGCGGGGAGAAAGCGGCAGAGGGCGCTACATTTTATAGGTGCGCCGGACGGCGCACGCCAAAACTAGCGCGCGCCCGGCCGATTTTCGTGCACGCGCGATCTTTTCCCGCGCGCCTGAGTTTCCCGCCGCCGCTGGAGCACACGAAACCGCCCCGCGAGTGCAAAAATCTCCTTTTACCGCGCTTGCACATTTTTGCAGCCACTGTTGGAGATGCTCTTAGGCAGGCCATATCTATATGCACGCGTTGTGCATGCCGTGGAAGAGGAGGATGTGTTCGATCAATATATAAAGGTGGTTAGGTCATCTCTAACGCCATCTTTCAAATCGCCTGCATATGTTCAAACCGTGTGGTTCGGATGTGTTTTCCATCCAACGCGGCCATGTATCGGTCCATTTGACGGTCCGGACGCATTATTTCCGCAAACCGGAGACCTGGAGGGGGGGGGGCACTTTGCGGCCAT